>QOCX01000060.1:227254-434713 GCA_005959815.1 Sarcophaga bullata
AACTTTTCCACCTCCAACCAATATTCAATTCTATGGTATACCACCAGTTTATGTTTTGACAGAATTATTGTGATCAATAAGGCTTAAATTCTTTTTTTTTTCTCTTATCTAAAGGCTTACAAATATCAATGAAGCAACAGTTTTAATATTACTTTTAAACGGAAATATTTATAAATATTGACGTTTCTTCATGTTTATTGTAAAAAAGGCTTTTCTTCTTAAAGAAAACAGAACATAAAGAAAGGTTGACAACCGTGAAGTGTATACTTTAGGCCATAAGCCAAATATTAAAAAAAAAAAATAAAAAAAAGAGTATTAAAGATATTGAAGGTATTTAAGCCTTTTCTATCATTCTTTTGTTTTCATTTCTTTGTTCAATTAAGTTCCCAATCATTCTATTTCAATGTTTTCATTTTCGTCATCATCATCATCAATGTGATCTTTACAACGATAACAGAGAAAAGTCAACAAAAATCGTCGTGGTCATCGTCATCAGTAATATTCAAAAAAATCTCTTTTATTTGTCCTCTAGAATATTAAAATTCATTAGGATTAGAAAAATGAACGCGGAAGAAGAAGAATAACATTGATTTTTACACCTTCTTAGGTGGTAGTAGCAAGTTAAAAGCCATGAAAGAATTCAAAATCATTACCCAAGACAGTCTATTAAAGCTCAAGTATTTTGGACTTAAAAATAAAGACAAACAACTATGAAAAGTGAAAAAGCAAAACAGTTTTCTTCTTTCTTTAAGCGATAAAGAGGTTTTATTTACTATTTTGATTCAAACTATTTAAAGAATGACATTCAGTTTATAAAACCAAATAAATAGAGACGTTAAAACGCTTAAAGTGGTTTAATTAAGGGGAAGACAAACAATATAAACCTCCCCATGTATCTAGACGGTTAGTATGTATAGGGTATGATAAGGTCAGTAATAGACGCACAATAGAGATTAAGTCATAAAAAAAATAAATCAGCTGTTTAGATATTCAATAGAGAAAGATTTTAGGCCTTCTATGCTAATTTTATTCCTGTTCGAATTTCGTAGCTCCTAAGGAAACTTTTAAAACAATCCTATGTGAGGTTTACAATATAAGTGATCGCCAAGTATATCTATATACATATGTATCCTATTCCTCAAGCAAAGAGCGTTGAATATAAGTGAGTCAACAATATTGAAATTTAACAACACACTCTGCTGATTCATTCGTATTCACTACAACGTTAATTTATAAATACAGGTTGCAATGAGTATGCAACATCAAACCTATACTATTCGAAATATGTTTGATTCATAAGCCTACTTACTATTTTAGAATCATAACTTTAGAAAAATACTTGTAATACGTATAAATGATTGAGTGCTAGCCTTAGTTATTGAAAAAAAGACACATAAGCAGAAAAGACAGAACAGCAAGAAGAGCAGCACACAACCTTCTAGTGAGTATTTTGGTGTTCGTAAGCAATCATACTTATTTAGTGATTCTTGTTTATGTTGAGTTATGGAGAGTCGAAGTCAACAACATCAAACGTGTTTTAAGAGAATATGATAAGTACTTCAAACTTTGAATATGAGTAGCAGGTTCGTTCCAGATATTAAAATAAGTTGAATGCGTATAAACATCAGAAATTATGAATATGCTTCGATTCTAGTCTTCTTTTTGAATACTTATTGCTTATCACTGATGTATACTTTTCCTCAAACAAAATAGCTGAACATTAGGTAGAGACAAGCCACCGAAGGAATATTTTTTCATTTTCATTCGTTTGACATGTTTCGAGATGTCTGACCTGGAGTTTGAACCGTGGCCTCACATCTGAAAGTGTCTTAACCACCCTATTTATAGGGGATTTAACTTAAGAAAAGATTTTTTCTATTGAGTAAGAAAATACTGAATGTAGGACACTCAATTCTCTCTCTTTCTTTTTTCTCTCTTTCTCTCTCTTTTCATTAATTACATGAAATTTTGAGGTTCAATTGTTTAAATACTTCTAAAAACACGTCAATAAAGTTAATCCCTTAGGAAAACAAAATATTTTTTTATTAACAAAAAAAAAAGAAGAAGAAGAAGAAAAATTAAATGTAAAAAGAAAAAGAAAAAAATCTTTTTCTAAACACACGTATCCAAACGTGATGGCACAAAAGGTGCACCCTATTAATGAAAATGATACCGATAGAGTAGAAAAATATTATTTTTTTAAATTTTAATTTTATAGAAAAAAAAAAACAGCTGCAACCTGATATGGCTGATTAACTAAAGACAACAAAAACAATATGAACTCCAATAACTAGAAAAAAACGACAACAACAATTTCGTTTTACTTCTTTTTAATATTTTGTTGGAGTTTTTTTCTATTTTTTTTTTAATTAAAACAACAATCAGTTACAGTTGTGAGTGATTTTTTTTTTCTTGGTTTTGTTTTAGTTCTGAACTGGGGCTAACTTCTTTTGTTGATAGGGCCAGCTATTGGTCTAATTCACTAACAACCCATGGCATGAATCTTGCCAGTCAGCCATTACATTCGATATGTTTTCATTTTGAAGTCGTTTCCTCTTTTTTTTTTTTGAAACAAAAAAAAAATACCATTTGGTTGGTTGGTTATTGACCCGTTGTTGTAACCAAAACTTTTTGTAAAACGCAAAACGAAAAACACAAAAAAAATTTCATTTAAAAAAAAATTGTTTTTTTTTTCTTCGTACATATATCAGGTCTTTCAATTGCCCCAGTGCCTTGTAAGCCTTGGAAGTTAGAGGGAGTAGGAACGAGAGAAAGAAGTACAGCGAGACAGGGAAGGGAAAAGAGCTAGAGTAAGCAAAAAGATCTCATGTTTAATTTATCAAATTTCATGGCAAAAATATCGTTTTATTTTTTCTCTCTCTCTCTAACGTTTCAAACAATTTTTCTTTTTCTGTGGGTCTATCTGTCGGTTTGTTTAATAATTTTCCATAGAAAAGTTCAGCAACAAATTGAAACTGAAATTGAAACGAAATCGAGTTGTCACAAGTTCTATTTGAATTTTAAATTCAGTTTTTATTTTTTTTTATTTTTTTATTTGCTTTGATAAAGTGGCCCGTTTTTTTTTATGTCGTTTTTGTTTTAAGTCATTTATCAATTTGATGGATATTATTGTCTAGCAACATTTATTTGGTCAGTAAATCAAATATTGATTTAAAGCATTTGAAATTATTATCGTTGAAGTTGTTACACACTCTCATACAATAAAACATACAACATACAACAGCTGGAATTCAAGTAATAAAAGCTTAATGAAGTCATATTAAATGAATTCAATTATTTCATAATGTACATATTTATCACCATAGTGTTTATGTTTACTTGTTTCTTTTTTTTTTAGTTCAAATCTATTCTAATGGAAACTAACAACATTTAAAATATAATAACGATTATCAATATTGCTCCTTAATGGCAACACTGTAAGAAACAAAATAAATAAACGTTACGTTTAACTGGCTTCCATTTATATGACTCGCTGGACAACATCCATCATGTGTGCCAATACGACTTAATGCTCCATTATACTGGCACATTACTTCCTTTGAACTAGGATCCCTAGACTCTAAGTGAAATTGATTATACCTCGTCTGAACCCAGACTTGATGAGAGATTTCATGCTAGAATTCTAAGCAGATAAGACTTATCTCTCTGACATGGTCAAATCTGTGGATTATCGCGCTTACGGTACGCTGTAGAATTTTCTCTAAAGGGCTTAAGGGATTATTTTTCTCCACTATGACTGGATGTATAGGAGGTAATGGTCTTAGCCACCTACTTGCCTAATTGATCATTAGTCCTTTAGTCTGGCTAACAACCTGTTGAGGGTGTTTATTTTATTCATAAGTGGCGCGACCTACAGTTTAAAGTCGACTCCGAACGACAGACTTTTTCTGAGAAACTTTTCATGGCAACTTTAATTAAACACTCAGAGTCATTACCAGAAGTCTGTCATACTTCGTTATGTTTCGATATGTTGAGCCAATAAACACTACCTACAACAACTAGGGCAACTTTCTTAAGATCTAAGAGGCTTACATATTTCTCGGTTGGCTTAATCAATTCGCGCGACAGAATTATATCTAATATGGATTCCTGGCGAATTAACACTAAACCAAACTAACAAACTATAATCAGGAGTCGGAAATACTGAGTTCTTTTAAGATAGGTTTTCTTTAAAAGCGTAAAAGTCCACACGAGGCACTATCTTACTTAATATTCATTTTCTTCACTTATTAATTCCTCTGCAAAAGGGAAAAACGTGTGTATGTGTGCATAAGTGAGTATATACTTACAAAACCAAGTAAAAAAGAAAAGTGTTGTTAATTATACGGGCTTAATAATAATTCTTAAACGATTTCTGTTACTCATTCATTCATTTATTCATACATTTTGGTCGGCCTTGTACATTTTCTTTTCTTTTCTTTTTTTGTTTTTCTACAACTATTTGATGAAGAGGGTTTCATTTTGTATATAATAAAGCTTTTCATATGGAAAATAGACTTAAAAAAAATAAAATATAATAAAAGAAAATGATTATGTATTGTTAAGGAAACCCTTTTTTTCGTTTTGTTATAATTAAAATTGTTCTGCTGCTTCTTCTTTTCAATTTTTTTCATTTGTTATAAATTTTAGACAAAGAAATAGAAAAAGTAACCCAAACAATTACATACGCTCGTACTCTTTTCGAAATGCTTATGCTAATGATGGGGGCTGAGATGCTACTGTTGTTTGTGGCCATTAGACAAAACCTCGAAAAGAAAGTTACGCAGTCATATTTTTTTCTTTTTGTAATTCTTTTTTGGGCCACATTATTAAATTAATTTATTAAATTGAATTAATAATGTAATCTTAAGTAATAATCCCCAAAATGTTTTCTTTTTTTTTATTAAATTCCTTAAGAATTTATCATAAAACAAGAAGAAGGGATGTTAAGTCAGGCATAATTTGTTTGAATGTGTTTAAAATATACACAAAAAAAAATAATCCCCATTTGTTTGTTATTATTGTAAGAAATAAGAAGAATTATTAAAACTCCAAAAAAAAACATAATTTTTCCATTCCATTGTACAAAAAAGTCATGCCATGTCAAAAGTGTCGTTACTGGCAAAATATTAAAATGCCAATAATTGTGGTTGTTTTTTTTTCATTACAAAATAGCTTTTTAATTTGCAAAAGTATTGTCTTTCAAACTTATTAAACTAAACCTTGGGCCTTTCACAAATTGCTTTAAACTTAGACGTCTCACTCTTGTGGCCTCATGTTATTATTATTTTCTTTTTTCTTTTTTTTTCGTAATTATCCTTCATAATTTCAAATATCAAGGTTTTTAAGCAAGTAAATACAAAAAATAAAACCTTTTATTTGAATAGGCCTACGTTTTTGAAAAGATTGATGGCCATTCCTTTACATTGAAGCACCACCTATCTTATGTCTTTAGATGAGTTACAAAAAAAATTTTGCAAAATTTATTCCTTTTATCGAAAAAAGTTCAATTTGTTCTTAGAAATAAAAGAAACCTAAAAGAAAACAAAGGAAAAACGTAGAAAAAAATTCAACTTTCCTTAATAAAAAGTTTTACAGTAAATTGTAATTGAAAATAAATTGTCTTCAGGACTAAATAGAAAAAAGTGGTCAGTGGTCCAATCCAAAATAAATGAATAAATCGCAGTCCCAAAAGTCAACTAAAACTTAAGCCACTAATGGGATTGACCACCATAGCTTTCAATTCAAAAAGTAACAACATGAAATGGAAAAATGCAATGAAAGTAATGGTGCCCTCATATAAAAACTAATCATCATAAAAATGACAGAAGGCAACGGCAGAAGAAATTTCCTTGGCCTTAATGGTAAAAGAGTTTTTGCGACAAAGGTTGAGTAATAGAAAGGTTGTCAAGAGGCGAGCCCTTGAGCTCCGTGAACTATATTGTTAATGATGGAGATCGTTTTAGTCGTTTTAGTGGAGATCTGATGCTAAGTCACCTAAGCAAGGTGTCTACAATTATCAGTTTGGAATTCAATTTCGTAAACATCAAAAGGTTACCAACGATGTGTTCTTGTGGTTACTTAAGTTTCTCTCAGTATCTGACTGACCCGAAGTGATTCCTAGCCTCAGGCTATTTCTAAATAATTTACCAAGTATCGACTGTTTCAAATTTGTTTGGTTTCTCTTTTCCCTTTTGCGTTCCAAGCAAGTAGAAGTGCTTGCAGTTCACAGAACGCTTCTGGGCCCATTAGCAGTATTACAGCTTCCGCCCTAGTAGCTCTGATAGTTATCTTGGATCAACCTCATATCCACTAAATGCTCTAGTGGCAGACTGACTATCAGTTAGTAATTGTAATGTTCCTTAATCGGTAACTCCTATCCATGTTGAATCCATAACAAACAATCGTTGGGTAAGAAAGTTTTAAATATTTTTCAAATATTCTATTGTATTTAAGGCCGCAATAACTTTATTCTTTCAAGTTATCTGATCTCTTTGTTTGGCCAAATCATAACCTTTTTTTAATCTTTTTTTCTTTTTGTATCTTAATGAAATTATAAAAAAATCTCAGGAGCAGGCAGAGCAAATGTTTTCATTTTTAATTTGATTGTCATCTTTCGCCCGTTCGGACAATTAATTTCAATTCAATTAATAAATCAATCACTATAAAAACGATAATTAAACGTTTAAATATTCACTCGACTGTATGACAATCAGTCTAACTGATGGGCTACAGGCGTACAATCATACGTACACAATACATCATAAATGTTGTTTTTTTTTTTGTTTTGCATGACCAACGGCTTGCTGGCTGATAAAGATGTCAGTCATACTGTTTTTCCGTAGACCACAGGAATTACAAACAAAAAAAAAAAAAAAAAAAAAACAATCAGAAGGCATAGCAAAAAATTTGTTTAAAAATTATAATTTTATAGCACAATTGCTTGCAGTTCTTTAGCTATTGCGTAAGAAACATTGTTTTATGCTTTTGTTGTTGTTTTTTATTTTTCTAATTGATGAAAACTCTTACCACTAAAGGCGGCTTTGTTTTGTGGTCGTTTAATTACAATTTCATTGTTTTTATTATTATGCTTTGTTCTCACTTTTCTACTTTAGAAATTACTTCCAATTAAACTTTCGTTCAAATAAATAATCTTAATAAAATGGGTTAAAATTGTTATTTGAAGCACTTGATTATATTTTTTTTGTTTGTGTCGGATTCCATTAATAACGCTCTTTCCTCCCTGCTTACTTATGGTCCTTGTAAGTGAAAAGTAACAACAAAATCTATCATTCATTTTCTTTTAATTAATTGATCATCGTCATCATAATTATCATCATCATTGTTATTATTATCAATGTCATAATGATTGAAATTGACATCACCATAGTCATCGCCACTGACACTACTAATGCTCTACTGCTATTACAGCCACAATAACCATATAATGGTTTTAGGATGTCAATAAATTGATCTCTTTATTGTTACTTTAAAGAGGCAATTTTATGTATGGCACGTATATTGTACGAGTCATAAACATAAAAAATCCCATGATTGACAATTGTAATTGACTTGCTACATATGGTTAGTTGAAGAGTTTTATTTTTGAACTTATAGGCAGATTCTTTTTACAAAAATTATTTACGAGGAAATTAGCTGCGATGCTCGGCGTAGTGTAACAGACGAAAGCTCTGATGGGGATCGAACGCGCAACCCTCACGCTAATAGCCTAGCACACTACCCTCTAGACTACCAGAGCACCCAATTTATTTTTATTATTAAATTATGTTTTATTTCAAACATTCTGCATCTTAGCAATATGTTTACCTTAGAATTTATTTGTATAAAAGGAAATATGACTTTGAAACAAATCTATGTCTGTATATACATTAACAATACAGAAATTATATCACGAACATCTGTCAGTTAAAACAAAAAAACTTATAATAAAACTTAATTAATCATTTAAGACCGAGTTAGGCAAACATTTTTTACACAAATCATTGTAATTTCATGTTGATTCGTCAGAAGTAAACAAAAAACCTTCAAGAACCTCTGCATAATGGTGTTAAGCCATCCAATGAAGTTTCTGTTTCTGTGTTCTCGAAATATTACAAAACCAAAAACTTTATTTGTTTTTTGTTTTTTTTCTTTTATTTGCTTTTTTGTTGTTTTTATTTATAACTTTATCTTAGACAGTGAAAAAACAATCTTTAATGAAATATTTATTTTGTTTTTCATTTTTCTTCTTAAAGAAAATCAAATAAATAAACAACAACAATACATATACAAACATACACAAACACCAGTTTATATATTTATTTACTTTTGATGTCTTAAACAAATAAAATCAGGAAAATTTTAAACAGCATCAGAGAGCAGCAATAACATCACTTCCGTTATATCATCACTTGTATACGCACAATATTGAAGCAAAGATGATGTAGAAGACAGCCAGTACAACAACAATTTGTTGTTTTTCCCATCAAAAACGAAACGAAAACAAAAAAGAAGTAAAACATCTCTTTTAGTTGTTATCGAAAATCTAACATCTCTATAATATCCGGTAATCGTTGTTAAAATCAAAGCACTCACAATATATATTACATATACACGCACACACACATACACATAAGTATGCATGGTCGTATAAGCATATTACAGTTACTGACTTAACAACTGTATCTGAGACACACACACACACATACACTCAGAAAGGTAATTTTAAGCACAAGTTAGAATTGATTGTACTTGCATGCATGTAGGCATGTACAGTGGTGTTCTTATAATTAGCAACACTCGTCCGTACTACACACATCCAGTAACTAAGATTAAGCAAAACTTATTTAAAGACGGTTAAATATTCTGTCGAGTATACTTGTAGGTCATGGTCGTTCCATGAATTAGATGAGAATCAGACCATTACATAATATCAACTTATTGGTGCTCTAAGTACTTTATATAAATATGCGGTGTTTTATAAGTATTATTATTATCATTACCTTGCATAAAAAACCAAATAAATAGCATGAGAGAACAAAATTAAATTCTATCTCTGCCTATCCTACACAAACTTTTTGGTGGATCGTTGTGCTAATTATAACACCACCATTGTTTATGTTTGTGTGGTGTACTACGGTTATAATCTTACTGCTATTTGTTTATTTTGTGTACGACATTACATATACATACAGAAATACATACTTGCTGGCACATACACAAAGAAAGGAAACGTTATACAAATGACAGTTGCACATTGGCTTTACTCTCTATCCGCTCTCTATTCGTGTATAACATGTATAGCAAACAAAACAAAAATAAAAGGAAAGAAAAACTATTTGAGACATCAAATTTCCTTTTTCTACAAACACAACAAAGAGATCCACCAACAGAGAGGAATAATAACGACAGTACCAATAAGAATCTGTGTATAGCCTTGTAATGTTTTATTTTTAAACATCAACTGTCATAAACAGTGTTGGCAATTGTTAAAAATGAGGTTAAAGTACAATATATTTAAAATCTTGTTTCGAATTCACTCAAAAATCTTATAAAAATCTTATATATTTTGTATACAATAAATGAAAAAATATTTTCTTTTTTTTTTTCTTAATTTGAAATTTAATTTCTTTCAGATAAACATTGACGTTATTTTGGTTTTTATGAAGTTTTTAGCCTGAATTCTTTAGGATGCCATAGAATTTTCTATAAAAATATGAAATAAAATTACTTGAAGTGTCCAAAGATCTGAACACAATGCAATTTAAATGCAAATTTAATCATACTCTTATTATTCTTATTTTAGCAAATACAACGACCACAACAAAAATAAAAACTGAAACTGAAAAACGTTGCACACACACATACACACACTGTGTACCCAGGCAAAATCTCTCACTCACTATTCACTTGCAGGGAAATCATTTATGCTCGTAGAAGAGTCATGAATCAAAAAATTTGGATAAGAAACAACAACAACAGCAATACAACAACTTTTACTGTATTTTAAGCATTTTTTCTGTTTTGGTTGTTGTTATTGCTTAAGGCTTTGAACAAAAACAATGTGTATGTACACTCTATTTCACTCTCTATTCTCCAGCATATTCATATGATATAAATACGAATGAACAAACATGCACACATGTATACGGTGCATGTCTACATTCATACATAAATATAAATGAATGTGTAAATAAGTAAGAGAATCACAGGCTATAAAACAACACTGATACTGAATGCTGAATGCAAAACAGTTGTTTTAGGTTTTTGGCTTTATTTTATTATTATATTTTTAAACATCTCTGACACTCTCTGAACAACAACAACAACAACAACAAAAACTAAATAAAAAAATTAGAGAAGTCCAAGTATTTGTATAGCTTTATGATTTACTAACAACATACACACACACATACACACAATTGGTAAGGAAAAAAATTTTCTTTTCTTTTTTGTGTATATTTTTAGGGTATAGCTTTGATAGGATTGGTTTATACATGCACATTTCAGATAACACTGAGTGGAATAAAGTGTTTTTTAAACAGCTAGCAAAACAAAAATAACTTTATTTAATTTATTTTTTGTTTTATTTACAATTTTCAAAATAAACTGAAACTGATTTTATTTTTATTTTTTTTTTTTTAAACTTTCCATATGATGAAAGTGTTGTGGACACTGTAGTCTCCATTTGAGTGTTTATGTCTACGGTTCCCTCTTTCATCTCATTGTCACTGTTTCTCTCTATCCCTCTCTATCTCTCTGTCTCACTCTCTCTCTCTCTCTCTCTCACACACACACTATGTTTTTATAATGGAATCATGTCAAAAGCAACTTGTGTAATTTGAATAAATACAGGATAGAACGATGAAAAGACCAAAAAGATTTACATTTTTAGAGAGAAATTTTTTTATTTAATTTTTGTTGAAATTTTAAAATTCAAATAGATTTGAAATTAAATTTTAACTTAATTTTTTTCTCAGTTTTCCTGATTACAACAATAAAGGTAATCAATAATAACGATAATGATCTAACATTAAGGGAGTATCCACATAGGCATGATTCTGGAAGTAATCACACAAAAACAATTTCTACCACGGAAAATCGCATGATAAAGGTAATCAATAATAACGATAATGATCTAACATTAAAGGAGTATCCACATAGGCATGATTCTGGAAGTAATCACACAAAAAAAAATTTCTACCACGGAAAATCTCATGATTTTGACATTGTGAAATTATTCTATCTGGTAACTTCTGCATGCAATAAAGCCCAAATCGATCGTGTTGTGTGGTTTGTTGCACTGCCTGATAACAACTACATACCGTTACGTTCACATTCTTCAATTGCAGCATAAAAGAAATNGATTACCATATGGCCATAGAGCCTTGAATTGTTAGCAACGGTACTTCCATGGTCATTTACGAAAGAATAGGGTTCAATTTTACTCCCGGAGCCAAATTCACTCCAAGCAGTTAAATTTTCAGAATGTAATGGCTGCTTCCACAAGTACTTCTGCGTTCTTCAATCTCCATATTCAACAATTTTACTTACCTAAAAACCTGTTATCAGTATTGTACTTCTTTTTACTGAGGAAGCAAAATTGTAATTCATTATGCTTAAAAACTCTACCGAATTCCTTATAATTTAACCATTGGCAACCATGTGGTTCTCGTATCTTCTTTTTTAGAATGTAAAAAAATTACTAGAAACTATAAAAACAAAAGCAAACAAACACTGTGTTTTGTTTTACAATTTATTTTTATTCATTTACAACAAAAAGCCACTCAAATATTTGTACAACAAACGGAAATAAAAAATAGTTTCACTTTCTTTCGTGTCATTTCGTTCTTTTTTTTTTTGTAAATAAAATTACAAAATCTTTAAAAAAAAAATCGTTTTTCATTTCGCTCCACTTTAAAATGAGAAATTATTTAAAGAGTAGCGTGTAAGTATGTAAGTGTGTGCTTTTGTTGTTCTAATAATTACTGTATTTTTTCTGTTTTTTTTTTCTTAAGTGTATACAAACAGGGCTCTGCCCTCTCTTAAATGCTCTCTCACTCCCTTTATCATTATCTATCATTATTACTCAAGTGTTTGTTGTTGTTATTACAACATTTTTTTTTGTTTGTTTACATCATTTGTATTGCTGTCTAAATGCAAAGTAACTGTAATGAGTTTAAAAGATGCTCTTAAAAAAAACGACAAAAAAATAATTTCTAATCTTATACACACGCACACACACCATGTTAAGCAAATGCAAAGGAATGCTTTATAATTTCAGTTTTTGTGAAAAAAAAATAAAGACTTGAGAGAAGTACAATTAAAATAATCGTCCTCCTCATTATTTATAGTGACACAGCACACACACACTCACACACATACACTTGTTTGTTCTCTTTCATATTATAGTGTGCCTCACATCCATTTGTAAATGCATAACGTATGTTAGTATGCCTATAGTCAGACTCGTGTCACTTGAGTTTTTCACTTTGCCTTGACTTGTTCCTCTTTCCTTCTCTTTTTTTTGTTAACTGTTGCAAGTACAACAAATTTGTCTCTAATTTCTCTAAAATCAGTACAAAAAAAAGCAAAAAAAAATCACAGAAATTTAGTGAGGAACTAATGACAGCCGAAAGAGAGTGAGAGAGAGAAATAAAAGAAATTATGGAGTAAACTTTGTTCTTTAAGTAGAGGTCATGTGTCACTTAGAATAAAGAAAAATGACAAGAATTTAATGCTCTTCTAAATATATTATGAGTACCGTTATGAACAAACACTTGTAATATGAAGTTAAAAAGAAAAAAGAGAGATAGAAAGGTTAAAATAAATTGAATTTATTTCCTTCCTTTGCAGTTTTACTAAAAAAAAATTTCACTATATTTTCACAAAAACTCCTTTATAAAACATTCTTTTATGAGTAAAAACATTAATTTATTGATTTTGAAGCCTCAAAAAATGTACTGGAAGGGAAGGAGAAATGTTACTGCTTTCTCAAACCAATAAAATCCATTAAACAAACATAGAAATTTCAAAATTTGAGAAAAAAAAAATTGCAAAAAGTGTCATTTTAGACAGCCTGGAAAATGGAATAGCAATTTACATGGCAGTATTTCATAAAAAGTCTGTTAACACATCTAAATTTAGAACAAATAAAACATTATTACCAAATAGAAAATATTTTTCCATCATTTTCTTTTCAAATTGACAGATGTTGCAACAATCTAGACACGGTCTATATTTCCTTTACATTTTCCCTTTTTCCCCATATACATACATTTATTGGGCATTAAAATAGACACAAATATTGCATTATTTCATGCACAACAAATAAGAAAGAACAAAAAAATGAAACAAAAATCAAAAGAAAAAAGAAATCAAAAAGACACACACATTTTTTTCTTAAAAAGAAAACAAAATAAAACAAGTCGCCCCAATGGCAATAGATTATGTTTTTAAAAACAACATCGTTTTTTAGCTAAATTTATAGATTTTTGTTTTCGGAAAAAATAATAGCCGAGTGATCCAACCTTTTTAGTCTGTTGTAAGTATGATTTGCCGCCAACAGCAGCATTCATCATGCGAATGGATGGATAGGCAAGGAAGTGTTGATGTTGATATCAAAGAAAATCAAACAAAAATCGGAGAAAAACTAAAATTGTATTTAAAAACGACAAAGAACGATTTACAGAGTGTCACATTTCCATTTTGAAATACAATTAATCGCAAAAATTGTGCAAAAGTTTTACAAATTGATTTTCTAAAATAAATTTAAAATATTTCTTATACTGATCCTGCATGTCATTATAGAAAGCAAAAAAAAATTCAATTCTTTTCCATGACAAAACTCTAACCAATGTCTCTACTAAGACTATTAACAACTGTATATTGGATTGGCTCCAAACGATTGTTTCTCTAACACTTTAAAAGGAAATGCATTAAAAATATCAGAACATAGATGTCCAGCAGACCACCAGAAGAATTAATTGCATTTTTAAATGGTTAAGTTTAACTAGTAGAATTGGTGTCATTGGAGTACAACGACACCAGCGTAGGATTACCGGCCTTCATTTATTTATTATATTTTTTTTTTCAGATGGAAACGTACAGAGGGACTGAAACAGTGAACTCAGAGTGCTATACAACGATATTAGACAACTTGCTCGATTTTCAATTCAAATTAGTTTATTTTTAAATGGTAAACAATGGCAAGACACCCTGTATTTGCAAGATTAACCACACTTACACAAAAAAACTACAGTGAATCATAAGAATCTTTTCAAAAAGTTACTCTAAAAAGAAGAGGAATAACAAAAAATTAAAATTGGAGAGGCTGACAGGCACTTGAATGGCCAGCCAATAATGCTAAACAAAAACAACATAAATAATCATTATGAAGATAATGAGGAACAGCCTATAATGATCATCATCTTATTGAAGAGGATGAAGAGGAATTTAAAGTGTTTATTTTTTTTATTAAAAACAACAACAACAAAAAACGAAAATATTTAAAAATAAAAAATTGTTTCAGAATTCCAAAACAAAAACAAAATACATTTTGTATTTGTATGTGTACGCATACGTATGTGTTTATAATTTATTGATAAACGTGCCTTCTCCTCCCTGCAATACTTCAAAGAGAAGGGTAAATATAAAGAGTTTTAAGGATTAAAATTCTTTATACACTGAAAACGACAGAAAAAACAAAAAAAACGGAGTGGGGGGACAAAGAACTTTAATATTCAACAGAAAAGAAAAAAAAACCAAACGGGAAAACAAACAACAAATAAATGATACAAGAGAACAACACCGACAACAACAAACAATACAAAACAACAGCAACTGTTGTAGTTGTTATTTAATGTCATTGTTGTTGCTATTCCTGTTAACGAAACGTACAACATGACAATAAACATATTGCCAATGTTTATTTTTTTGTTTTTTTGTTTTCTTTTTTCGTTTTTCATTTTTTATAGCAACAAAGGCTTTACACTCTCTCTCTCATGCACACATACACATATACTCACTCACGTACACATAGATTAACAATAACAGTACAGGCAAAAAAATAACACAATAAATAAAAGCAACAGACAGATTTTATGCCCGTTCAGGTTTCTTTTTGCCCCTCTTGCTCTGCTCCAAAAGCATTTTACAATGCCATCGTCCTGTCTGTCTGCTTCTTTTTTTAATTTTTAAAGAACTGCAGAGCAACATATTGTCCCATCTTTTCTCCTGTTCTCTGCTCTTCCTTTTTACGCTTTTTTTTTTTGCTCTGATAGAAGAGTTAAAAGAACCAATGGGTAGTAGCCATTGCTGATGGAGTTCTTTTTTTTTCTCCGCCAAATTTAAATTTTTGCCATTATCAACACACTAAACCATGTGAGCGCAAGAAGGAAGTAAAAATCTGACAAAAAAAAAATAATAAAAGAATTAAATTTCACATACAGAAGCATGTGAATAAAAACTACAACAACTACAAAGACTGTAAAAGAATATAAAAACAGAAAAAAATGTTTCTCTGAACGCTACCATAAAGTAAAAGATGCATAAAAATTATGACCGTAAACTGAAGAGTAGCGAAAACAAAATTAAAAGCAAAAAATATATCAAAGGGACCAAAAATGAAAGCAATAAAAAAGAAGAAAAAGACGAAAAAGAAATTAAAACATAAACTTAAAAGCAAAAAAAAAGAAAATAACAGGAATGGGTGTGTATTGAAGAGTGCACAGAACTTGCGAACAGTCAAAGAAAAAGTTATTGAAAGGGGTTGTCAAAGCGCAGAGAGACCAAAATAAAATTTGCACATAAAGAGCAAAATTAGAGTTAGACGGCAAGCAGTCTAAGTAAAACTAATGAAAAAATACTGTCCTTAAATCCAAAATCATGTCGTATTTGACAACTCAAAAGAAAATTTGGTTAGTTGGCTGGTTGGCTTATAGCCGCCCATAATTGCAACAAGAATTAACTGTAGTTATGACGCTCCGATTTTAGTGTATACTAATAACAATAGTCAAGAATAATTTTTTTAACAACGCCACAAAGTTTAGAATGGTACTGAATGGACCAATTAACCTGCCCATAGACGCGTCATATCCAAAGGAACCGCGAATGGCCTTGAGCACTAATAAGCATCATCCGAGAAAATGACTGAACTCTCGTTCCAAGGGCAAATTAGTCGTCTGCCTGTCTACGCAAATATATGTAGACGTGATCTCTACTTAAAAGACATTCAAGCTATTCGGAAGATTGATATTGATTGAGGTTACCGACTGCAGATTTTGTTTCTTGAAAATAATACAGTTCTGGCAATATCGTCGATTTGGAATGTCTTGGGGAGGAAGTCCATATGGTTTGCGTCAAGATTCCTTATATTTCAATTTAAAACACCTTTTATGAGAAAGATAAAAGAAATTGTTACGTTGTTATGTTCGTGTAACATCTCTAAATTACCACACAACAGTGGCCAACTTATATTATGGTCTTCAACCCCCCATTGGAGCTGAAGAGCAAAGTCTCATCAGTTGAAAAGTACGAGATTGAAGCTATTTATTCTTTTTAAGAAGTTTTTGATTTAAACATGGATACAGCAATGCATCATATTTAATTATTTGTACAACAATAACGATAACCCCTGCAAATTCATTAAAACATCGCATAACAAAGAGTAAGGCTTTAACCTTATTAGTGCATGATAACTACTGCTACAACTTCAACTATAAACTTATTTGCATACAGAATTGTCTAAGAATGTAAAATAAACTGTATTATGAACCCAACTCACACAGATTTAGGCATAATCTTTCAGTGCTTTTCCAAATGTGTTAAAACATGTTCATGCCATTCAATGATAGTTGACAACACTATTCAGCAGAAGACGTTAAATGTTATTTTTTTTTAAATTTTTACATGCATTGTGTTGTTACTTATGAATGTGTGTTTTGTTTTACAACTGTATGTGTGTATGTGGTTGTATTCCTGCTGAAGTCATTTCTCATTCTATGAGTCATCATTCTAAACATGATTTCTTTTCGCTGTAGATTGTCTTTCTTTATTGTTTTATTTTCTTTTCTGTATGTTACTGGTATTTGTTTCATTTATTTATTTTCTTATTTCGCTGTGTTTATTGTTATTGTTTTTATTGTTATAAACGATTTATATCTTTAAAACGTTTGTTGTTTTTTTAATGCGTTATTTTTTTCCACTTCTTTTAAGCCATCACTTCTTCAAATGCAGTTGTTTTTGCTGTTGCATCTTCATACACTTTATACTTTTGCATATAAAATACCTAACACGTACTTTCGTTGTTTTCTCCCTCTCTAGATGCTGCTCTCTCTCTTACTCTCACTCTCTTTGTCTCTGTCTCTTTAACCGTTGTAAGCTGATGCCGTTTTCTATGTAACAAAAATGGCCATTATTTTCTATTACAAAAATTGAGAAATTTTCTGCTGCTGCTGTATGTATTCTAGTATTTTCATTCATTTTCAACTTTAATTTCCTTTTCTTTTTGTTGTCATTGTTCTTTTCTGTTTCATTCTTTATTTTTTTCTAAAGAAAAAATAATAAAATTTTCTAAAGCAATAACAACTACTGACTGAACAAAACTCCTCTTTATTTGATTCTCTAAAGATTTGAAATATTCCTTTAGAAGCTTCTTTTTATTCCAAGAGAAATTTGTTTAAGGATGGTATGGTGATAGGAAGAGATGGAGAGAGGGGATAACATGGAGGGTTGGTCGTTTGAGTGGGTTAATAATGTTTCTTGCGTTATAAAATGATTTCTTAAATATTTTTTTAATCCAATTTTTCATAGTCTAAGGAAAACAGACAAAGATTGAAAGAGATAATAAGAGAGAGATAGAGAGAGAGAGAGAGTGAGAGAGAAAGAGAGAGATAGGTAAGTAGGAGAAATAATAAATCGAGTTCTAAATTTATCAGGTCACTTGTGGCACTTTATCATTTAATAAGAAAAAGTACTTTTTAAGGTGGCTGTAGATTTACTCGTAAAGTGGTTAAAAGTAGTAAAATTTGAACGCAGAGTTTAATGGAGCTTGTGAAAAAAAAAACGAAAGTAATTTAGGGAGGCAAAGCAGAGAAACATAAAAAATATTTTTATTATTCAAAGAGATTGTGGTTTAGAAAATTTCACTCCACTGCACTAAAGCAATAAAACTGACTACGTATCCCCTTAATGTACTTTTGACTGGTTTTTCTGGAAATTTAAATACGAAGAATGAGTTTACATACTCAAAGACCAGGTTATTAGTTCCATAATCGTTTTAAAACTGTAAAAAAACGGAATAATAAATTTTCTATTGAGCAGGACCTTCTAAACTTTTTTCAACGGTTCAGAAGAAAGCATTAAAAAAGTAATGAAATTTTTCAATTCAACAGCGTTCACGCTAGTTCTGAACCGTTACATGATAAATTTTGTACGAGGCTTTGTCTCATAACTCTCTAAATTACTTAGTGATGCAATAATTAAAGGTAAATAACCATCAACAATATGTGGGACCAATTATTTTTGCATATATTGCACCAAAATGCTTTTGCTCCGTAACTGAATAACTAGAACTGTTGAAATTGACCAGATTTATTCAAAAGGATATGGCATATGGTTATGACCGAAAAAAAACACAATAGAAAAGTCCATAGATGTTAGTTTCAAAGAACACTGCATGTTCTTGCTGACTGTTCTTGCATTTTTCCAGATTCGTATCTAAAGAGAAATGTCATTATCATAGGTGAAGAAAAGGATTCCGTTTTTGCATTTTGCTGATAATCTCCTATTTATTCTCTGTCAAAGGTAGCACTTTGCTTAAACATAAATTGTTCAAGTTTCAAGTGTTTGCAAACTTTTATCATGAGTGTTGGAAGCAAAAAGACAGACTTACACATTGATCTGCAGCTTAAAGAGAAGACCGGTTTAACAACGTTTACAGATTTTATTTTTTATTTTCTCGTATTGTCTTTAAGCCAGCTGGTTATAAAGTTCAGTTGAATGGTGTTGCTACCAGACATCATTTTATAAAAAAAGTTTACAAGTTTTTCTTTTATTTAAATTTTGAGGTTAAAGTTTAAAGATTTTTTCTATATTTTACTAATTAATATTTAAAAAACGAAAAATAACAACAACAATAATGTATTATAAAACCAATTTACTATTGTTGTTGTCATTGTAAAAGAATAAGAAAATTAAACAAAATTTTCCCCATCAAGATGAATATTTTATTTATCGTTGATTAGAAAATGTTAAACAATACTTAACATGGGGTACCGCTCCACAAAAACTTATCAAACAACCCGCATAATTTATATTTTTTTTCATTTTTTTTTTCATTCCTTTTACAAGAAAACAAATTAGAGTCTGTCGTGAAAAGCCGGGTGGCTTTACAACTACTTAAAGAGTTGATATGCTTTAATATAACCCACATGGTGTGTCACAGGCTTAAAAAATGAAAGTGTTATACGATATTTCTTTTATTTTTCTTTTTTTATAGAAAGATTTTGATTTTAGAAATTAAATAAATAAAAATTAAATTGTAAACATAATTTATTTAAAATTTTTATAATGAAGACAAACTATTTCGTAGCTCAGGCGTTTGTTTTCTAATTATAAACAAAGGGTTTAGAGTGTTTTTACCACTTTGTTTTCATTTATCGAGAAGTTTGGCGATGGTACAGCAGCCTGAAGGAGGTCATCTAATTCTAAACTGGGATATTTGAAAAAAATAAGTAAATAAATAAAAAAAATAAATAAATAAATGGCGGCGTTTTGAACTCATTTCCCTGCTTTTGTCTATTTTTTCAAACTTTTCTAATTGTTTAATAAAATTATCAATTATTGGGGGACCAAAAATGTCCTAGCTCGGGTTAAAACTATTTATCTTAGGAACATTGTCCCAAAATTTCAGAGAAATCGCTTTGCTGGATTTGTTGTACTGTTTCGCATTTTTTTTCTCGCTTTTCATATTTTTTGAGGAAAAATTTATTTTTTAAATTCGACGTATTCGAACCAAAATTGCTTGAATTTGTCCGCAATTATAGAATATTTAAATGCAATTATTTTAGAAAATCATCTTAAATCTTCATTTGCATTTGCAAGACAAACAAATTTTTGAACACTTACGTCCGCAAAGAACATAAATGAGTTTTGTTTTTGTTTTGATTTTTTTTTTAATTATTACACGAACAAAACAAATGTATATTATTGCATAAATAAACAAATTTATTTATTTATATGCATATAGTCTATATATTACAAAAATAGAAAATATTTGACATAGTGTGGTGAACAAAACTGTTTCGATTGCATTATCATTTGATTGGATTAAAAATAACCTCCTCTTGACCTGTAATGAAATAGTCATTAAATAAGCAACTCAAACGTTCTCTCAAGCCAAGTCATAATCATATTTTAAAAACATTTCAAAACAAAACAAAATCGTATTACAAAAAAAAAAAAAAAAAAAAAATTACAAATTATACTTTAGCTTGTACGATTTCAATGTGATTTGAAATGTGAATTACAAAAGTGTAATAAAAATCAAATTAAATCAAAAATAAAAATTATTTCAATACTAGTTTGACTGGAAGGAATCACCCTTATGGCTGTCATAAACTAACGTGGAAAAAGAAAAGAAATTTAACTTTTTTTGTAGTTTTTACATGGTTGAGTTCAGGTATTTTATAACGTGGGTTGCTTGTTAGAAAGGTTCTAAAAATATTGGTTTTTTATGGGCTGAGGTAAGAAAAGAAATTAAAAAATTAATTTTTGTTTTTTTAGTCACTTATTAGCTTGTATGTATGGAAACAAGTACTAAAAAGTACTAAAAATCGGTAACGTTTGCTTGGTATAAAAATTCAAAAAATAAATCCACATTTTGCTCGAAAAGAAAAACTTTTTTAA
Source organism: Sarcophaga bullata (assembly GCA_005959815.1). Lineage (NCBI taxonomy): Eukaryota > Metazoa > Arthropoda > Insecta > Diptera > Sarcophagidae > Sarcophaga > Sarcophaga bullata. Next base: position 248,162 of record QOCX01000060.1, read on the forward strand.
AAAAATATTGTCAGCTAAGTTTGGATTCGATTGATCAGCTGTTTGAAGCAATTATTCAATCTCTCGTAACCACTATAGTATGGCTAGGCACAAAATAAAGTTCAACGTATAAGACTCAAGCAAAAAAAAAAACTTCAAGGATCGCTACAGAATTTCAACAAATTTGAGCAAATTATGAAGCAAATAGTGACTATGCTAGGCATTAATAAAAAACTAATGAAATATTCTTTAAAATATTCATTTAAATACCGCACCCACAAAATTTACTTATAAATTAAATTATTCACATGCATACATACATATGTATAGCATACTGCTGCTGTCCTCTCTCGCTCTTTTTTCTCTCTCACTATATAAGTAATGCGATGAGAAATTTGCGAATAACAGTAACAATCCTTAAATTCATTGAGGTGTAAGTAATTTGAAAAGGTTGTCATGTGTATTATTTATCAAAAGCAACAGCAACAGCAACAGCAACTACAACGATAAGGTAAGTGAGTAAAATGAACACACACACACAAGAGAAAATTTAATAATTTTTTTTATATTCTAGATGAAATAGTCTGTCGAAGGTAAGTAAAAAAAAGCACATAAAAAGATGACAGGAAAATGAGAAAAAAAATGACATCAACATTAACAACGACTTGATTATTGTCAACTTCGTTGGCAGCGTTATCGTCAACGTGAACGTTAACGTTAACGTCAACGTCATTGATGAAATCTTAAACGGTAGACAAAAGGTACACAAATTTTCCTTACACTCGCATACACAAGCACAGTTACTTGTACTTGTGTAAACAAGAGAATGTACATAAATTTGCCGGCAGTTGCGAATAAAGTATGAAGAAGAAAAGGAACGAACTACTATAAGAAAGTACACAAACAAAACAAATCAAAAAAAAAAACAATTGCAACAAAAGCAATTAAGATTTTAAATGCGTATGGCGCACGTAGAGAGAGCAAAAACAAATAAAAAAAAAAAAAGAGTATGTTTTAAACGACAACAACAAAAACACATGCTCATACATAAATCATGGCCGAGTAAAACAGATTGAGAGTGAAAGGCGTGCAGGGAAGTAGAGTAAAGGATGTAAACAGAAAGATGAAACAAACCAATAGACGTACAAATATTTACATTGTCCGCTGTTGTGCTGCGGGTTGAATAAATTCATAAACAATAATAAAAGGCCAATAACAAAGACTATTCTATAAACCTTATATCAGACGCACATATATGTACATGTGTAACTAAAGGAGAGAATGTGTATGTGTTCAATGCAGATTTATTGAATTCTCTTTTTACAAAACGGACCTATAACTGCACACAATTTGCAGAAGTTGCCAACCATAGTGTTTCACATTTGTGGGGGATCTAATTGCTAATGGAAATCAAATGTTTATCACTTGCGTAAATAGCTCGTGGGGGACATAAAAGTCAACAAAAAGTTCCAGGCTTTAAGGAACCTGATTCGCTTTCATTTTTCAAATACTCGGTAAACAAGACTTTATTATATGCTCATGGACCATTGTAAAAGTTTAATTGACAGCCTTAAATGCTTATAACTCCGTAAATATTAAAATATTAAATTAAATATAAAAAATATGACGTGAGACAATATTATATTTCTCTATCAATAGCGTGATCATAATTGGCAACTGTGCTAACAAGAGAATGGCAACATTGTTACAAGCCGTTCAATAATTTCTGTTTTCACATCACAGAAAACGAACAAAAAAATTTCTCAACTCCACTCCAGCCATAGTGTTGATGGTTAATTGCAACACATAGAATGAAATAAATACCCGTACTCTGGGTATCCAGGAATAGCAAGAGGAAGAAGAGCAAGAGCAGAAATAACAAAAATAAGAAGAAAAAAAGAGTAGCAAAAATGTTAAACAAATAATAAAACGCCCACCATAAATGAATTTGTTTTTATTGCAAAAATATAACAGCAACAGTAGAAGCAACAATAACAAAAAAAGGCAATAATAAACGACTAACAAAATTTAACACGGACCCACTCGCCGTCATAGCCATTAAAAACAGACACTGAAAAATATTCCCAACAGAATGCAACGAATATTATACGACCAACCAACGAACCAACCAACCAACCATCCGTCCATCTATTCAACCATTAAAGAACAGAGATCCATTGAATAGAATTTTTATCATTAAATTGCCATCATCATACTGATTGGTTTGCTGGTCTCTTTAGTTCGTCAGCTGGTTAGTCATCATATCTTCATTTGGTACTTAATACCAGCCAAACAACCCAAGCGTTCGTGTGCAGTAGTGAGTGGGGTGATAAGGACTAGTTTTCAGAATGTTTTCATTGAAACGGTTATTCGATTATTAAAATGCGGTACTTTTTTATATGTGTGAAGTTAGTTACGAAAGTTATGCTCTTTTCTTTACAGTGAATGTTATGTTAGCAGAGACTGTTAAGTTACAAAGTGGAAGAAGGAAAGAAAGTAAATCTTACATAATCACAAAAATAGTGATAAATTGGAGAAAAAGTGAGAGGAAGACGAAGCTAAAATGCAATTGTATTTGAAGTGGACCATTGGTCCACTATCAGCAGATTTCCAGAAAAAACTCTACGAACTAATAAAATTGCCATTAAAAATTTGTCAAAAATCTGTCATTCGGAGTCGTCTTTAAACTGTAAGTCCCACAGTTATGAATAAGGTTAACACACACACATTAGTGGTGGAGAAACTAAGTCGTAATCCTGACAGAAGGATTGTAAAGACCAATTATGTATGTATGTTCGAATTTACAAAATTATGAAAATATTTAAAGAGACTGAAAGTGTTACACATGTGGTCGCAATGGATGCTCTGTGAAAAAATATCAGTTGCGTTAGAGAAAGTGTGGTAAATAATCTATAACTTTGCGAATTTCACAGCGACCTTCGACCCCTACATTATGATCAGTGACACACTTGCTTCAACACATAGGTAGGCCACATACACGACTGAGAATCCAAGTTGGATTAATCATTTAATTCTTATTAATCAGTTCAGACTCCACTCAGTAAAGGAGCTCATAAGAAATTTACACTTTAGTAGGCTTAGAACAGAACAAACTTAATTTAGGTCGTATTTACATCGCTCATACCAGCCACTCAACTGTTTCAGCGCAGTTTCCAATCCAATCACTCCCATGACTCTCCAACAATCCATTAAAATTGCAAGTACTGAGCATTATTTGCGTTGCCAGTAGTAGATCAAGTGTACGTACAGGAGAAGCAACAATAACAACTACAACAACAAGCCATACATTTTAATAAAATAAAACGCGTCACTTTCAAGTACAATAAATGGCATTTAACGAGAGGACAGACTGGCAAACAGACAGTTGCTACGAAAACTGAAAAGAGAGAGAAGCGTTTATAGAGAAAATGAATGAAGAAAAAAACGACAACCTCAGTTACTGATGTCAAAAGCAACCAACAATGACGATGGCAACCAAAAGTCCAATATCTACGTTCATTATGTATGAAGATGATGAAAACGATGAAGATGATGAAGACTATGATGAGATACATATGTCAGTACATGCATAAATAGATATGTACGCATGTTTGTATATAGTAAATATATAACCAGGATACGTTTTCTGATGAACACAAGTAGTCATAAGATATTCCCTTTACCACGGTTAGATGGCCATAACGTTTTATACAGAAGAAGAAGAGTCAAGTCTAGAACGTCGTTTTTGTTTTCTATTTAAAGTGAAACATTAAAAGAATAGTTTAAAGTAGTTTCCATTGCGCCAAGAGTAGTTCATATAGAGACTTTACTGTATCCACAGGACACTGCCTGGCTCCAGAGTATTTCAAAAATTGCGAAGTAGTAGTAAAATTTTGAAGCAAAAAAAAAATAAAAAATATTATTATAGTAGATGTGTATTCGTTGTGAGTTTAACAGATAGTTAGACAGACAGACAGATGGACAGACAGAGAAGCAGAGTGACGGGCATACGGATACATTAACAACAAAATCAAAATGTTACATTTACAATAAACATTTTTATGTATTTTATGCTATTGTTGTACAAGTGAGTGAGTGAGTTTTTGTTGTTTTTTTGGCCTGTTCTCCACCATTCATTTCACATGAATTATAAATGATATGAAATGATGGCTGAATAAATGGATGCTTTGATAGAATTATACTAAAAAAAAAAAACAACAACAACAACAGCAACCATTCATCCATCTATACATCTATCTATACATCCATCTATCCATTCATTACTTTGCTTGTCTGCCTGCCTGCCTGCTTGCTATTCATACTGGGGCAAGGAAGAGTGAAAAATTCTTCAAAGTGGTTGAAATGGAAAATCAAAATAAAAGCCAAAAAGAAAGAGTTTCAAAAATTTAATTTTGTTAAAATCTCTCTCCGCATTTGTTGTTGTTCTAAGAGCATTTATATTCGTGTTTCATTTTATACGGGATAGCGTCAAAAAATTTATTTGAAAAGCCAATACAATCCAAATAGAAAAAAAAAACAAATAAAAAGTTTCCAAAAAATAGACAAAAAAAACTCGCATAAAATTTAAAACCTTTTTGATGTTCGATTTGATTTGTTTAAAGTGGAGCTGAGTGGCCAGATGGTAAAAAAATTAATCTTTTCAGAAATAAAAAAGGAGTGCATTTATAGCAACATAACATTTTATCAGAGGATGAAGTACGTGCATACACCTATTGTGGCAACACTACAGCAACATGTTAGCCATAATATATGCAGTACAAGTATTAGCTCTAGAACGTTAAACCATCAATCTTTTGATAACAACAGGAAGCTCTGCTAATAACATTGCACACATAAATTATTATAAAAAATGTCTTACACTTTCATTTGGCATCCTTAGACCGATATGGTCTACTGCAGAAATCTCCAAAAGAGTCGTAACCATTCTCTCAATGACAGTAAATAATACGACACAACTCAATAGTAACCACTAGCTCCAAGTCCTTATAATTCAAAGCCTATAAAGGATGATGAGAACAGTTTGCAAAGTTCAACATTTTCAAGGAAAGGAAACACGCAAAAGAAAATGTCGTTGGAGACGACACATCGTAAAATAATGACCGAATAACGAACTATTGAAAGAATCAATAGGCATTCTCATCAGAATCTAAGCTTCCTACTTGAATTGAAACGCCAGATTGAAATTGAACTGGCAATTCTAGGAAGACGACGGGAACTATTAAAAAAGTAACAAAAGATGTCACCTTTTACAGTTTTTCTTTGATAAGAAATGGAAAATGATGATCCATCTATATGTACATCCATCCACCCATCCGTTCATTTCTTTGTCTGTCTGCTATTCTTACTGGGGCAAGAAAGAGTGAAAATGTCTTCAAAGTAGTTGATATGGAAAATCAAAATACTATGACAGCCAATCACATTCGACAATTATCGAAAATATTTTGTTCACAATGAAAAGCCTCATTTTATTAAAATATAATTTTTTTCCTCTTTGATTAATATTTCAAATGTGACCTCTGGCTCTTATCATAAAAGCACACTTCACAAGATTTTAACAAAATTTATTGAAATTGTATATTAAAAACAAGTACAACGCAAAATTTGAATTAAAATTTAAAATATTTCTGCTTGTTTACACACCCATCCACCCATATACACCTAACCACCCATATATATATGTATTTATAAGCGTAGATAGGACTAAACCCCAAAAATATTTTATTTTGATTTTAAAAATAATGAATTTTGGTCACCTTAAAATGTGTGTGATTTTATCTCGCTTGATAAACCAAATAGCAAGCGGGTGCTATTATTTATTTGTCTACTTTGCGTACACCACCAACATTGGTTTTAATGGATGGGTGGGAGTGTGTATGTTTGCGTATGAAGGCACATATTGGCATAGCTGCATAAATTCTCTCAACACGTTCACATAAATGAGCGAGAATGAGTGAATGATGAGTGGTGTGTACAACGTGTACGATGGAACATTACAAACATTTTTGAACTTCCGTGTTGTTAAAATTAAATTTGCACACACAACTCGTAATAACAACCACAACAACAACAACAACAGCTGTAACATGGACAAATAAAACAGCAGCAGCAGTGCCATTCTATTTACACACACAACAACACAACGATAGCGAACTAAACAACAATAAAGCATACACACAGGCATTTCGATTATTTCTATTTCAACAATTCCTTACTACAATAAAAACAACAACAGCAATTTAGTGTAATGTAATATGCATGGCAAAATGGTATACAAGGTGTGTTTGTATGTGTTTGTATATATTTCTGAGTGTGGTTGTGTTGAGTGAGTATTTATCCTTGCTTGAGTGCGTTGTATGTGAGTATTTCAGAGAGCGTGCGGGTAATAACAAAAACAAAAATACAATGAACATATAAGTATACAAAAATGTTTTAGTAAATACCGGGGAGTACGACGTTCTACAACTACAGCAAAAAGATTAAAATAATGAAAGAGAACAAACGAACAACAGACAGAACAAGTAAAACATGCGGCGCACGCAAAAATCAATAATTTTCGTTTGCTGTTTTAATTTTTTTCTGTATTTCTTTCTTTATTTTTAATACTTAACAAAATATAGACTTTTTTTCTTTGTAATAGTTTCGGTTTCAATACTTAATTATGATAAACTTGACTTTTTAATTGTTTATTTAGCAAAATTTCTTCTTTAGTTAACTTGTGCATTTTTTAGTTTAATTTTTTAACACTTTACAACACTATTAGAGTATCATTCTTTTTTCTATTTATTCGTAAACACCTTTACTATTTTGTTGTTGTTGTTATATTTATTCGCTTTTATATGTTTTGTTTTATTTACTTTACTCTCAATCTGTCACTTATTCTAAAACATGCAGACTCTGTCTATTTGTCTGTCTGTCTGCTTTTTTTCTTTCTACTTTTCTCTATTTCTCATCATCATTATCATGTTCTTTTGTTGTTTATAGATGTTTCATATAATTTTTTTTTGGCGATTTTCCTTCACTTACCTTTTTTCCGTGTAATTTGTGAAAGATGTGCAAAAGTGTTTGTGTGTTGGCTGTTATTTTTGTTTGTTGGTTTGGTTTTGGTTTTTACTCCATTCACTACTAGGCGGGGGGATATAAAAGAGTACAACAAGAAGGAAATGTAAAAAGAAGCGCTGCTGTATATTTTTAATGAGTGTTTCGTCGTAGTCTTAAAAAATAATGCTCCAACTTTTCTTGGAAGTCATTAAAATAAAATTCATTTATTTCAGCACATTTAACTGCAAAATCAGCCGCTGAAGGAGAGAAAGAGAGTCTCTTTCAGCATTATATTGAGCCTTTTTGTTTTTTTTTTTTTTATTTTTGAAAGAATATTTTTGTAATAAATTCTTAAATTATCTTTTGGCCAAAAAAAAAAGTATAAATTTTGATTTTAGCCGTTTTCACATTTCCTTTACTGTTTTCTTTAAATTCTCTTACTTAGTTAGCACACAATGAAACACTTCTTTACCGATTTTCAATTTATTACAGAAAATTTCTTTTTTTCAGATTTTTATTTCAAATGAAATATTTTTTTTCCTTTATAAATTTTGTTTTCACTTGAGGAATTTTTTTTAACTTTTCTTTTCTCAACAAATGAAGAAAACTCACTAATTTCTTTTCTTCTTCTTTTCGATTTGCTTCCTTATTTTTTTTTTGTTTTGCCTCTGTGTCTCTCGTATTAAAAAATTGTAAAAAAAATAAAAAATCTCTTGTCGTAATAAACTACGCGTACTTGGGAGACAAACGTAGTTGTTGGAGCACGCACACCTCGCAATTGAATAGCGAAGTAATCGAGTTGGAAATTAAATGCAGGCACAGCCAGCCAGCAGTAACAAAACCAAAAAAAGTTGTCAAACAGACAGACACACAGCCAGACAGATAACTACCACAATATTAAGCTGCTACTAAATGAGAGGTAAATGTTTATAAATTAAGTGAGAGAGAGGGAGAGAGAAAACAAATACGTTTAAAGACAGGGAGATTAAAAGAATAAACAATAGAACAGTGTTGCCCTTTTTCGATTCCATGTTTAAACCAGATTTGGTAACATCTTGCGTACTAAGAAAATATAGATACAGATAGGTTGGTTATAGTTTTTATATTTGATCGAATTATAATAATTGCAATTTCGAACTTTGAGAACAACACTTTCTGCATGTAGTAAATAGTGTTCCTTACTTCACAAAAAGATTTGAATTTCTATATTTTTTCATTATTTTCTTTTTTAGGCTATAAGCCCAAAAAGTTGTTGGTGTTGCATGGCAACACTAGAGAGAAAGAATGTGACAGTATTTTGTACTGCAGCGAAACCTAAAACGCTAGCAGGCTGTCCTGTCATTTCGTGTTTCTTTTAGGGCATTAATCTTCTTGAATTTTTTTCTCTGTAACGTTTTTTCTTTTAGTTTATAAAATAAAAGCTCTTTTTGTGAATATTTTTATTTTTTATTTAATCATCCTTGCCCACCCTAACATTTCTCTCTTGTTTATTTTATAAGGAAAAGAAATTTTGTTACTGCCCCCTCCCCACAACCAGCTGTTTTTCCTTTTGAACCCTTTTATTTTCATTAAACAAACACATGTTTGTTAAAATATTAATTCGTGCTCGTGTGAGTGAGTGCACTCTTAATAGAAGAGAATAATAGAGAGAGAAAATATGAAATCTTTCTATTTGTAAATCACCCTGTCTTGGGTTTAACAACCCAATGGAGATGTGATCTTTAGGGCACTTTTTTATGCTAATTTTTTTATTAATTTTTTTGGTACATTTTCCATATTTTTTGGACTCCCTTTTATTCTGGCACACTTTTAATACAACGTTTTGTTTGTTGGTACTTTTCAACAATGCCGAAGTGTTTTTAGAGTTGAAAGACTTGCCAACTTTTTCATATGGCAATTCAATCAGCTGTCTGTAGGTAATAAAGGAGAGTAGGGTTTGTTGTTCAATTTGCATGTGTGTGATAGGATTACGCAGTAATTGTTTATTTTCTTTATTAAAATATTTAATTTACAATTGAAATTTGTATAAATAATGTTCGCTAACATACTACAAAAGTGAGACATCAATTTTCGGTTTAATTCACGCAATTTTTCATACATAAAATCAATGAATTTGTTTTTGTTACTTTACAGAACTTGTGCAACAATTGCCACTTGTGGCCAAATGATGTTCACCAGGGAAGCTCATGTCTTTAATAGAGCAATACTGAAATGTAAAGTTCGGTGCCATTTTCCCAAACCACGTGAAGTAAAGCGTATTAAGGTACACGGCTGGGATGCTCGTATGGCAACGGAAGGTGGTCGTCGAGTTCTAATGAGACGCATATTGAAAGGACGTTACGTATTGTCTCATTAATTAATGTGTTTATCTTATTATACCTCTACTGTAATCTAATAAATCAATTGTTTTATTGTAATTGTTTCGAAACTGTTATGCTCACTTTGGATGCAATGTCGCATTTTGCTGGACACTTTCATTCATAAATTTCCCTTGATTTTAAATTCCCAAGTAAATGGCGCACTGTTACCATGTGATAATGAACTAATTAACTCTCAACCTATTGAAAAAATGTTACGTCAGAAATTGAAAAGAGATCACACTGGTTGTAATACAACCAGGAACATTAAAGCAGAGACATTAAGATGCAGAGTAAAGGAATATTCTCTAAAGGCGATCACGTGATTATTCTATGAATTCTGGTATTCTTTTTGAAGTCAGTATGGTATCCTCGAGGAAAGTACCACAAGGTATATTTATGAAAAACGTTTACAATGTGCCCTCAGATCATTAAATGTAATCTCAGTTAAGTCCTTTGTATTAAAGAAATATCCTATTTTACATCAACTTAGATCGAATAAATTCAATCTCAAATGAGACTTTCGACTTCGTAAAATTTCTGATTTTAGAACATACAAAATAATAATTTATTCTTCAATTATCGACATATGTTAACAAAACAAACACTTAAAATTAAAAGTAAAATAAAAAGGAACTTAGTCTAATGACTTGTGTTTACCCGTAAGGAAACGACGAGGCCGATGATAGATCTGCTTTATAGCTTTAGAAGCATTAGCCGCAATGGTATTGTAAACAAATGGGGCAGTGTTTTTAACACGTGGACCCTGGTTAGTAAATATAGAAGTGGGCAAGGGCATTTCACCCAAAGCCAAACAGTCGACATCCTTCAAAAGGTCAATAGATACAGCGGGCAGCAGATATACCTGGCGTACATGAAAATCAATGGCTCTTACCACTCCTACAAGAAAAAAAAAAAATAAAAGTAAAAAATCGGAATATACAAGGATCATCAATACACTTCTAATAAATTAAAACACACCTAAACCGAAGCATCTCAATGGTTTGTTGTCTTCTTCATGATGACATAAATAGACTAGATTGGCTTCTGTAGCTTTAGCCAGCTCTTCAGCAGTAGCCAAGGGAGTATTATCCATAAGATTAAATATTTTCATATCATCTAACGAAGCGCTTTAAAAAAGATATTAAAATTTACAAAATTTATTATTTACATGAGAAATTTTGAAAAGTTCAGATGTAACTTACCTTAAAGGCTTACAATCAGTTAACCATTCAGCATGTCCCTGTAAGGCTTGACTAAGTCGCGTTAATAGCATGGCGAAACGTAAATCCTTGGCACTCATTTCCCATTCCTTTTGGTAGCGAGACTCTTGCTGAACAGCCGACTGCCAAACGTGTAAACGATAGTCTTTAAATTCTACTGGGTTAGTTGTACTCTCGTGCTGTTCTTCTGTTACAAACATATTTCTAGGAATTGATCTTAAAACGTGGGGAAACAAAATAGAATCAAAATTATTGATTTCTTTAGCGCTTTGTAGTTGTACTACATCAGTCAAATTATTTTCAAGTTCTTTGCCTATAACCGAAATGAGCTCTAAGCCAAAGCCTTTGTTATAACCCATGGTATTTATCAGCCAAGGTAATTGTTTATATTTTTCCTGATCTATGCACTCTTTAATTAGACTGCGCACAGCTTCTATATATTTATGGGCACATAAAGCGATATTTGTATGACCTACAGCATAGGCAATATCTGGTTGTAGGTTTAGCATAAAGCCCGGTCCCAATAAAGGTTGTCTGATTACAGTGCATGAAACTGTTTGAGGTACAAACACTTCCGGCTGTCCAATATCCAAGTCTATTAACAATATTTCCTGAGGTATGTGGCGATTTATCAAGTATCGTAGCAAAGTGGACTTGCCTACACCTTTACCACCAGTTACCATAACACGTGATTGGGAAGTTAAATTTAATTGTTGCCACTGTTGGGGTATATGCAAGCATTTTTTTTCCCCGTTTGAAGTATTAATCATGCAACGTAATAGATACTCTGTATTATATAATGGTCGGTCGACATTAATGTTATTAAGATTGGGAAAGACATTTTCGTTCATGAATTTCTTAAATTGTTGAACAACTTTTTTGCGTGTTTCATTACGTTTGAGCAAGACAACAGCATCATGTTCACTATTATACGATTCGGAAATGGTCTTCAAATCGGCTAAAGTAAAACTGGTTTCATAGCTTTTTAGTTTTGCTTCCAAATCGAACTCAGAACTCGATTTTGTTCTAGTCGCAGGTTTTATTTCTATAACACTGCAGCCTCTAGGTGAAAATAATTCAACTTCTTGATTTCTGCTAAGGCAGTGGCCATATACTTCAACATTGCCTGCTAATAGTGCAAGGCGTACTGTGCCGTAAATATAGAAAGGATCTTTAAGAAGCACCAATACCCAGTTTGAATCTAAAGCATTGAAAAATTTGGTATTGTAATTTGTTAGGCTTTGTGCTGTAGATGACTTTACACGTTGCGTTTGCTGTTTTTGAGGCGTAGTTTCTTCTATGTCAGTCTCTGTAACTTCTTCTGCTTCTCTTTCGGTGACATCTTCAATATTTTCAGATGATATTTCCATTGCAGTGAGTTTAGTTTCCTCTTCTCGTTCTTTTTTGTCTATTACGGTGGTACTTAAGATATTACTTGCAGTGTTCAAATCAACATTTTTAAACAACTTCACAGATGGTAATTGTTTGATACTATCACTATAACTTTCTTCAATATTCTCTGCAGTCTTTTTCATTTTCTTATCTTCATATTTACAATTTGTAGCATCTATAATGTCCACTTGATGCTTGCGAGTCCAAACGTTTTCATCAATCTCATTGGCGCTATCGCTGTTATCATCAACACGATTCAAGTATTTGTCATTAATGTCTTCTGACAGCAAAGAATCGGCATCGTCTGAGTTTAGCTCCATATATTCGCTGCCCAAACTTACATCATCAACTTCATCATCATATTCTTCATATTCCTCCTTTGATTCATTCTTGTCTTCAGAGTTTTCCTCATCGATGTCCTCATTTGCATAATCATCTTCCTCATCTTCATCTGGGTTGTATAGCTGAAAGCCGTCTTCATCTACAATAGGCACAAGTTTAGGGCAATCTTCGGCATCATTTGAATCGTTCTCTGTATTTGCTGAAGTAGTTGGTGAGTTATTTGTTTGGAATGTTAATGCATTTATAGTTTTTTCATTATATTTTAATTTTATTAATTCCTCCTTATGGTACGCTTTGGGTTGGGTTATAACTTTAACGATTTCCTGTTTCTGCAGCTCAACAATTTGTGCTTCTTCGGCATCACTGTTAAATAAAACATTATCTTCGGGTTTAATGTCACGCTTGGCCGCAGTCCCTAAAGGTTTTAATTTTGAATGGGGATTAGAACTAGACTGTATTTGCAATCTCTAAATTCTTATAAGAATTCAAAACGTAAAATCTATTGGGCTTACCTCTGTGGATAATTAAATCTTCTGGCACATGTCTCGGCAGATTGTAGTCATCATCATGTTCATCATCATTGTAATCATATGACATATCATTGTCATCGTAATCATAACTGGAGGAATACTCGTATTCTTCACTATGCATACTATAATCGTAAGAGTCCTCGTCTTCTTCATAATCATCTTCATCAAAATCTGAATAATGCTCTTCTTCCTCCTCCTCTTCTTCCTCACACTCCTCTCCATTGTCATAGTAATTTGCAAAATCCTGCTCTTCGATCTCATCATCACTGCTGCTAAAATAAGGACAACCATCGTCGCTGCCATCATTGTAGGGTAACTTATGTTCACTAAATTTCATTTCCTTTCTATGCATTTTGCGAAAATCTTGGGTTTCTTTACCAGGTTTTAGGTTAAACCAATACTCAAGGGGATTGGAATTAGAATTGGAATCGGAATCAAAATCACCGTTATTTACGCATCCGTTCATATTTTCAATATCAAATTCATTTTCTTCGTCAGTTGAGGAATTGTAGTTTAAAGATTTATTCTTTTTGCAGCGGGCCACAGTACCTTTAGTGTTTAATTTGGATTTTTTATTAATTACTGGTTGCTCCCTTAAGGTTTCAGCAGGTACTTTACGTTTTTTATTTTTGTTTTTCTTTTGATTTTTATTAGCTTTGGACAACGCACTACTTCCAATTGGAATTTCAGTCTTATTTTGCTTTTTCAGGGGTTCCTCCATTTTCATATTTTGTAAAGGCATTACTTTTTTCAGTTTCTTAATGGGTTTCGGCTTTTGCGTGTTTTTATTGGCATTCGAATTTGTCTTTACCTTCGTTGGGGAAGATGCTTTAAGAACACCGTTCAATTGGGTTTTGTTTGATTGAGAAGTCTTGTTTATTTCGACCGGTTTTTGCTGATGATTAGATTTGGAACTACTATTTGCGGAAGTTCCTTGTTGAGATTTTTTATTTTTGGAATTGGGTTTTTTGGTGACTTTTTCTTTGATGTTCCCTGGACTGTCTGTACCCGGCTTCTCATTGTGCTTTTGTTGTTGTTGCGAAGGGACTTTCTTTTTTTCGGATTTTACATTTAGGGGAGATTGTTGGGATTTGGAAAAGTTCTTCTGTTGGGTATTCTTTATTGGTCTTGAGTCCTGTTTCACATGCTGATCTGTCTGGAATCTTCTGTACTCAACGGTGTTTCTTTTTTTACTCGATTTGTCTTTCACTTGATCCTGAAATAATGTTTGTAATCTTTTCTTTAATTTTTCCTTTTCTATAGGTGAGGTTTTCTCCTGGGGTTTATTCATTTTTTTGCATAAAATAATATCAAAACAATGACAATAAATTTCTAGTTTTTATTTAAAATGTTAACTATTGGCCATAAACAAGAACGTGCACGATTCGAAATGATAAACAAATGGGCAGCACATGTGAGGAGAGTTGCCCATAGCCCAATATTTCGATTACCTATACTAAAGCTTATTATTTTTGAACTATATCAGGGTTGTATTCAAGATTTAATAAAAATGAATAAGAAATAATATTTCAGTATAGAAATATTACAATATACATACTATTATTTATAAAGAAAAATTCTAAAATACGATACTTTATTTTTAAAAATCTTAAACTGTTAACACTATTCATTAAAAATTATTTCTATCTCAGTTTACCACCTGAAAACATCTCTGTTTTTGTCTCTTTTTGCTTAATACACACATTTTTTATATAGCTGGCAGTGCTATTGTACATACGCCATTTTCTTTTTTTTCTTCGTACAACATCGGATGTCAAGGCGTTGTCATCATAATTTTTCAGTAGACTTTTGCATGAATAGAAGAAAATCTTGAAACATATTTATTTAAAGAAGAAAAGTGAATTTAAAACACATTGATAAATAAAATTAAAATAATATACTGCTATTTCCATAGTTTATAAAAAAAACACGAATTTGTAACATTTAAAGAAGATTTCTATTTCTTCGTTTTTACGAAAGAAAATCAAACAAATAAAAAAATGTAGGTACCCAACCAACGACATGGAATTATGAAGTTTTTTTTCTATTATTTTGCGAAAAGAGGATATTAATCAAAAGAAAAAGAAACAGAAATTTAAAATAACTATATAGTAAATATAATAATTTTTGTATGAGAGTGTCATTAACAAGAATATTTGCTTAAAAATTCTTAAGAAAACGTTAAAATATGATGATGACTTGTATGTGTATAGATGTGTGTAGATTGGAGTACAATTGTGTGTGAGTGTGTGTGTCATGAGTACATATATGTGTTTAATAAGAAAAAACCAACAACAATTGGAGAAAAAAAAAGTTGAATGATTAAGGTGGAATACGGTTTTTTTTATTTTATTTTCTTTACACATTCTCATAAGGGTTGTGGGGAGGAGCGAAAAAGGAATGGCAATATTATACACAGGGTGTTGCCTACTAAATTAAAATACGTCTTTCGAAAATTTTCTTTCCCTTTTGGAGTTTGAATATTATTACAAAAGTTTATGAAATTTATAAAAAAAAACTTAAAATTCAGCGTTTTAGTTACTGATTTAATTACAAGAATTAAAATAGAGACACCAAAGCGTAAAACAAAATCAAAATAGAACAAGAGAAAAAAATATATACAAGAATACAAAATAAAAGAAACGAAATTTTTGTTTCAATACAATTTATGATGATACATACGATGATCGTGTGTTGTATTTATTATTGAATTGAATTGGTTGCTTGATTCGTTTTAATTTTTTTAGTACTTAAATGGATAAATAGATGGCTGGTTGGACGGTCGTGCCTAGAGTGTGTTAAAAGAGATATTCATTTATAATTAGAAAAATCACAAAGAACATTTTAAACGAACAAAACAAAACACAGAAAGAAAAAAATTATCGAAATCGCCTAGTAATACGTCAACTTATTACAGAGAAGTACACACTTTTCGTTAAATGAAATAAAGAGACACAAAAAGTTTAAATTATCGCAAATTATAAAAAAAAAAGAAATTAGATTGTTGACTATAAAGGCAACAGCAGTGAACATTTTAAATGAAGGTGTAAATAAAAATCACGGTTCTCTCTAATACTCCAAGTGAGAGCACACTCAGACATTAAAGGAGTAGCAAAAGGAGCCAATATAATTATAACAGTTAAAACTCTCGCAAAAATCTTGCCAAATCACACACGCTCACACACAAATGCTACATTTATCAGATATACTGCAATATAAAACAAAATAAAAGAAAGTACTAGTGCAAGTGCAACAAACAACCAAACGACTGCTGCAATTAAATTAAACATTTGAATTTAAAAAAAAAAATTAAAAGAAAGAAAAATGTTTTCTTTATTCTCATCATGTTTCTCTTCGAAAGCTGTTTTTGGAGGTTTTATTTTTATAATTTTTCTTTTTTAATAACATTTTAATATTGTATTATCGTTGGATAATAATTGTAATAATGATATTAATTTCAATAATAATGTTTTATATTTCCAGAATCAATGACGACGATTCGTAAAAAGTTGGTAATTGTTGGCGATGGTGCCTGCGGTAAGACTTGCTTATTGATTGTCTTTAGCAAAGATCAGTTTCCTGAAGTTTATGTCCCCACTGTATTTGAGAACTATGTAGCCGATATTGAAGTTGATGGCAAACAGGTAAAATATTTTCTCTTTTCAATATATTTAATCTATTCTATATTGTTTTTTATTTTATTTTTGTTGTGTTTATCATCATTTATGTACCTTAATTTAAGAAGATTATTATTGTATAATATAGGGACAAGAGATTTCGGCATACATACTTACACACTTTATTATTAAACGTATATACATACATACATATGCTTGTATATGCTGGTATCTGTATTTGTGCTTATATACGGGTATTCGCTTTTCTTTTAATTAAAACTGGGTTAAATTTTTAACTCTTGAACGGTTAATATTTGTCGAATCCATTAGCACTTTAGTCTTTTTACTTTAACAATTGTACTTTTAAACTTTTAATTCTGAAAAAATATACCAACAGTTTTGAAAAATGCGCTTTTTATCGGAATGTTGTAAGATTATTTTTTTATATTTGCACCACATTCTTTTATTTATTTTACTTTTTTTTATTGTTTTAACTTACAATGGCTAGTATTCTATCGTATATAATTCTCGAGAGTTTCATTTAATTCGGTGGTTGACACGTATCAAATTCCTGTTATGTTTTTGTTGCGAGTTCTACTTGGTAGTAACAAATCACGGACGCATCGTGTCCTACCGTATGGCTTGTACACAAATATCAGAACCATTTCCCCAGAAACTTTATTGGCAGCGATATTTAGTCACCAGATCTATAAAATATTTTGTAATTATTTGCTAACATACGTTTAAAGTTTCATCACAAGTACATTTGTTATTAACCAGATCTAACATCAGTATAGGAGCGCTATAAGCAATAAGGTGGGACAATCAACATTCCTCTATTGAGATGAATCAATTCCCATCTAAAAAAACCTTTTTCTTCACTGCTCTGTCATAGACATTAGAGGAAATATACATTATTTCGGGTATTTTAAAATCCCTCTGCTTT
The DNA here is from genome assembly GCA_005959815.1 of Sarcophaga bullata. Classification (NCBI taxonomy): domain Eukaryota; kingdom Metazoa; phylum Arthropoda; class Insecta; order Diptera; family Sarcophagidae; genus Sarcophaga; species Sarcophaga bullata. Next base: position 265,607 of record QOCX01000060.1, read on the forward strand.
ACATTACATGATTTATTGAGTAGTTTTCTCCAAAAAGTATTTTTTATGCATGTTCTATATCCCAAATATGATTAGCGATCTTAAAACGTACACAAGAAATTAGTTCGCTTTTATATAATAAGCGAAACGAATTGATTTCATAATAATAAATAAATCAAAGATTCATAAAATGAATTTCCAACAAATATAAAAACTCTGTATTGATTTTGTTGTATCTGCTTTTGTTGGTAAACATTCGAATAGAATTTAAGAAAATTAAAGAATTAAATTTAGAGAAAAGTAAACAATAAATTGATATTTTTGTACTAATACCTATGCATGTTCGCAGTAAAATTCATACAAAATTGACACACACAAGAGACATTTTGACGAAAGAACACCATCAAAAAAATGAAAACCGATGTGAGTGAGAGAGAGAAAGAGAGAACCAGTTAGGGGAAGAGAGAGAGAGAAGTCGATTATAGCTAGATATCGTCATCAAAAACCATTCATCCCATATGAAAGCACTTAAATACAAATAAACATGCAAAGTACAAAGAAAATAAAACGAAATAATAATTTAAAAAAAAAATCACAAATCTACCACAACACAAAAAATGCGCAGACAATTTTATTCAAATGCGGTTGTTTAACAACACATTAAAATTAAAAAATTTTAAATTATGCATCGAAATCACCACTACTCACTATTTGTCAGACAAACTAAGAGATTTTTTAAATGTTAAACAATTTTTATCCTCTTTCAATTTATTTAGAAGAGAACGACAGCTCATCATGGTGTGATGCATTTAGGCCTCTAATTAATTATACTATAAACTAATTATTATTAATTTTTTTTTTAAATAAAGTTATTAAAGAAAATTTTTGATTTTTTACTTCCCGTGACACGTTCATATGCTTTCATTTTATTCTTATTTGTATTATTAATGCCATTGAGTCATTACTAAATTCTGCTAACTTTATCAAAAACCAAACAAACCACAAAAACAAAAATAACAACAACAACAACAAATAATAATAATAAAAAGCAGAAATAAATAAATCCCCTTTTGGATTCTCCCCACTTGAAATATATAAAAACAAACAGCTGGTTGGCTGATCACTTTTTCTCTTCTCGTAGTTATTAAATACTAAATAAAGGGTCTAGCGGCTAGACTCTAGCCTCAATTAAACAAGAAAAAAACAATACAACACATTGGCTTATATTATAAGGTTTATTGCTATTTCCATTTATAACATTTGTTTCTACTTTCTTTTAGTTTTAAAAAAATAATTTTTTTTTAACGTTACCGCAAGAATTTTTTATTTATAGTATGTAGTTTTTTTTTACATATTATAAGTTATGTTTTTATATTTTTATAAGCGGAAGAATGTATCATTACAATTGTTCTATAACTTGAAATACTTACCCATTGACCCCACCAGCCATATCTGTATATCGTTCTGTTTATGAATAGTGGCAGGCATTCATTTGTTTTAGCCTCTATTCCCATTTATATGACTTACTGCTCTCCTATTCTATTCTCTATTTCAACAACTAGACGTAAATAGTACTGGTCACAATCAAATTCGCATTATGTGAGGGTTGCACCGATTATTTAAACATATTATCTGCTATTTATCTGTCTTTAAAATGACCAATCCAAGATTCATTGACGTTAAAACGACTTATGGGTCCGAGAGTAATTGTTAATGAGTTTTATTGTTGAGCGACCTAGAAACATACTGAGCTCTAAATTAGGTTGTTTTTGAGGGGGAACTTTATTTTAGTTTTGGACAAAAGTATTATGTACTTCAAGTTCGATCTCTAGAATACAAAATCCTTACTAACCACACTATCTGTCTGCTATGTGATATTTTATCTCAAATTTTGAGTATGTTTACGCAACTTTACATTTCTTCACGCCTTAGTGATGATTAATTTATAAATTGTTTTCGTTAAATATAGAAATGAAAGAAAAAAGTTACATAATCCATGATAGAATATCATCAATGTAAGTTCTAATACAAAAGGAAAAAGAAAAGAGAGAGGTAGAGGGGAATATATTTAATATTATCATTTGATTTGATTTGATATGCAATATAAAAATGATAATAATAATAATAATACATGATGATGCCTAATGTTGTGTGTATGTTCGCGGCTGTTTAAATAACTTACTATGAAGTCATAGTTTTAAGTCGCACTATCGTTTACAATTATTTACCTATAAATAGTAAAGGCAAGCAGTTGCTTTTGCTTTCGTCATTGTTCTTTTCTTAACTAGCCAGTCTGCTACCACAGCACGATGATTAATAATTATGGTATTTCCTCTTTAATTGCCAATATTCCAGAAAATAAAAACGAAAACAAAACAAATTGTTTTGTTTAATACTCTTTATTTTATTTTTGTTTGTATAAATGCACACGTATGTATGTATACATTTTTATATGGCATAGATATTGCAATTTCATATTCACTACCATTATACTAAATAAACCTTCCTTCTTACCTAAGTATTGATTTTTATTATTTTGTTATCATATAATATTTATTTTCTTTGTTGTTATTGCTTATAAGTGAATATATAAATTAGTTTTGTGTGTCCGTTTCAATACAATGATATTACATTGTTGTTATTGTTATTGTTATTGTATTTTGATTAACCGTATTCATCTATTTTCTAATTTTGCAGGTTGAGTTGGCCTTATGGGATACAGCTGGTCAAGAAGATTACGACAGACTTCGACCACTCAGTTATCCAGACACAGATGTTATTTTAATGTGTTTCTCAGTAGATTCGCCAGATTCTTTAGAAAATATTCCTGAGAAATGGACACCAGAGGTAATTTCAAGTTTGTCTTTCGTAAGCCATGGGTTTCATTTTTTATATTTTCCATTGCTTTTCCGTCTTCCCCGCCTAGGTCAAGCACTTTTGTCCAAATGTACCCATTATTTTGGTGGGTAACAAAAGAGATTTGAGAAATGATCCTAACACTATTCGGGTATGTGTATCCAAAATTAATTTAAATTCTCTTTAATACTAATGAATGTTGTTGTTGTATTGCTTTTTTGAATTTTGCTTTATAGGATCTTTCAAAAATGAAGCAGGAACCAGTCAAGCCACAAGAGGGCCGTGCTATGGCTGAAAAAATAAATGCCTTTGCCTATTTGGAATGTTCGGCCAAGTCTAAGGAGGGTGTTAGAGAAGTCTTCGAAATGGCTACTAAAGCTGCATTGCAAGTTAAAAAGAGGAAGAGGACCAAATGTAATTTGCTCTAAAAGAGTTCAACTTTTTTTTTCAACTATACAAAAAACATCAACAAAACCAACTACCAACAACAGAAATTTACTTCTACAACAAGAAAGTATGAAAAAAAACAACCAGCAACAACAAAATTTATACACACAACAAAATAATTAAACAGCAGCACACACGGAAATTATAAAAATGAAAACAAAAAGAAAGAAAACCATCTCATCTTCAAAAAGAATATTTTTTTTTAAACTATTTAATTTAAAAAGGAAAAAACAACGTGTTACCATTTTTTGTTTTTCTTTTTTTTTTAATTCCTACCGCTTCTTACGTCTTATTCTCGTAAATATTTTATGATTCCAAAATTTAAAATAGATTTTTCTGCTTTTATTTAAACAAACGTTTAATTTTAATTTTTACAAATCAAAAAGTAAAAGGAAGTTTTAAAGAAATTTTTTAAAATTATTTTATTATAAATTTATAAATATAAAGGTAAAACGATACATGCACCCACCTATAATATTATTTTTATTTTATATTATTATCCGAAACGATAAAATCAGAGATATTCTTTGAAAGCCCAACAATTAAGAAAATATTATACCAACAAAACATTTACATACATATACATAAATATAAACATGAAAAAAAAGAAAAGAAAAACGGCATTCACATATAGTAAAATACATAACATATAAGAATAGCTATCGCTTTCTTAATTTTATTATTTTTTTTTTTGTTTCTTTATTTATTGTTTTCTATTTTTCACTAAATAAAAATTATTGTCAACTATATAAAGTAAAGGAAACAAGGGGAAGTTCGAAATCTTTTATCGATAATAATAAAAATAAAAATTTATTTTGTTTTTATTTTTTCTGCTTTTATTTTAAACAAACGTTAATTTTAATTTTTACAAATCAAAAAGTAAAAGGGAATTTTAAAGAAATTTTTAAATATTTTTTATTTATATAAAAATATAAAGGTAAAACGATACATGTACCCCAATATAATTATTTTTATTTTATATTATTATCCGAAACGATAAAATTAGAGATTTCTTTGAAAGCCAACAATTAAGAATAATTTATACCAACAAAACATTTACATACATATACACTAAATATAAACATGAAAAAAAAGAAAAGAAAAACGGCATTCACATATAGTAGATATACATACACATATAAGAATAGCTATCGCTTTCTTAATTTTTATTATTTTTTTTTTGTTTCTTTATTTTATTTTGTTTTCTATTTTTCACTAAATAAAAATTATGTCAACTATATAAAGTAAAGGAAACAAGGGGAAGTTCGAAATCTTTTATCGATAATAATAAAAATAAAAATTTATTTTGTTTTTATTAACCACCTATTTTATATTTAAAATATATATAAAAAATATTACTTGTTTTCGTCTCTTTTTTTTACACTCATTCGTACATGTATTAACAAAAATATTATTTAAACAAATAATACAATAAAAGTGTAAAGAAAAATACGTGTCTAAAATCCTATAAAAAACGTTTTTCCATGAAAATAAATTAAATTAAATATAACAAAACAAAAAAGAAGAAAAACTACAAAAATAACTGATATTTTTTTAAAACATTAAATATAAATATAAACCGCCAATATATTATAAAAACAAAACAACTACAACAATTACCACAAATAATGCATTCATATTTTTTTCTTATAAAGTTAAAGTAAAAAACAAAAATAAATAAAATCTTTGTATAAAAAAAAATAAATAATTAAAAACTTAACACCTCAAGAAAGAAGAAAAGAAAAACAAGCAAACACTACAAATTAAAAGGAAGAACACACAATTTAACTTAAATGAAGAAAATATTAAAAGCTTTTTTATATAAATTTTATAATTATTAAAACATTTTTATTATTGTGCTGTTTTTGTTTTTTTTTTTTTTACTTTTTAGGTTTATGATAACGTACATATATTATATATTTTCTTTGTGTGTCTTGTCAACATTTCTAGTTTTATTTTATTTTTTTTTTTTTGTTCGTCTCTTTAGTTTAGATTTGATTTGTTTGAAACAATATTAAAAACAAGAGAAAACAAAACACTAAATTCGATATAAATATCACACTTACTTTATTTTGAGCGAAAAATTTCTTTGTCATCATCAGTGTAATAAAGTTGGTGTTCGTTTTTATTTTAATTTAAAACAAACAACAAAAAAAAAAAGAAAAAAATCTTTAAAAAAAAACATTTTTTTGTATATTATGCTAAACGCATAATATTCCTTACAATAAAAACAAAAATATTTTACTAATACATACATATTATATAATAAAAACAAAAACAAAATATGAAAAAAAAACGATAAAAAAAATTAAATAAAAAATAAAAAAAACTAAAAATATTAGCGTATTTTAAATTCGACATTAAAACACAATAAACGAGAGAGTGGTAAAATTGTTAAAAACGACAGTAACAGTCGTTCAATATTGACAACGTAGCCGTATACATGTAGACTACAATTCCTAAGACAGAATACCCCACGTCGTACTTGACTTTGCTAACTAACTGACTGAACATATATTATTAATGGCTCGATGAGGTATGTCAACTCAACTTTAGTTGTGTTGCCAAAAATGGTATTACAAATGGTATTTTTTTTCGGCAACTACAAATTTTTAGTTGCCCATTTCTGACTACAACTGAAACAATATTCTGAACTAAGGGTCATAGAGCTCCCTTAATATAATATGTACTTTTTTAAGCATGCTTAGAGAGGGTTTCCGGATATTTAATCTCATCAAAGAACTATGCAACGACGCTTATTAATCATGAGTAGAAGTGCTTTATTTAGTGATTGCCCACTTGATAGATTATGCTGGTTACGTTAGTCTTCTATGATGACATCTTTCACTGGTACAACCTAAAGCTGGTGAAATGCTTTGTCTTCGGGGTACTCCTATATGTGAATACTGTGCGGAACAGTGGAATATATTTGATTGATCAATCTCATATTGTATTTAAATATTAGTTTGCGAATTGTGTTCGCATATAAGCCCTAAGGTTCCATAACACCTGGAAGGTCCAAAAATATATGAAAAAGTCATATGTTAAATGAATTGAGAGAGTAAGGATGTATATTACAGGGAAATTAATCTTATGAACCGGCAATACAGTTACGAAATATTCATAAGCCTGCTATAATATGTTTGTTATTGTTAAACTATGAATTGTTAACGCCATCAATCGCACTTTCAAACATGAGGTATCGCTTACTAAAGTCAGCTTTTGTAAAAATTAAGTATTTCCTTACAAGATAATCAAAACCAAAAAATACATGCAAGTATATCCTTTTGTTCAGTCCTCTAATGAAAACCTACGTTATCAGACTTACATCGAACCCATCTCGATTGAATGAATAAGACCGTCACATCTATTGAAAGGACAAATTCGAAATTCTAGATCTACGAGCATAAGGGAAACTAGATCCTGATAATCATCAATCAATCAGTCTAGATCCTGATAACAAGCGGAGGTAAATTCAGCACCTTTACCAAGAGAATTTGTGTTAAGATCCTTGGATAGTTTTATTACTCTCTCGCAGGCCTGGTTGTCAACGGGAGCCTTAGACATCACTACATGGATGTTTACGTTATCGCTCAAATAAATCGATTTTGTCTGTTGTTTTTAGCTAAATTTTATTTTCAATATTTTTTGTTGTTGTTTTTTTGTTTTTTGTTTTATTTTTCTTTAACATTTTACATTCAATATAATTTAAGTTTTTTTTTTATTTTGTTTTTTTAAGGATTTCCTTTTTTTTTTTGTTTGCTATTCATTTAATTTATTGTATCTTAATGGAATTTCTAACATAAAAATTTTTAATTTTTTTTAAGAATTTTTTTCTTGATTTTTGATTATAAATTGTATGCATTTTAAATTCATTAGTAATTAATTTAATTTAATTGTTATTTCATATATTTAGAATAAACAATATTTACTAGTTTATTAATAAATTCTAATAATTATTGCATAAATTATTACTCGTGTGTTTTATTTTTATTTTTATTTTTTCTTTTTATTTTCATTAAAAAATTTTTTCTTTAAGTTTTTATCAATAGATTGTGAATTTGTTTTAACAGTTTTAAACAAAAAAATTAACAAGATTAGCATTAACAGTTTTGTTTTGTTTTTCTTTTTTTAATTTTAAATAATAAAATAAAATAATAAAATAAATAACTAAAGGATCTTTTGCTACGTTCAGTAAAGGAACTTTTTATTTGAAATAGAATAAATTGTTCTAGTTTTTGTGCTGCAAAAATAATTGAAATGAAAGGTTTAAAAACCTTCGTTTTTATTCCTTAATTAATAGGGATAACAAATAGAAATTTGGCAGCAGTTATGCTGCCTTTATAATTGAATTTTTTTAATATTGAAGATGGCCTAAGATAAGATAAATGTGGTCAGAACGGTAATCCACCGTCCACTGGTATAAAGGTTGTAGGTAATTGGTCTTAACCTTTTGTAATCGATAAGTTTTTCTGTTTTGGCGACGCTCGTTTAATTGGCTAGTTAGCGGAGAACAAAAATTTGTGACCTATTATAAACAACAACCGAACTTCAGTTGTGTTTCCAGCTGGCAACTAAAAGTTTATTGATACCAAAACCATTTTTGTTTTAACAATTGAAAATTCTCTATGTTGGTTATCAATTGCCATTTATAATGTCGTTTTTTGTGACTGACAATGAATTACAATTAAATTTCAGTTGCCAGTTGAAATTGTGAAACTATATCAAGGCCATGAGCAATGATGTACTACACAGATAAAAGGGAAGGGAAATAGATTACAGCCACTCGCTGGCGCATCTTTAGACATGTACAGACTTATAAGCTGCTCTGTGAATAATAACAGAAGAGGTCGCTAGAAATCTGGTATATCAAAAGATAATTGGCAGGTTTTCATCTTCAATATAACTTATACGGCTACCACAGTGGAAGGGAGTAATTCTTCTCTTCCTGACCTTATTTTCATAATCAGTTCTCAATTTAAAGGTAGTGAGCTTTATTGATTCCATTTCAATTTTTTCTGATTGTAACTGTGGTTGTTACGATAGTTTCTTGTATTTTCGATAATTTTTTTTTAATTTTTAATGGCATGGATTTATTGTTTTTGTTTTTTTTTTATTCCTTTTAATTTTATTTTTGTTTTTAAAATTGTTTTATAGAAATCTAACTATTTTTTTTAATAGATTTGTTTCATTAACAATGTCTGTTTAAATAAATAATTGTGTTGTTTTTTTTACTATTTTTATTGTATTTTAGGAAATAAAAATTCTTTTGATATTCAGGACGTTTTAGTTCTCATTTTTTCAGTATTATAATGAATTGTTATTAAATATTGTTAATATTGCATTTAATGTTATTAAAAAAAAATAATATAACAAAACATAGTATAAGGTTTACACATTGAAATTGTTTCCATCCCCCTTTTCCTCTCCCTACTATGAAGTAGGTTTAATAAAAATCTTGAAAACTCCTATTTCCAGATGATCGAGAACGAAGATATTCGTAGTGTCCTAACATAAACGGTATTTTCGAACTGAAACTATGAGGGTGGTGACAGAATTTGGCGAATTTACTGACAAAACGAGAGGCAAATTTGCCACTAATTGATGTTTAACAACTGTGGGAAAAGTAAAATTGTTATTTACTAGCATTATTGTGTATGTTGGCGTAAGGCTATATTGTTTCTATTGCCTAACAGCGATAGGCTGCTTTCGTTAAGAACGAACTTAAGCTTCTTAAAGTGATACTTTACGGATTATTACGGTGACATTTTGACAGCAAAGAGCAAAATCTTTGTATTTGTCCTACACTCGGCAGAAAGAGGCTCCTGTTAAAGTTGTGTGTGAATTCCTTAAAGGATTTACAATAAGACATTGATGGAGTTGGCTTTGGTCTCTTTGGCTTCGAGTCTCGAATAATAGAATCGAATTAGCTCTTTCGACAATTATTTTACCATACCATTTTACGTTCTTCAACAAGACTGAAAATTAATAGGAAATAATTTAAGTCGGTTGGTTATTGAAGCTATTAGTGGTTCTTACACAACATTCCTTAGTTAAAATATTTCATATATTCGGGGCTGTTCTTCTATTGTATTGTATTGTATTGTCGAGACGAGAGTTGCGATACGCTCGGATTTCCTTTTTATATTTTCCAAGAAGTGTCTTCATCACATGGGGAGGGAAAAGGGGGGAAAATGTTACGTAAATATTTGTGTGAATGCGTGTGTTTTTTGTTTGTTTTTAAAATTATTTATAAAATAAATAACAAAAGTTGTGCTTATACAACTAAATAAATTATAACAGCATATTCATACAGTACATACGTATGTACGTATGTATGTATAGAATAATAAGAATCTATTTTAAAGAAAATAAATTATTGTAATTTGTCTTTAGCAATATAAACAGCAGATTAGTAATTAAAATAATTCGATAAGTATTTATGGATTTTTTGTTGTTTTTGCTTCTTTTATAACAAATTGTTCATAATGGATATTTCATTTGTTGCTGTTGTTTGTTATTCATTTCATTGCTAAACTTAATAAACTATTATTATTATTATTATTATTATTATTTGTTTTTTTTATAATTTTATTTTGATTTTCTTATTCGTTATGTTGTAGATTGAAAATTATTATGTTTTGTTTTCTTTAATAATTTTGTTTGTTTAATTAATATCAACTTTTTTTTTAAATAAATTCTTCATTATTTTTTATGCATGGTTTTTTTTTAACATTCTGTTTTGGTTTTTGGTTTTTGTAAAATAAATACCATATTAACTATTCAACATTATTTCTTAATTATTATTTTTGTTTTTTTTTTAATAATAAATATTAATGAGACAAAAAAGTATGTATGCATGGTTTAGTTGCATGGAACATATAAATTTCATGTTTTAGGTGTCACAAACATATCTTAAAAATCTAAGTATTCTTTTTGTTTTTCAATTTTTCTTTGTTTTTTTAACTTTGTATTCACAAAAAAACACGATTTAAGTAATTTACCAAAAACAGTCGTATAAGAAATAATTAAATCGTTTCCAAAACAAATTCCCAATTTATGGTAAATTATTTTAAATCATGTTAAAACAAAAAATACCAGGTTTATACCTAAAAGAAAAATGATAGTTTAGTTTGATTTCTTTTGTGTTTTTTTCTAATTTTTTATAACATTTTTTCTACTTTAACTTCCTCTAAAATCTTAGTTTTGTTTCGTCATTAATTCCTTCTTTAACTTCTTATATGAAATTAAAAAAAAAAAAAAATGAAATCAATTGTTAAACTGCAGGTCATAGCAGTGGAACAATAGACTCAAGTTTAAAATCAATTTTCAAAATAAAGGCGAAATTAAAATAAAAACGAAATTAATTTAAGTTACGTCTCCGTCGAAAGACTAATGCAAATATAGAACGTATACGCCACCAGCGACTACGTCGTCGTGAATGTAATTTCTCTGAACTGGTGCCATTGCCCAAAGCTTTTTGTTTTTCTTTGCGGCGTATTTCACGTACCAAAGCGTAGAACGCTTCATCAATATACAAGCGTAGAGCAGCTGAGGTTTCAAAAAATGGACAGCCAAATTGATTGGCTAAATTGCGACCCTCTTCGGTGGTTACCTCCAAAAATAAGAAAACAAAATCATTTTATTTTACTTTAAAAAAAAAGATCATGTATGTCTCTGCTTACCTTTCTCAGTGATTCCAAATCACTTTTATTGGCTATTAATACCACGGGTATATCTTCGGTTAATCGAACTCTTTGTATTAATTTACGATATTCGGAAGCCTCTTCGTAACTGTGGCGATCGATAACTGAGTAGCATATTATGAAGCCCTCACCACATCTCATGTATTGATCTCTCATGGCGGTAAATTCCACCTGACCGGCCGTATCTAGTATATCCAGTAACGCTGCTTCGCCATCTATTACGGCCTGCTGCTGATATGAGTCCTCTACAATAAAATCGATAAATGATAAATATGAACAACGGGAGGTTGTAAAGATTTCATACAAGGCTATAATCGTACCATTTGTGAGAAAGAGATGACACAATAATCGACTCTTGGATGGGATAATTAATATTACAGGTAATTGAAGATAAAATATCTTGGGAATATCTCAGAATAGTATATTGGCATGGACTGTAAAAGCTCTTTTGGACTTAAGTCCTTCGTGCATAGTGGTAAAGATTAAAGTTCTTGAGGTTATGGTTAAACAGTTCATTTTGTGGTATAGAGATGAGTCAAGAGCTCATCAAGAAAGGTTTATGCCATCGAAAGATTGCACAGAAAACAGAAGATACAAAGGACGGTAAATAGCATATCTGACAGCCAGACGCCATCCAAGCACTTGACTGCTATGAAGTTTAATCGAGAACAATATAGGACTGTCCGTGGAAACTAAATTATTAATTTTAAATTCTGCTTGTTAGTTTAGTTGCTCATTTTTTTTTTTTTTTTGCAATATTGGGGGTTCACGCATTTATTTCTAAATAATTCAGAATNCACGCATTTATTTCTAAATAATTCAGAATTTTCGCTTTACGTGTTCAAAACATCATATTCTCCTGTTCCTACTATTTAGCGTACTCAATTCGCATACAATGTTGGTATACAACATGCTTTACAGATTACTAAGGCCATCAATTGCAAAAATAAAGGATTTCTTTTTGCTAGACCTTATATAAAATATTCAAATTAAAATTTTACTTTTCGTAGCAATTTGTTCAATTTTAAATAGTTAACAACTAAATAAATATATTAATTAAATTGTATGCATACATACATACATACATACATACATACATGAATACATATATTATTTGACTTACCAATTGTGGGATCATGATAATCCAAAAAGTTATGGCTGACGAATTGTAGCGTAACAGCTGTTTTTTGTTTTGTAGACAAACAAACCCATGTACGCCCATTCACGCGCAAAAAATAAAATTCACCAAAAAATAAAAGCGAAACGTCAATAAACCATACAAAAAAACAGAGAAGATTGTAAGAAGCGTGTACATATATGGCCCAGATAACAGCCATGTTAGCGGCAGTCGTAACCAACCGTAGTCATCATCGTCATCATCATCATCATCATCATCATCATCATCATCATCGACAACATTATCATTAACAACGTTAACGCCGACATTGTTTGAAAGATATCAAAACAAAAACAAAGAAATTGAAGTTAAAAAAAAATTAGACCAAGAAAGAGAAAAAGAGAATGAAAATGATAACGAAAATTTATTGATTTTTCACTGAATCACAAAAAAAAAAAACAAAAACAAAACAAAAAAATTAAATGAAATAAAAAACGATAGGGAAAAATAAATAAAAAAAAAAAAAAAACAAAATAACAACAAAAATAAAAACATTTGTGAGTATTTACCCGATTTGCCAACACCGCCGTCACCTAGAATGACAATCTTGTAGACACGCAAACCGCCACGCATATTCTGGGGAGGAACATTTGGTGGCTTCATGGCCAATTGGCCATTCTCTTTACGTCCTGCTGCACCAATACCAGCACCTGTACCTCCTATACCGACATTAGTGATGGTAGCATTATTTTCCTTATCGCTGGCCAATTTAAATTTCGATGATTTCTTAAGGGCTGCACAACCAATTGAGGACATATCACCAGCCATTTAGCTGGTTGCCCCAAATGCAACAAGAGTTTCCGTCTAAACACAGGCAAACTGACCTTGAACTACACACGATGGTTAATATAAACTAAAGAAAGATCTGATGAAACAAAAGGAATTCAGGAGCCGAAGTTATGGTTCTTAGTGTCAGTCTCTTTTAAGAGATTTCGTTTCAAATTCTAAATATTAATAAAAATAAACGAACGAAAGTTTATTTAACGTTCAACTAACCGACCGACCGACCGACCGACCAACCAACCGTTATTTTAAGATTTTTTAATATTTTTCTGTTCTCTAGGCGAGTGGTAACGTGAGTGAGAGTGTAGGCGAGACTAAGAGCGTTTTTTTGATGAGTAAGAGAGCAAGCGTGAAAGAGAGCGAGAGTGACAGAATGTGTGTGGGGGGACGTATTTAATTGTTGTTTATTTTTTGCCTCGTTTTCGATTGTATATTGTTGTGTGTATATTTTTTTTCGCTATTTTTCCGATTTAGTTTTTTTTTTATATCGAAGACCAAAAAAAAAAGAGAACAATTAAAAAAGAATTTTTAACAACTATTTGTTGGTTGTTTAACGTTTAACTCTTTATTTTATTAATTTTATTTCTATTGAACTCTCTAAAGGGCACGTGTTTGTTTGTATTAAACATTTTACTTGTTTTTTTTTTGTTAATTTCTTTTCTTAAAGGTACTATATACATACATATGTACGAACATATAGTATTTATATGTATAGTATTTAATTAATAATTATTTTTCTTTTATTTATTATAATATGTTTTGTATGTATACATATATATACATATAGGTATGCAATATTATTTTATTTTATTTTTTCTAGGAAGTTATAACCGTGAACAAGTTTAAATTAAAATTTTATTTTCTTTTTTTACATTTTTCACAGAATGTTCTTTTGCAACTGAATGGTTCGACTGTAACACAACGAAGCAAAGCGCAACAACCACCCCTATTTTGTTTAAGTATCGTTTTCTTTTTACCACAATTTTCTTAATATTTTGCGTATTTCGTTTGGGGTTTTTTTTATATTATTGTTGCATTCACGCCTGCTGTTGTTGTTATTGTTGTTATTGTAAAATTTTCTTGTTTATTTATTGTTGTGAAAAACTTAAGGAAAATGACAAGAAAAAATAAACAAAAGAGCTTTCATACCCGGTCTCTGAGAGAAATTGCTGGCGAAAGGTTTGTGACTTAACTAAACAAGACATTACATTTAAAATGCCACTGGACTGACGGATTTAGAGATAAAGGCCTATTTTATAAAGTTCTTAAGGAGCTTTTGATGTTTAGAATGGTTTTAGTTTACAATAAAAGAAAGAAATTGTGTTTCAAAACTCTGTAAAAGAAATAGCGAAGGTTGGAAGAAGATGTAACCAAATTTGCTTAATTTTCCTAGCTTTTTTCGATTTAATTCCATTTTCTTGATGTTAAATTTAGATATCCGATTTTATATAAATTATCAATATTTCGGCAAAGAATTTTCAACTTGAAGCTTTTTGCAAGCAAGGATAAACTAACAAATATTTTGTAAATTTTGCATTGATTATTGTCAATTCTTTTTATTTTTTATATGTATTTGAAATATTATTAATTTTAATTTATTTATGCATATGTGTAATAAATAGAATTTACTGGAACAATGGCAACCATAAGTGATTCCATCTATCACTGTTGAGCCCCCTAATTTATGCAATTGGTTTTGTTTCAAACCCAATGGCTCCGCTAATGTAGGTGAAAATTGTGAAATTCTAGACACACACCGACTAATACACCGCTGATAATACAGTGATCTATGGTAATACAGTCCTATTTCCAATAATGGTACTTTGGTGACTTTCATTTTTATTAACCACACCAAACAAATTTACCACATATTGCTAAAACTCACCACCTTGGAAATTAACCAAACTGAATACATTCAACATACCTCTCAAAAACTCACCACGTTAGAAACACCCCGGATGGGTTCCAGTCCGTTCATCCGTCAAATCTTATCAAATTCCAGCAACACAACACAAACCCCAACCACAAACAAAGTTTTTTTGGTTTAGCTTTTGGGTTCTTTTATTTTGTTGTTGTTGTTTGTGTGAGGTCATTGAAGGGTGAGAAACAAACCATTATGCTGTCTCTCTCATTTTAAATAAGTATAGGTAGTAGAAAAAGTATGGCGCTCATATGTTATTTGTATAATTTTTCATTTTTACAAGTTTTTATTAAAAAAAATTATTAAAAACAGGAATTAATAATTGTATCAAAAACATTTTGGGCTTAAGGGCTATAAATGCAATTTCCTAAAACTCTGTATTAAACGGGAAATATTTATGATGACTCATGCCCGTGAATGGTATTAATCTGCGGCCAGTTTCATAACGATCCATTAGCTTCATATCTTCGGCGGACAATTCGAAATCGAAACAATCAAAATTCTCAGCGATTCGTTTTTGTTTGACCGATTTTGGTATGACCACACAACCCAATTGTATTAAATATTTGAGACAAATCTGAGCAGGAGTACGTCCATAACGTTGGGCTAATTGCTGGGCTGTCTGATCATAGAGAAAGGGTGGCCACTGTTGATCTGGCTTTGGTCTAGCCAAGGGTGCATAGGCTGTAATAACAATTTGCCTGGCGCGAGAAAACTCAATAAGTTTTTTCTGATTGAAGGCAGGATGGCATTCAACTTGATTGACCACTGGCCGTATGCGGCAGTTTTGTAAAATACGTTCTGTTTGATCAGCATTGAAATTAGACAAACCAATGCCTTTTACCAGACCCAAATCGACTAATTCTTCCATAGCTTTCCAGGTGTCCAAATAGTCCGTATCACTTAATTGACCACTGCCATGAACATTCTCATCACCACAATAGACTTGCCCAACCGGAAAGTGCATAAGATAAAGATCAATATAGTCCACATCCAAATTGCCTAAGCTCTTGCGGCAGGCGTGTTCCACTAGTTTGGGATCATGGTGTATACTAGCCAACTTGGTAACGACAAATATTTCCGATCTCTTTATTTTTCCTTCCGAAATCTTGGATTTAATAGCTCTACCCACTTCGTGCTCATTCTCATACACATAGGCAGTGTCAATGTGACGATAACCTAAATCGATGGCATCTTTTACCGCTTGTTCTGCTTCGTATTCATAGGAACGCCATGTGCCTAAACCAACCACCGGCATTTCCTGGCCATTGCTTAACTTTATACAGGGTGCTAATTTGGTCATTCTGCAGATAATCGTTTTTGTTTTATTCTACAATTGTTTATTTATTTTACAATTAAAAACACTGTTTTTCTTCTGTTTA
This sequence comes from Sarcophaga bullata, assembly GCA_005959815.1. Taxonomy (NCBI): domain Eukaryota; kingdom Metazoa; phylum Arthropoda; class Insecta; order Diptera; family Sarcophagidae; genus Sarcophaga; species Sarcophaga bullata. Next base: position 281,858 of record QOCX01000060.1, read on the forward strand.
TTTTTTAATAGTCTTGCTAACTCACTCACTATTATTAAGCAGCCAATCTTATCAATCGTTTATTAACAACTGCTTTAAGTTTATGAAGAGCTTTCAATGTTTTTATAGTGGTTTGTTTACTCTTTGTGGACAAATCAAGTTTTTCTATAGTGTTGCCAATGCACTTTGTAAGTTTAGTTACCTATTTTTGGAAAAAAAAACCTAATCAACTGATTTGTCATCTCTAATGAAAATAAATTACTGCTGTAGAGTATGTTTCATTTATTTGTAAACATTTTTTCCCTTTTGTTATTGCGTTATAAAATAAGTAATTAAAACGAACGTTGGTAGCCCCGGTTTCACTATGAGTCATCGTGACACTTATTAATGCACCAAATAGTTGAGCTGTTTACATAAAAACAAACAAAAACAAACTGGAAAGCTTAAATAGTTTAGCTTTAAAAGCTTGGGATTTCATTGTTCGTTGTGCTTGTGACAAATAAAGAGAGAGGAACAAAACATTGCGCTGTTCTCATTTGTTATAAGTATTGGCGGTAGAAAAAAAATTTGGTGAAAAATCTCCCATGGTCACTTACCATTTTATGAAGGTTATCATCAATAATCTTACGCTTGAATTTTATAATTTGAATGAAGAAATATTTTTTATTTAAATATCGTATATTGTTTTTCTTGTTGTTGTTGTTGTTGTTGTTATTTTTAAAAACAAATCATCGTGTAGAGTTCATTTAATTAATTACATATTTATTTAATTTTTAATTTTTAATTTAAATATATTCTTTTAAAGATTCTATTGCTATTTTCTTGTTGTTTAATTATCCTTGTTTTTTATTTTCTAGATTATTTTTGCGAAATTTATTCGTTTATGGGGAAAAATATTGTATGCGTTCGAATTGTGTGTTATTGTTGCTGTTGTAGTAGTAATAAATAGTTCATAAAACTGCATAAAACATTAAATTTGAATATTTTGTTTAAAAAAGTTTACTTTTTCAAAATTTTTTACACTTTAAAAATTCTCTATGTTTTTTTTTTTCGTGTTATTTCTTACGATTTAATTGGAGTTCATTTCTTACAGTGAACTATATTTTTAAGTATTTTTTTAATTAATAAATTTATTTTAAAATATTTTTATTTTAGAAATGGCCTATTTTGAGTTATCGGGAGAATATTATTGTATTATTATTTTATTTTTTTTATTATTGCATAAAACTTTTGTTTCTATTTAAAGAGATTGTCCAATCTAATCACATTGAAATTAGTTTTTATTTAAAATTCTATGTATTTTATTAATCAATCAATTAATTATTTTTATGTTTATAATATAAAGATTTATGAATATTTTTTGTTTTTATTTTTTACATTTATTTTTACTGTTCTTCGGGTTTGTTTTAAGTTTAACTTCATTGTTTGTTTTATTTTAGAATATAAGAAATGGAAAAATTTACTTGTTATTTTTGGGTTTCATTTTGGTTTTTAAGATAAAGTGCAATTTATTTTTATTTTTTATAAAACGAATGAAAAAGTTATTTTATTTATTTAATGATGTTTGGTTATTGAAAATATTATGTTTTTCAATGGACGTTTAAAGATTAAAGTAATTCATTAAAAGGCTTCTTGTTGGTTTTAATTGTTACAAAATACCATTAAAATCAAACAATTAAAATACATACTGACATTTTCAATTTATATTATGATCTAATAATACCAAGAAATTGCTACTTTAAAAGATGAAGACATCTTCCCTTTAAATACGATTGTATAAATTTTTCACCTTGAATGGATAGTGGAAAGTGAAATCTGCCACTAAATTTTGTCTTTACTGTCATCTTGTATTGCGTGCGACCTGGTAAGATGGACAATATATCCTTAAGGCCAATTTACACGATAATACCTTACGTACGACATGTTTTTTGTCGAAACTCAACACTTTAGTAATAGCGAACGACATTGAGAGAAAACACGAAAGAATATTTTGCAGTTGTGGAATTCATTTTCGTTTTTTCACAAAATCATTATCTTCTATTAGATTAGAGAGAGATATTTTTATACAAACATTGCTGTTTATTGTTTATTGTGCCGAATGTCTCATGAGATGGTATGCATTAATTTAAATTGTTTAGGTATTTTTGTTTGGTATTTTATAACAATTTAAAGGTATTAAATTTTTTGATTGATTTTTCTTAAGTGTAGGGTATATTGAGGCTTATAAATTTGCTTTATTTTTAATGCAATTATTGGAAAAACAAAATCAAAATAAAAATTATAAAAAAGTTATATTGATTGTTGATTATAAAAAATTCGTTTACATTTAGGAAACCTTTCTTTTTCTATTTTTAATTGCAAAAATATTGTTCTGGTTTTGTTAATATTTCTATTACGAAACAAATAAGCAGCTTTAAAAGAGTTTTACCATTATGTTAAAAGAGATATTTTGAAAAATGGTAGACAAATATAAGAGAGACCTGTATATTAAAATTTGTTATTGTTTATCAAAGCGAATTTAATAAGATGTTATAACAATTGCAACAACTAATTCCCTGTAATGTATTCTACATAATAATATAGGAGCCAGTTAGATGCATCCGCAACTCTAGCTTATTAAATTCGCTCTCGTTTTGTTAGTTAGAAAAGGTAAGAGAGAATTTATTTGTTATTGTTGTTATTGTTGTTTTGTTTTTAATGTATAACTCTCTACAGCATACAAAACACATTTACTATCTCATGCTATTTTTTGTTTTTTTAGTTTTTTCTTTTATTCAAATATAATAAAATGCAATAATTTTTTTTATTATTATTTTGTTTTTGTTTTGTTATTGTTAACAATTAACAAGGTCCCTCACCAGTTATGTTACTATTTGTATTCTATATATAATTATCCATTAAGTATTTATGTTTTAATAAATAAAAACAATTTTTAAAAAGTTAAAAACAAAAATATTGAAAACTTTTTAATTTATTTTTAATACTAATAAAGTGGCTAATTGGTTATTTTCTTTTCAGTTTCTTTTTTTTTATCCAGCGTTTCTTAGGTCGTAGCTGTTGTTATTTTTTAATTTTTATTCTGAATAAATTTACGTTTTTATGTTTTTAAAAAATATTTCAAACATCAATATTTTCAAATTATTATACAAAATTTAATACAGATTTATACATACAAATACAAACATACAATTACGTTATATTTTACAAACACATACACATATAACTTATCACAGGGGGGGTATATTTTTTAGAATAGAAAATAAATTTTTATTTCACTTCATCATTCTACAAAAAAGGGGGGGGGGGTCAAGAATTTGATTTTCAACTACAGAAATTGAAATTTTGGAAAATTTATGAAAAAATTATTTTCATTTTCTATGAACAACTGTTAAATGCTAAGCAGTTAAGCAAAACACCATGATTGTAATGAATAGAATAGGAATCTAAGTACTATAATTCAAGGTTTCTTTATAACCTATTTGAAATGTTTTAATATTTCTAAAATTAGAATATTATTATAAAATTTTTTTCTTTAACGTTAAACCTTTGAAATATTAAAGGCGTTGTTCTGAAATTATTTTTATTTAAAAAATATAAAAGATTTTTTTTGTAATTATGTTCGGAGATAAATACGGAGAATTTATTTTTCTTTTGTTTTATTCATAAAATTATAAAAAAAAAATATAATAAAATAAAACAATTAATAAAAAAATATAATTACAACTTAATTAAAATAATAATAAAAATAATGAAAATCCAAATTTTTTTTTTATAAAAATAATTTACAATATTATGCAGTCAATATATGAAATAGAAATAAATGTTGGTTTTTTAATTACGTTTTGTTTTTGTAAAGTTACTAGAAAAATATATAATAGGCGCTAGTTAATAGTTAGAAATTATTTACATTTATTTTTTGTTTGTTTGTTTGTTTAATTATTTGTAATTATTTTTGATTTCATTTTAATACATAATAATACTATAAGAAAAATTGTAGTAAAGTAGTAAGTTGCAGTAAAAGTTTTTTTTTATTTCCCTTTATTTCGTTTCGAGTGCCTCTTTTAAATCTATAGGTTCAATGAAATAGTTCTAAGTTTATCATATTTTAGAAGTGTTTTTGGAAATTTATTTTTATCACATTTAAAATAGAATTAATAATACAATATAATAATGTTATAATAATTTTATTTAATTTCCATTAAATGATAATTTTTTGTTTTCAATAAAAATTAAAAACTTACAATAAATTCCCTCCATCTTACGCTCGCTCTCTTTCTACTCTCTTCAATGTTTAAATGTTTAAGAAATATTTACTAAAAATTAAAATTAAAAAAATAGAAACAAAAACAATTCAATATACAATATTACATATTACATATTACATATTTAAATAAGTGAATCTAAAAGTACACGTTAAAATATTCTGTTAACAGTTTTTTTTGTTTTTTATTGCCTTCAAATACTTTAAGAATTCATTTAAATTTTGCGATTTGGTTCGATTTTTTGCGACATGGCGGTTAATACTCTTTGATTGTCTATAACTCTTAGACAACTTATAAATGAACGTACTTCTCCCTCACTTTTAGGTGAAGGTGGCTCTAGACCTAGAAAGAAATAAAAAAAATAATTTATTTACTTCCACTTTTAATTTTTAATAATTTTTTGTGCAAGTTACCTAAACTTCTAGAACGACAAAACCTTAAGGTACGCATAGTTTGTGCCATCATGTGCATTTTTTCGAAATTAACCAAACCATCTAGGCTTGTCTTATTGCCCTCATGGGCAAATGTCATATCCTTGAGCAAAAGCGGCATAAAGGGTATTAATGGAGGCTGTAATTTCCCTACAAATACCCGATAGGCTCGATGATTGCGACTGGGATCTATAAGAGCCTCAAATTCTTGGTAAAGTTTACGAAATTTCGAAGGTATTTTCTCCCACGTTTGTTGCAGACGTGACACTGCCATATTTGACAAGCCCATGACAATGGCAAAGAAAGCATTCAAATTTTGATATTCTTTGCAGCTATTAATACAAACAAAAAAAAAGTATTGAATACCATGTTTCTTTGTTTGTAAATTTTAACTTACTATGCCGCCAATTTGATAAACTTCCGCAGCAAGCCTACACGCTTGCTCATGCTGGCTGTAGATACGATTTCCGTTACTATCCAATATTGCAACTCATTGAAGCGCCTTAAAAACACATCCAAATTGGCTGTAATCTAAATTAATAAAACAGAAACAGGGTTTTAAAAACATATATTATGATATTAAATAAAATAAACTATTTATGGAACTTGGTAACTTGGTAACTGGGCAATACAAATGAAATCATAAAGTAACATTATATAATTTTTGATAACGGAAAAAAATGCAAAAATCAATTCTTAAGCATATGCAATTTAATAAAATACATGTTAAAATATGCTAAGGTTTATGACAATACACCTCTGGGCAACAGTAAAAACATAAACGAAGATCTTTTTGCAGGTCAAAAATGGGACACGCTTTAAATAAAACATTGAAATGCAAAGTATCTTTTGTCGTTTCGTATACGCATTGGGAAAGTTTCGAAATAGACTTTCAGATATCGGCTCGTGTTGAGAGAGTTGTATTATATTTACGGACGGACATAAGTAGCGTAAACAGTGAGAATTTTTGCATTACCTAGAGTTGCAGTTGACGCAATATTATCGAATTTATAGTTTTCTTATTGCATTTCATTACGAGAGTATTTTCATTGGTATAAAGAGAACGTGGCATAACAATTTAATGTCTGAATTTTTATGAAAACCTTTTTTAATTTTTTTGGTGGAAAGGATAACAAAAAAATTTTATTTCCATGGGCAAGGGAGAAAACAAATGACACACTATCATACACAGACATAGAACACAAACACACATGATTCAAATTCCATTATTTGTGTTAGGTTTTTTTCTCTCTTTTTTTAATTTCCTTTAAACGAAACTCTTTTTCCTTTTTTCGCCTGATTTTCAGAAGAAATTAAAAAAGAAATATTCACGGAACAATCAGCATTAAAACAAACAACATTTAATTTTTAAACAAATAATATAATTAATTAAATGAACAACAGCAACAAAAATATGTATAATTTAAATTTTTTTGTTGTTGTAACAATTAAAGGAAAATTAAATTAAGAACTTAGTTTGGTAAACAGTTTTAAAATTTACAAACAAAAAAACATAGAAAATAAATTGTGCTAAAAGTAGCACATAACTTGGCATGTAATCGCTTTAAAATGTTCTTTTGTTTCTCCCAATTTAAATTAATAAAAACCATACAATTCAATTCAATTCAATTCAATTCAATTACACTAATGTTTTATAACTTTTGTTTTTCTTGTTTTTTTTTTTTTTTGTTTGTCTATTATTTTTAATATTTTTTTTTCTTTTGGCTTTTGGTCACATAACAAAAACAGTTTTTTTTTCTTTGGTAACGAAATATTTCAAGCATTCAATGGTTGTAGTTTTGTTTTGACACATTCATTTCGACTTACCACACGATATCCTGGCTAAAAAAAAATAAACAATTTTAAATGAGGGGGAGGCGAGGGAATGTGAATACATTTTAATTTTGTTTTGTAATTTTTGTTTTTTTGTTTTTTAATAAAAAAAAAGTATTTAAAAATTTTAATTTTTTTGTTTTTTTTTTATAAAAATACTGGTTTTTAAAGGATCAATAAATCATAATAAAGTCGACTTCGAACGATAAGTTTTTGAGTTATTCTTCATAGCAATTTCATTTGCCAGAAGATATATTTTTTTCATATTCCGTTTCTGTTTGAGATGCCTGAGCCAAAGCTGGAATCACGGTCGTTTGCGACTACACATACATAATTGGCCATTACAACCCTTCAGTCAGGATTACGACCTAGCTTCACGTTTGCGACTAAGAATATGGATTATCCTGCTGTGAAGTGCAACGTAAGAGCATTTTTAATTGTTGTATACAAATGGTAGGAGAACGAAACAAGGTTTAAGGTATCTTCCGGGAAATTTTCGATCAATGCTCGCTTCGAAATAATAAATTGGTTTCACTAGAGATTTCCTACAGCAGCTCATAATAAATCGCAATCTTTTGCTATACAGTGATCGGCCATGTTCCACATACAATTTCTTGCATTGCGTTTTTCGTTATCCGGAAATTACAAAATCGTCTTTCAACATCTCTTAGTTTTAGCTCATGTGCTAACCAAGTTTTACTTTTAAAGGCAAATGCTGCTGCAAAATCTTCTTGAGTACTTGTTTCCCTCGAAAGCTTTTGCCTTATAGCTATCTTCCGTGTCAAAGTCACTTCTCCCGTACCTCACAAACCATGTCCCCTCACAAACCATGTCCCGTATGTAAAATCGATGGAACATATTCAGGATAAAGCTAGAATTAGTGTAAGGTCAGACTCGTCATCGTGTAACGTGGTATAGGTACACTGTAGCGAAATGGTTAAAGGCATTGACAACATTCAGTACGATACGCTTTAGGTTGTGAAAGCCGGATTTTTAAATAAAAGTCTTAAATTTAAATGATCCTTTAAAAACTAGTATTTTTGATTACTTTTCAAAAAGTTTTTTAATTCCTTGTGTTATTTATTTTTAATTCGATATTAAAAGGTTTTTAATTTCATTTAATTTCATCTAACCATCATACTACTACTACTACTACTACTAAAATTGTAGTTTCCCCAAAACCTATTGTTTTAAAGTGTTGCATGAGGCATAAACTCACCTTGCCAAAGTGGTAGCGACCGAATGTGTGATACAATAGTTCGTATTCGTGTACAGCCCAAAAGAGATCCCAATCAAATGTGGTTATAAAATAGGCTAATTCTTTGGTACTCAATAATTCCAAATCCATTTCAATGCCTTCCGTTGGCCCCTCCTGCTCGGGTAATGGAGTCTAACAAAACAAAACAAAAAAACAAAAAAAAAAAAAAAAAAAAATTTTTTGAATTGAATGCCAGCAACATTACGTGGAAAAACTCATTAAATTTCAATTGAAAAGCCATTAAAGAAATTGCTTTACATCAAGGGATTGTTTGCAAGAGCGTAAATGTATGTGCGTGTGCTTGTATAAAAAACATACCAATGCATCCAAATGATCCTTAACAGAGACAAATAGGCGACCATTTAAACTCAGGCCAGTAGGTATGCTGACATCATTGTCTTTAAAAACAGAACGTTCACCATTCGATTTAACTTCGACGAGACACAAATCCTCTGGACCACGATTCAATTGTAGTTTGTCAGCAGCACAGGCTTTAATTATTTCCGCTGTTGTATGCAATGGAAAACGTAACGTACAATACGTATGATCCGCACAGTATACACGAAAAATGACTATAAAATAGAAGAGGCAAGCAAACAAAAGGTCAAAATGTTGCAGGTAATTACAGGTTTCCTACTTACTGTCATCATCCGGTCTTATGACCGTTTTCGAGGGTGTCATATTGCCACTAAATAAGCATATTGGCTGACCATTCGGTGGCAATTTCCATTTTTGTCCAGCATTTTGATTACGATCATCCTGATAGCGGGCCATTTGCGTTAGAATATTATGTATAATACTGGTTTCTTCTTGCAGCTCAGGATCGGCCTCAACTTCGGCCGCTAGCTCTTCAATAAAATCACAGACACTGGGCTCATCAAAGGCTGCATGCCGTACAGCCATGACCCATTTTTGCATGAATTGTATGACGCGTTTCTTAAAATTTACAATATATTCCCGATCCTCGGGAGTTTGTGAACCATCTTGGGGGTCACAATGAAAAGTGCACAGATCAGTTAAGGAATACCGTTACATTTTTGTATTGTTTTTAATAAAAAAAAATTTGTCTTTTAAAGTCACTTAAAACGATTTATAATTCCATGATAGGTATTGGGGAATATAACTTCAAGAATAAATAAATAAAGAGAATACAAACGAGAAATATGTTTGTTTTTTCCTATGGTAAGCATTTAAGCATGGTCACCTTACAATTTTCTTTAAATGCTAATAACTTTTTTTACAAAAATAAGGATTTTTTTATGGCTTTGAAAGCTTATATAATAAGCCTTATATGTTCTATCTTTTAAAGGATGATTTTTTTTTATTTGTATTTTCCAAGGATTTCAGGACTTTGATTATTTTATTACGCATTTAATGAATTTATAAAAGATTTCTTTTTTTGTTTTGCTTTTCTTATTTTTTATTTGAATTTTAAAAGTCATTAATGCCGTTTGTTATGCCTGTTACTACCCTTTTTAATAATTTACAAAAAAAAAAATGAAGAATTATGTTGGCTTTTTAGTTGTTGTTGCTTTAGTTGTTCAGTTTATCTAGTCAAGGATGGCGAAAATTTATGAAATCCTAAATTATGTATGAAGTAGAGAAGGCAAACGGATTAAATATTCTCTGTATGCTTTCCAGCTTTCGGGCTACAACTGTGCAGTGATGCATATAAAGACCATTAAATTGATTAATACGTTGAGTGAGTGTTTTATTAAAGCCAACACAAAAAAAAAAAAGATAGAAATATGTGTATGGCCTCAAAAGAAATTGGGGTTAATAAAGCCAAACAAAGTTAAGAACGTAAAGTTGTTGCTGCTGTTGCTGCTGCTGAGGTTTTTAATAAATTCAGAATTCAGAAACCTCAAAAAGGTATTTCCAAGTGAAGAGCATTTTCATCTTTTTTGCTTTCCTTTGCTTTGCTTTGCCTGCTGTCCTCATAAATTTAACATAAATTTTAAGCACAGACTGACGCACAATTACACACAAGATATGGACGGCTTTTGAGGAGATAAAACACTCACAGGCTCTTTAGGTGAGGTGGGGTAAGTTGTGTTGGCGTTGATGCTGATGATACTGATGATGCTGATGATGACTGTGTTATCATCATCATGGTAGCCAGAGCTGCAGGTTACCACTTTTGCTACTTCTTACTACTGTTGCTATTTAAACTTAAAGGCCAAGATAAGTTTGTCTAGGAAAAAAAAAGTAAAGGACAAGAGAACGAAAGAGAACGAAAGTGAAAGGAGAAAAATGCAAGAATTTTCTTAATGCTTTGAATTTTAAAGGACAACACTCGTATGCAGTAGTATGTGAGGAAACTTAAGTGTTCCAATCACATATGTTTTGGCAACATTTGCTGGATATTTTTGTCTGTCCATTCGATTCACTTGAAATATTATTGTGGTCTAGGGAATCTCATTGATATCCGGTCTGATGATGGCCGGTATTAAGTTTTCGTTTATTTACACAAATAGTTTCTAGGTTTGCTCTTCTTCTCCTTTGCTTTCTTTTTTTTTTTTGCTTTTGTAAAAGGAACTGTTATTTATATTTCCGTTTCCATTGTGGTCTTTAATTTTCTTTGGCTTTTGTTAAACAGAAAAAAAAAGAAAAATACAACTGCTCGATACGTTACACGTTTTGAATATTAAATAAGGGATTTGTAATAGAAGAGTAGATACTTAAATGCTAGGAAAAGTTATCTATTTATCTTATAAAGATGTAGATTTAAAAGCAGGATTACTTTTAATAAGATACTAACATAGGGAGTAATAAAGATGGATGAAATGTTTACACCATTTCCAGAAAATTAGTCTGCTGCCTTGTAATCTACTTCTTTTAATAAGAGATTTTCTAGATCTACAATATAACTGGCCTCTCTTCTAACAGATTGGCAGGACAGAAGTCGGAATCCAATCTATCCGTCATCTCTAAGTAAGATAGAGCGACATTCTGGCTTGATCCTTCTGATAAATTATTGAAAGAAAATGTTGATGTTTTTGATTAGCGTAACACACATCTGAACTTTGACCTTTTGATATTTCTATAGAAGAGTGATGTAGCTTTATGATTTTATAACGTATATTGGTACATTAAGTCCGAAGTCATAAACGTTTTACTAACCCTTTAACTCCTTCTAAAGGCCTAAAACATATACGAAAAAAATTCCTTGTAATATGTAATCATTTTTAAGGAAATGGTGTAGCATACAGTTTGTCAAGAGCATGGTTTTGCAACCAATTATTTTAAGATTATGGACATTTATAATGCTGTTGAAAATCAAAATCCTAAGCATTTTTAACTCATAATATAAAGCAACTTTAAAGTGTACCTTTATAAAAGCCCCGTCTTCTTTCAATGGTTGTACTAAATCAGAAATGAAAAATTTAAAGGTATTTTTAATGTTTAGAAAAGGATATTAATTGGCCAACTCGTCCACCAATTGAACAACTGGCATAAAGACAATGTGCGTGAGTAGAAAATCATCTAAAAATGGATCCACACCACTGACTTGTGTACCCAAGCGAGTTTCTAGTAAATGTTCCAACATTTTTGAAGGTGTACCCGACATGACAGTGTATCTGTAAATAAAACACGTAAGATTATGAAAACTTTTTAAGGCAAAACCAAAAAAAAAAACGAAGACAACACTTACTTAAATGCCGAATGTTGTCCTCTTTGTTTAGCAACACGTTCTAAAACTAAAACATCTTTACCATGTTCCTGTAGTCTTAAAGTATTTGCTTCGACATCACGTAAAATACGATTGAAATGCTCCTTATCCACACGCAGCAAATGACAATTGTTTTCTTTTAAAACGATAGTGGCAGCTCTGAAATTGACAATAAAAAAAGTTAGGTTATGAAGTTTACTTTTTTTTGTAATGAAAGTGGATTAAGTAGGAAACCAATTAAACTTTTTTTAACGCCAATTTTTTTTTTGACGCCAATTCAATCAATTTCGCTTTTGAAGCATTTGACGATGAGTTTCTCCTTTAGGATTGGCCATGGGCATGTGTAGCAAAGTGATTGTATTTTTCACTGGTTTTTCGTGTTTTGCAACTCTAGTGCAATTCGCAAATTGAAATTTAATCCCTCGTTTCACTACATTGCAACATAGTTTTTTACAGTTATTGTCTGCTAATTAGTAATGGTAATGAGATATTTGAAGGAATGCCGTTTGCAATCTGAATGACTCTCTAAGAAATAAATTATCACAACTACAAAGTTCTTTACATTTTTCGTGTCACAGTAACTTTATAAATTTGAAAAGAATAAAATAACTTTCGTTTCGAACTATTATTTTGTCTTGACTGTACCCTGTCTCCGTTTTTAAGAAAGTAACACAATGCGGTCGTCATAGTCTAGTAGGTAGTGTGTGTGGCTTATTAGACATGTGGCCTTAGTTCAAAACCCAGCTCAGACATCAACACGAAAATATGAAAAAATATTTTTTCGGCGACTTCCTCTCAGCATATATCTGGCAAAAACTTTGAGAGTGAAACTTGAATTGCCATGAAAAGTATTCTCGAAAATCTGTTGTTCGAAGTCGTCTTTAAACTGTAGTCCCGTCAATCATGTATAAAATTAAAGCTAGGTCGTAATCCTGACTAAAGGGTTGTAATGACCAATTATGTGTGTATGTAACACAATAATTGACGGCATTGAGTGCTGCAGCTTAAGTGGATGGAGTTTTATGAGTTTGATGCTCAGTGATCAAAGATTTTAGATCTTGAAACCGTATTATCTCTAATAAGTGGACCTGTTACTCAAAGAAGTCGTCTTAGTTTAGTAGGTAGTGTGTTGGCTTATCATACGAGAGACTGTAGTTCAAATCCTAACTTTCATCAAAAGCTCTGAGAGGAAATAAAATTTTTAGGAACAGTTTATCAAAAATCCGTGATTCGAATCCTATTTAAACTGTAGGTCCTGTCATTCATGGTTAAAACTAACACAAACTACATGGGTGCTGTGAGAAGCTTGGTCGTAATTCTGACTGAAGAAAATCTGACAGTGGCAAAGTAAATTTAGAAACTTGGATCATAGAAGCTAATAAATTTTTTATACTATATAGTACTATTTAGACGACAATAGCTGCTCGTGATTGCATGCACGAATACTTTGCCATTTACATTCATTATCGAACTAATCCCGTTGTAAAACAAACATAAATTGGTTTAAGCATGTATTTGTTTTGTTTTGTTTTCTTCCATTGCCACACATATAGCCCACCCAGGTCCACCCTGGTCCCAGAAAGAGTGCAATATCCATTTGTAAAGAGAACTCATTTTAGCTTTTGGACTTTGCTTCATACGCATAAATGCTCAGGCATTCTCTATTGTACTTGATTGTATTTTTTGGTTACATTTTCTCGCCACCTTTAGTGAACTTTTGCCTACACCTGTGCGTATGTACATATAAATGCATGTGGAGTATATGGTATAAATTAATGGCATATGTAATCAATTTGTCAGAGTGTAGGTATGCACATATACGGGGATTTAATCGGAAAATTTTTCAAACGGGTTTTTGTTGTTTTTTGAACAACCTATACACACAATAAATTAATTTGGTGTACCACAGTCTGTTTGAAAGCGTATAAAAATTAAATTCAAATTGTTATCTTAACAGGTTGGTTGAAATTCTGGAGCTTCTGGAGTTTTTTATTCCTCATTGCTCAATTAACACTCTTTTACCAACGTCCTTTCGTTCCCTTACTTGCACTGTCTGTTAAGATTGGTGAGGGGAAAGCTTTCTACTTAGCTATACTACCACCTCTATCCTGATTCGGCGTTAAAGTTAAATTCATGAATGAGAGGATTCGTTCTTCAAAGATTTCTGGAGAGAAAATCTCTGTAATACATCTGACGACTAATTATGACTTGGGATAATTTTCTCGCTCAATAACAGTATCTCCATCATGTCTCAGAAATCAAGCCTATTCTCTTGTTGCCTTTGTGTCCCCTAAAATGTAAGGCATTATTTTCCCCTGCCAGTTATTCTATATATAGCGTCAGTACACTGGTAAATTTAAAATAAAATATAAATGATGGTGCCTCATTGTACTGCAGTACAGTGTTTTCGGCTAGTTTTTGTAATTTATTTTGACATTTTTTTGACATTTCGTGAAAAGTGTTGCATAATTTTGTTATTCTAACCACAGCCGTTGTGGGCAATAATTGGTTTAAATTTATTACGCGTATTGTGTTATTGATTATTTCCATAAAATATTTTAAATTAATTCAATTGAAAACTCATTTATGTGAAATTAGATTTGCTAAATTCACTATAAAATACAGGTTTAACGAACTTAGTTTATATAAACGATGAAGAGAGGACAGTTGCCAGGAAGAAAGAAACGGACAACTATCAGTTGGAAATTGAATGACTTTTAAGAATAAAATAAAAAATTGTTCAAAATGGTCATCATCAATTCAATCCAAATCACCTCTTTTAATAATTTGTCGTTGATCCGGAGTCTTTTTGTTTTGTGGACAATCTGGCTAAACTAGAGCAAAATTTCTCTTTAGCTAGGCCTGAGCCATTGTGTGGCCTTACAAAAAAAGACTGTTGCTTGCTATCATACTTATGATTGGCCATCATTGGGGAATCTCAGAAAATATCGATTTCGCTTAGAAAAGCCGACTTTAGCCTCTTAATGGTGATGCCTCTGAGACCAACTTCAGATTTTATTGTGATACCACTTATATTATTGAATATAAAGATCTTTCGATTATGGGATTAATTCTATAAGCTGTGCATAATGTTTTGTCTCGCCCAATACTTGTTATAGGTAGGGTAGTTACAGCTTCTATAAAAGTCTTTATGGGGAGTTCTCAAGCTCTGGGCATGATGCCTGGGTGAGTGAGATTTTTCAGATGCCTTTTTAAAAGATTAATGGTGAATAATGTCCTTCGTATATCCATAAGAAGCTATGTTTGTCGCGTCTTTTTAGATTACTTTTCCCGTTGTGGCAACCACCACCAGTGAATCATTAGCGCATCATTATTTTCAAGTGTTTTCCTTAACGAGTAATTATAACCTTATTCTGCTGTAAGCCACTATGCATCACAGCATGCGTATAGCTTTTAGGACAATGAAAAAAATTCTATTATGACAGCTGAAGCTGTTAAAATTATAATTAAATTGTTGAAATACCAAAATGTGTTAAAAACGGGAATAAACTCGAGATTTTTATCATTCTCTTCTTCTTCTTCTTCATCTTCTTCCTTTTTTATTATTATTTAACACACAGTAAATGTCAACATACATTTACTCCATTATTTGAATTCCCATATACCCATGTCCCATTACACATACATACATATATATACACTGAGTACATAGTCAGTCGCATACAATAAAAGAAGGAAAGGAAAAAAATCAAATAATAAAAAAAGAAATACTGAGAGTTTTTGTATTTTTTTTTTTTATTATATTTTAAACTCACCTGGGTGCGTCGTTAATCAAAGCCAGTTTACCAAAGTCATCGCCGCTTTTAAGGGTGGCCACAGTGCCTTTGCCGTGTATAACAACATCCACAGATCCTTTAAGAATTATATACCATGAGCGTCCTTCATCACCTTGACTAAATACTGTATGTGAGTGTGTACGCACGCGAAAGCGGAGTTGAGTTGAGTGTTCGATGGTTTGTTTGGTTGGTTGGTTGGTTGGTTGAATGTTTGTTTGTGACACAAATAATACAGATGTCAGTCAGCCAGTTAGGCCATCATAGCAGTTTGGTTGATGTAAACGAATTTAAAATATTTTTTGTTAAAGAAAAGAAAAAAGAAAGAAGGTAAAAAGACAAGAATGGAAAATTAAAAGAATTTCAATCAACATTTCATTTCAAGTTTTTAAATAATGAAATGCAATACAGTGGGCCCTAAAATGTTTTGAAAATATTTTTACAACATAAAAGCCTTGTTATGCCGATAGTAACAGTGGTTTAATTATAATTTTAATTTAAAAACTTTTATCACGTCCTGATCTTATTTTTATAGATACTGATATTGTTGTTCCACAGTCTACTTTTTGGTTATAGAGTGTGTATATTTAGTATTGAAATTAATTCTCCTTTAAAATACTGGTTTTTATTGATTTCGTTTCTCTGTCTCTGCTGTCGATTGTTCTTCTTCCGTTCCTTTCTCCTTTACGAACTTTAATTTGTTGCAACTTAAATGAAGACTGTAAATAATTTCTTCATTCACTCTATAGGTATTTAATTAATTATGAAAAAAAGTTTTTCTTTTTTTTTTTGTTATTGAAGTGTTGAACAAGAATTTCAAACAGAAAAAAATGGAAAAAACTTGGATTCTTTAAAGAAAAGTTCAGAAAAGTTTTTCTCCCTCTGTTGATTATTAATGAGACCGACTTGTCGTTTTATTTATTTTGTCAAGCCACTGTAGAATGGAATATTTTACCTCTCTCTGGAGAGTTTTAACAGCAGGAGAGAGGGCATAATTTTGTTGTTTTTAATAATTTAAAGGAATTATTCTTGTTGAATTTTTTTGTTAAGATTTTTAGAGTATTTTAATGATTTTATGATGATGTCAGGCGGTGTAATTGAGTGTAAGTAAAAATTTATGAACGTTCATCACATACACTGGAACAGTATCTTTAAAAAAAAAATAAATTCTAATAAGTTGAATAATTTTTAAGAATCTACACACGCTTTAGCGAACCTAACTTATTTACTTTCTTACTTAATTATTTATTACAAGCCTATAGTTAGGATTGCGCCCACGCTTTTCCCACCATTTTTATCTATAAGTGGCAAGATGTACAGTTTAAAGTCGAATCCGAACAATACATTTTTGAGAAACGTTTCATGGCAATTTATTTATTTGCTCTCAGAGTTTTTGCCAGAAGTTTGTTGCAAGATGTCTGACCTGGCCTTGAACCACGGATTTCCGTTTTATAAGCCAATGCAATACCTACTTATTAACTCTGAGAGTAAATAAAATTTCAATGAAAAGCTTCTCAAAAATCAATCCCTCGGAGTCGACTTTAAGTTATAAGTCCCGTCACTCATGAATACTCGTAATCCTCATATAAATGGTTTTAATAACCAATTAAGCATCCATAGAGGTTAGCACGACTAAAGTATATCTACCGATATAATACATAGCTAGTATAGAGCGCTATTGTAGGTTTAACTAACATATATTGTCATTACAAATTAAGTTTTCATATTTAATTCAAATTGTGATTTTTATAAAAATTGTTTTGACTAAGAAAAGTTTGGTAAACTGTATCATACAATTTCCTATTCGATAGCATTTAAAATATTCTTTCATTTTTTCCCCACATCATTAGACTTACGTATGGTGCCAGCTTGTGCATGCGATTCAAAAACAATAATCGACGATAATTCACGTTTAATGCTCGTTGAGAGATGTGAAAGGGCTGCAATATGTAGTAGTTCCTCAAACACCAATTCCAATTCTTCTGGAGTGCGTTCATGTGAACTAAGAAGGAAAGAAAAAATTTTACAAAAAAAAAAAAGAAAGAAAAATAATAATTTTAATAAGGAAACATTATTTTTCTTTCAAAATGCTTGTTCAAGTATGCATTACAAGAAAAAAAGGGAAAATAATATCCAATAAATTTCTTCTTCTGCTTTGTTTGCTTATATGAAAAAAAAAAGAATCTCTTACTCCCTCCTCTCGATAAAAATGTTATAAAATATGTATTAAAAACATAAACTTTATGCTTTCTGTACCTTTATAGTTATTGTTATTGTTATTATTATTATTATTATTGTGTATTGTGTATTGTTTTCCTCCTTTTTCTTCTTATTCTTTTCAAATATTTTAATATTTAAAAAAGTTTTATTTTTAAGAACAAAAAACTAAGGCAATGAAATGTTTTTCACTTGTTTTGTACTTACGGTTTACGTAAAATCATACGCAACGTTGCGTCTGGTCCACGTTGGAATAATGCACTTAAAGCTTCGCGTACATGTTCGTTACTTGAGTTGATATCATCCGTAGAGGGGTGACCGCCAGCGGTACCGTCTTCATCAACACGAAATCGATACAGAAAACATTTATCCTTAAAGGGTTGCTCTTTGTTAACTGCCACCAAAAAAAAAAAAAAAAGAATAACAAACGGAAATGATAAAGAAACATACGAAAATAAACACATTAAAACAACTTTTTAAAGAAATGTTTTAGTATATAATATGTATGTATGTAGGTATGTGAATATTATTAGTAAATAGCCCCGGAAACCGGAAATAAAAGAACACATAAAAATACCAACGAAAAAGCAATCATGAAAAACGGCTCCAAAATATGCACATAATGTAATAAAAGTACGCTGATGTTTGAGTGCGTTTCAAAAGAGCTCTGCATTGAAATTCGAAATTAAATTTCCCGTTAAAAATTATTGCCGCAAATGCTCATCAAATATGCTCATAAAAATGTACGGCTATTAAATTGTAATAAAAAAATTTAAAAAAAAATTTTACCGCGTTAGGATATACTCTTCATGCTGAATAATAAGTAAGGGAAGATGGCAGCGTAAGAGAATAATGCTCTTGCCCTTTTAACATCCTTTCATTATACACTGAATAAATATTGCACTTGCAAGATTCAGGTTTGCGATTTCTTGAAGAACGATGGATCATAAGTTCTCCTCTTATAAGCCAAAATAAAGTTGTCATATTTGGGATATTTAGAAATCGGTGCAGAGACCAAGGGATCGTCCAAATCTTATCACTAGATTGTAGGAAAATTGATTGAACATTGCCACGACGCTACTATCTTAACTGCCCTGTGATCACTTGGATTCCTCTTAGCCATTTTTTTTTCTATTCATGTTACCTAATCTACCATAGTTGGTCACTTCAATTTTTTTTTCATTTCAATCTTTCATCGTATGTAGGTCTCCAAAACAGACAAACAAACAAACGAATTTTGTTTTTATAGACAAATTAATTAAAATGAAAGCATCGATGGCTAATTGATAACATTTCTTATTCTCCAAAAAACCCCAATAAATAGGCCTTTTAACATAAAAACCTGAACAGTTTATATACACAAATTGTGTCTTCATTTTAAAAACTACCGCCTGTACTGTACTTGTATTTTAATAGTCAAGAATTAATTTTAATTTCTATGGATATGAGGCTTTATTGCTTCCGTTGGATTTATTTTTTTATTTAATTCGCATAAAATTTTGCGACATAAAACGAAGAGAAAATAAAATAAAATAAAATGAAATGAAAAAAAGTACTAAAATCGGTAATATTTACGGTACGTTTTTCTACATAAATAGTACAACACAATACAACACATACATACAATAAAATGTGAAACATTTTCATTCAGCTATAAACATTGACATACTTATGTACTTATATATGTGTATGTTGATGTGTACATATGTAAAGAATAATAAAGAATAAAAATGAGGAAAAGAAAAGAAAAATTGCCCACTTATTTACCATGAGATAAAACGCCTTCCTCGACTAAAGCCTGCCACATGCCAGCCGCTTGGGCTCTGGTGTGAACAATAGGCGATAAATTTACCAGCCAATCCACCAATTCAGTACCGGGAGCACATTTGCGTATAAGTTTGCCAGAAACCTACAAAAAAAAAAAAAGAAAAGAAACCGAAAGTAGAGAAATACAACAATAATAAGCAATAATAAGCAAGGAATGTAATAAACAAAAATAAAATTACAAAAACAACAACGACAACAACAACAAGAACAATAACAGCAACAAAACATTATTTAAATTGCGAAAGTTAATCATATCATACTCTTGCACTCATGTTTTGTTTTCACTGCCTGTCTGCTCTCACTCTCTCTCTCTCTCCTCTCACTGTCTAAGCAAGAATTTTTATTCCTTGTTTGTTCCTTTCACTAGCAACGCTAATACAGAATGTTTCACACACAGCCACAGACGCTTGTAAAGGCATACACACACTTTAGCATATCTTTACTCTCACAAATGTTGCCATTAATTAAAAGATTCTTAAATGTTAACAGCTGCCTTTCATTTAACCATATCAGGCCATTTAGAATTTACAGTTAAACTTAACTACCAGCTCCATACATCCAGCTTATTTTCTTCTCCTTTTTATGAATGTGTGTGTGTGTGTGTTATTATTGTTTTATGCTGTAACATCTAGTCATTCATCGATTAACAGTCGTCTGTCTGTCTTCCTGCCTTTTTTTCTAAATTTATTCCTCTTCTGCTCCAGTAATACCCCCTACATAGTGAAAACAAAGAGTAAGTAAGACCGACCAAATGTTGAACTATGGGAATTAGAGTATGTTTTTGAAATAGGAACCGCGACATATACGCACAGGATATTTTGAGCCGATAATGAATGGTTTTCCAAAAATATGTTTTTTCATCATAGTGAAGTTTTAGTAAATTTTTAGAGTAGCTGAGTTAATTTGTGTAATTGTAGTGTTCAAATTGTCCAAAACATGGTGAAGAATTTTTAGACGGAAATACAAAACTTCACACAAATTTGCACAATCGATGTAACAAAAGATATTGTCAGAATCCTTAGAAATTAAAACCTTAACTTTACTAAAAACCTTTACATTATTTTTACTTGTTAAAGAACTTAAAGTTGGATCTTGAATTTCTATTTTACAAGCATGTTACAAGTCTGAGTATTATACCATGTTATTGTATGGCATGGTGTAGGGTATTGAAATGCGATGTCTTTTGCTTTACAAGCAATACTCTTCTGTTTTTTTTTTAATTTCTCTGTTGCTCTCAATTTTTTTATTACAATAGATTTTAACATCTTTTTTAAGTGTAGTGGTGATATGTCTAACATGTTTGTTAAGAATGTTAAGTTGGAAGTATGGCTCTCTCTCTGTGTGTGTTTGTGTGTGTGTTTTAATTGTGATATTTTATCACCACACTTAAAACCAATTAAATAATTATTTATTATTCTTATTTTTTTACTGCTCTCATCAGAACAAGAGAGAAAGAGAGTGTTGGCGTGTGTAAGCAACAGCTGGTTGTTTTTACTTTTAAATGTATAAGTGAGTATTTGTGTGTTGATGATGTTTTACTTACTTTTCTATCCTTTAAACAACTTGAGCTGTCAGCAACCAATAAGTGCGTAAAGCCCATCCCATGCGATTCATAGCAGGACTCGGAGACTAGAAATAAAAAAAAATTAAAAAATAATTTATTTAAATCAAAATTATTAAATTTTTTAAATATATTCAGAAAGGAGGATTTTGTCATTCTAATGGTTAAGTGGCTCACTATAGGTATCAAACAAGCAAATATTTGTAAGATAAGATTACATTCTCATTGAAAACACAACTTTAATTTTTCGTTTACACTCTGTTGGTCCAGCCACTGATGAAGGGTGCGCATAAGATGTCAGCAAATGACATCACAGTTTTAAAACATTTTTAAAAACGTGTTGCTAGTAAATTAAGTTTAATGAACTAGAGAAATTTTATTAAACGAATTGACTTTAGAGTGAAATGCTATGGAAAAACAACACGTAATCGTGCCTTTTTAAAAGTGGAAAATTTCAGGCAATATTAGTATGTCACAGGAATAATTCCAAAAAGAGTTAAACAAACAATACTTTCTTATTCGATTATAGTTGTAGTGGTACTTTTTCTGTTCCTCTTTGTTCTGCTTTGCGGTTTGTAATTGTATTTGCAACAACAGATTTAAAAAGTGTCCACAATACTTTGGCAACAATTTTATACTTTTCAATTATAAAAACAAAATACAAAACAAAAGCAACAACACAAATACGGAAACTTTCCTGACAATCATAACTGATGTCACCTTTTGTTTCAAATAACTTTGGTTGTCTGACAAACGCCTCCACAGAAAAAAAAAAAACTATGCACAGAAGAAATGAAGACAGGCCATAAAAGTTTTACCACCACAAAATATCAACCAAACAATCAACCGACCACACCATGCGACACAGACAGTTATTTTTTTCTTTTTGTATCAGCCGCCGAACAATACTTGGCTGGCTATGTTTACAGTTGCAACTCTTTGTCTCTTTGTTGGTGGAGGTGGTGGTGATCAAAGATCTGAGTGGGGGCCATATAGAGGCCTGAATTGAAAGATAAAAATACAAAAGAATTTACCTCTGTTATGGGTAATGCCGGATTGGGATGATCTGGACTTAGTGGTCGTTTTGTAGGTGATGAATTTGTTTGCTGTTGCTGCTGTACGGCCGATGGACCAAAACCTGTAAGAATAAAAAATAAATAAAAAATTATTTTCGCTTCTTTTTTTTCGTATTTTTAAATAAATTTTTGCAATAAAATTTTCTATATAAAACTATTAAATATTCATGAGGTTTGTTATTTTATTTCATTTTCATATTTTATTTTTTTCATCTCCAATATTATTTATAATTTATGCTTTATTGAACTTTAGCATTTATACTCATTCGTACATATGTATGTACATACGAATGTACATTCAGTTGTAATTAATTAACATTTTTACAACTAAAAATATTTATTTTTATTTCTCTTTCTCAGTGTTGTATAAACATTTGTATTTGTTTATGAGAATTTTTACATATTTTGTAATTAAATTACACCAAACAACAGGATAAATATTTATTAATATCAGAATAGAATACTATCTAGTGGTGTACATATGATTTATCAAACACACATATACTAGTTGTGTCATGTGCTTCCCGCTAAGCAGTTTTGAGGGAATACCAGTACATAAAATACAATATTCGGAAGGAAATCTTTTCTACTATTACATTTATGTCTACAACTGTTTGGATTTGTCATAATTCTCCTCATAAAATAGTACAGTTTGCTGCCAGTGTGTACATTAAAGAGCTTCAAGGCAACAGCAGTGGACAATAGCCATATTAGACAAATTATAAACTTGAAACTGCACTTAGTATATCGGTAATTGAAGCAATTAGTGATGTCTACCAATCATTCCATTCTATTTCGTCTAAACTAAGTGTGAAGGTCTTAACTAAGATCTATCCTCAGTATACAGAAACTAAAGAGGTGCAGTTATTATTATTTACGCGAAATTATTATATTTTACCGACTTGCGATCACAATGCTTTTGCACTAAGCATGAAAACAGTTGGCTCCTGCCGTCCTTTAAGCGCAGTTTAAATGAGAACCAGTGTTGCCCAGTGTTACTTTACATAATAAATCCAGTGTGTATTATTTATTTAAACATTTCTGCCTGAATTACATTTTCAAATAATTTCTGTTTCATTTTGTTTTTGCTGTGCATATTTTAGGGGATTTAACGTGGTTTTTCGTAATCTACCCGGTGTATTAAAAATTAAAAATACAAAAATTACCGATTTCAATATAGGCCTGTTAATTAAATTCTTAAATATTGAATAAAATAAAACAAAATAATACAAACAAAATTATAATATTTCTCTCTCTCTCTCTCTCTCTCTCTCTTTCTCTCTCTCTCTCTGTTGTTTTAATTTAATTTCAAATTTCAAATTCAGCCTCCTTGTAATCACTGCTCAACTAATTGAACTGCTAATTTAATTTCAGGGTTATTTTTATCAAGTGTTTGTAAAGTGTATACAGGGTTTGAAGTAGAATTTCACTTTCTTTTCTTCCTCTTTTAATGTCTGAGTAGGACAGAGGGTATGTTGTAATATAAAAATTGTTTAGTTATCTTGGTTTTCTTGTTTATTTTTGTTTTCCTATTCAATGTCAAGTTTATTTAATTTTATTTCGAATTTAAAGAGTGCTGCTGCTGCTGCACCCGCTGTATTTATTTGTTATTATTATAGTAAGGAAAAGCAGAGGAATGCGGACGGGGACGGGGTTCCTAACAGATAAAATATTATCAGAGTTCATTTACATTTAACATTGAAAATAGGCTTTTGTGGTTGGCCAAATAACAACAACATTAATTATTGACATGAATTTTTAAATGTTTAATGATTTCCACATGATATTTTAGAAAAACAATTAAAAACATAATCACTCGTAAATAAACACAAATTCATAAACAAGTTGGAAAATGTTATCAGAAGAAACAAAAAAAACTTTTGTTTTAATTTCATTTCATAATTGCAGATCGATGCAGATTTAGTTTGAGTCGAAAAGCAATTTAATTTGAATTTTAATTTCCATTTAAATATTGCATCAGAAGCAGACAGTAATTCTTAACAAATTTAAATTATTTCGATTCGCCTGAAGACTCTTTTGGCATAATGGCATGGAACTTAACTTTTTAGCAAATAGGTGTTAACAAGGTTTTTAAATCAATAAAAATTGTTTTAACACTTTGGTTTACTATTTAAATCATTTTGGTTTTCTTATAAAAAAATTAATTTTTTTCGGGAAGAAACAAGCATGTTCACCATGAGTTTTAAGTGGTGTGATTGAGCATGATGTTGATAATAGGAAGTGGTCACTATTCAGACAATGCATTGTAATAGATCTAAAAAAATACGTTATGAGAAGATTTCAATTTGGTGATTGATATGCACTACGAAATGTAAGGAAATTCCGGGAGCAAGACCCGGGAGCAATCTTATTCCAATAAAGTAGTGGTAAAACAGAGAAACGCAAGTAGCCAGTACCTTCACCATTTCCCTTACGCGGTTGAGTAGCCTTAGGGTTAATTTCGAGCACCATTTTCGGCCGGATATAAGTGGTGTAATTGCAATAAGAAAATACCATAATAACACATACTATGGGCTCCTATACATAAGATTTAAACGCAAAAATAATTTGAATTTGTATCAGCATGTATTCTCCGTTTGTGTACATGTGATTGCTAGTTTTTTGACCTTAAACTATTTTTTTTTTTGATTTTATTTTTTTAAACAATTTCGTACTTCAAAAGCAAAAAAAAAGCAAAAAAAAGCATTACAAGCTAAATTTTAATTACTAGTATCTGAGTTTAGCTTAGTTTATTTTTACTCATCTATTTTTAATTGGTATTTTGTATTTCGTTTACTTACCATTTTTCAATTTACAGCTGGTGATAATATCATTCATTAATTCCTTATTTTTCTAAAAATAAAACCAGAAATTGGAAAAGAAAAAGAAAATATCGAATAAGTAAGTATGCCATGAAAAACAATAAAATTTTGTACAAAAAAAAAAACTTTTGTTTTATTGTGTTTTAAAGATAAAATTAAATTACTATTAAACCATTTCCCAGTGTTCTAATAATATAAGCCTATCATCCGTATTCATATCATATGATTTTGGAGCCAGAATTCTTTTCCCACTTTCATTCAAGAATGTGTTTTCAGGAATGTTTTGTGAGGTAATAAATTTATAAGAATTTTTAATTTTGTAAAGGAAATGGTGTTGTATTTTAAATAAATTTAAAGAAATGTTGTTATAATTGAAATTACTTGCAGACACGCCATATGAACCGTAAATAATGAGCAAAAGCAATTGTAATTAGCAATAATTACAGTAACAAACAAAATTTTAAATGTTTTAAAAACGATAAATAAACGCAAAGAAAAAGAAACAAGAAAAATCATTTCTGATAAATATAATATATGGTATAGTAAAAAGAAATCCATTATTTTTATTATTCAATTCCATATACCCAAAGATAGCTATGACTTCCGCCTGATAGACACTGCTGTGAACTGAGAGTCTATGTGTGTTTGTGCTATCCAAGGCCTCTATATAAACATAAGAAAAAACTGGGTATTTTGTAACCCACTTCGAGCAGATGTTGTATATTTCCCGATAGAAATTCAATCAATGAGAGCAATTAATAAAAAATAAATTCTACATGCTATTGAATTTATTCGCAAAAGCATATGGAGATTGAAGACAAAATGCATCAAGATGCCTCGATGGTAACAGTGGCTAAGCCAGATTTGATGGCCATAAAGTTTCACTGTCTGTTTGGTATGAATTATCACGAACTCTTACTTCGAACCTATTGTATAAACAAAAGCACGAACTATCAGCCGGTTGTGACATATAGAGGAGGTGTTATGGTACATTAGTACATACTTTAGGTCAAAAAAATCAATATTGCTTCGCCCGAAACTGAGTAAGTTGGAATATTTTAGTTGAAACATTTTTATGCATTCGACTTTTAGTTGAATTGTTAAAGCCTTCAATTATAAGTAAAACATTTATTGGCTTCTACTAAAACTTAGGATAAAGTAAACCTTAAGGTCTACCCTATGTTAGCTCTAAGTTTCATGCTGTATTCTACGTGGCAACTACTTAGTTGTGGCCAAAGCACTATATGGTATAAAACGCCCGCAACTCATTTGGAATTGGATAGGAATTGGATACAGGGTATAAGCAAGTGGTGGAATCACAGACTACTTTTAATCTTAATATGCATTTTCTTATGCATACAAACGAGTTTTTCTCAAGAAAAGTGAATTCATTCTTTAAAGAATCGTCATTTGGTATCTGGAACCCAAGGAATTTTAAGCGTTAGACAAATTAAATTTTTATTTTAAAAATAGTTTTTAACACAATAAATATAAACGTTTTCTTTTGTGCTTATTAGTAATTAATTATTGATTTTATAAATAATGAATTCAAAAAAAAAAATTCCAAAAAAAAAGAAGACAATAAAATACAATAGAATTGAATACGTATGTATAAACAGCACGACATACATGATCTCCGGTTTCAAAACACGATATGGGTCGTATCAGTCTTTTTTTTCTTCTCTCAGTGCAACAACTGCCATTGCAGCCAATGCCGTTAACAGGGTCTACTTGTTGCAATTGTTGTTTACCATTAACATGGCCATTGACGTTAGCTTTACTATGGAGATTATAATGCTTTAATGTTGCAGTTGTTGTTGTTGTTGTTGTTGTTGTATTATTTATAGTTAAACCGGAAATAACAGTATCAGTTACCATTTCAGTTACATTTTTAATTTTAAATTCGATTCGTTTTGAATTATTATTTTTACTATTCATATGTACATTGTTATTGTTGTTATCACTCACACTCTCACTCGCACTCACACTATCATTACGTTTGCCAACATCACCCCCATTGCCACCAACATCACCATCACTGTCATTGTCACGGTAATTGTAGGTTAAAGTCGAATAAGTTTTTTTCGGAGGTTTTTCTTGTATTTTTGCCACATCCTCCTGAGAATAATGTCGTCGTTGGTATTTAAGTAAAACGCAAACATCATCGTATGCTGAAGCCACAATGTGTTGGGACCAACGTTTGTGGGAACAGCGGAAGGTGGCAGTTGATGATGATGCTTTTGCCTCTCTACCCCTAGAGGCCATTGCTTTTTTCTCTTCTTTTTTTTGTTGTTTAGTTTTGTTTTGTTTTGTTGTATCGTATCGTACGGTTTATGTTTTGTTTTTATTTATAAAAATTAAAATTTTAATTGTTATTTTTTTAGATTTTTATTTTTAAGACATGATTAATACATTTCGCACGCGTTTGTTTATACCATATCTCTTTTTAATGTTTTTATTTTGCAATAATTATTTTCACTTTCGTATTTTTTTAATTTTTTTTTTTTATTTGTTTCAAAGAAATTCTCTGGTCATATTGAAAAATCACAAATTCGTATTCACAAATTTGTAGAAAAAAAAAATAATAAAAAATGAAAGACAATAAGAGGAGGAAAAAAATAAACCCTCTTCGTTAAACAGCTGTTTCCATGCTACTATCGGTTTTGGTTTAAAAAAAGAACTCAAAAGTGCCAGCTCTTGACAAAAACAAAACAACAAGTTACTGCTGTTACAGTTAGGTGTTTCTGTTTACAGCCAGTATAAATTTAAATGTAAAAGTACTAGTACTACATATACGAAACGTATCATACTTTTTCACACCATTTATATTGTGTGTATTTTATCCATAAGTGGAGGGATCTCCAGTTTAAAGTCAACAACCGAACTACAGGTTTTTGAAAAATTTTTCATGAGAACTTTTTATTTACTCACGGTGTTCTTGTTACAAAACTGCTGAGTGGAAGTGGTCGAATGAAACTTTTTTCTTACTCCTTCATTTTGAGATGTCTGGGCTAGGGTTTCAACCTCGGCCCCATATCGGATACAGCAATAGACTACCCGCTAGACTACGGCGACTTCAACACGCTTCCATGCACTACCAAATATATACAAAAAAAAGAAATTTCATAACTTCTATTTTATTAACAAGTGCTGTTAATTTATTGGTCGCTAATGTAACCTCAGCGTTTTTCTTAAATCGTGTTTATCAGCAAACGAAAAACAAAAACCACAATAAATATTTAAACATTAGCAACGAGCATGAGAATTTAAAGTTAACTTGTGCTCTCAGTAACAACAACAAAACTGACTCTCCAACTTCGACTGGAGACATGTTTTTAATACCCTACACACTACCATTTCGGTACTGGATTTGAAAATATTGGTTTTTTTTTATTACAAAAAGTCAGTGAAATTTCTTTCCTAACAGAAAAATACGTTTTAAACCCTGTTGCTGTTGTGATTATTTCACAAAATTCGTTTTCATAAAATTTTTTGTAAGGCTATTTAATATTCTCTGTTGCTGTATGCTATTGACACTATTTAACTGTTTTTAATTAGTGAGTGTTTATTTAAATAAAATTTCAAACAAAACAAAACAAGTGTCTGTGGCTGTTCAGTTAAAATTCTTTTTTAAAGTCTGCCATTGAGTTTCATTTAATTTGTTGTTATTTTTCTTGTTTTCAAATACTTTCTCTTCTTACTCTCTTCAATGTATATGAATGTGTGTGTGCATGCTTATGGCGCCCTTTCTCTTTCTGTTTCTGTTTCTGTTTCTGTTTCTCTTCTTAAGCTTGTTTGTTATTGTTTAATAAATAAAAATGTGATAAAAATTGTATGCGTTTAATTTAAATGGATGTGTTGTTGTTCTTGTTGTTGTTTTATTAATTATTCACGATAGTATTAATTTAAATCCATTTGATGTTATTGCCAGTGGTTTTTCTTTTTGTTTAATTGTTTTCACACAAATTTATTGGAGTAGTCTAATGTGCACTTTCAAATCAAGAGTTTGGTTTTGTTTATGTTCACTACGATTGATTTGTATTTTGTTTGCTTGCCTCTACTGTGTTCTCTCTCCCGCTCTCTCTCTTTGTAGGTTTTTTTCTTCTCAGCAAAAGCGTGCATTAAACACATAAACAATAAATAACTGTAAGTGGTTATTGTTGTTATTTTTTTCCTGCAACTTATCAGTTTCATTATGTTTTTTCGCATTGTTTTTGTTAATATGTTTGTACGTATATATGTACATATGTAGGTATGTTTACGCGCATTATGGATTCCCTTAATTCATATAGAAACGCCATGGTTTTTTTCTTCAATAGTGTGGGAGCAAAAGAATGTAATACAATATCGTATTGTATAGCGGCGGCAATGGCATGTGCGTCAAGAATTATTTTTTTTTATTTGTAAAATATTGATAAGGCTTTGGCCCCCCATAAAAAAATGTGTTGTGATGATAAAGCCTATCTATATTTACTTTTGCAAATAAATAATCGATGACTTTTATTAAAGAATTTCACGTTTTAATATTTCAGACACAATAGAAGTTAACCAAGCAATGCATTGTTTCAAAAGCAAATCAAAGTACTTTTTGCGACTAACGGCGATTGACTCATGTTATGCATTCAATAAAAATTGTAATTTTTGGTGTTTATTTTAAAGCTTTAAAGTTTAAATCAATAAGATTATTTTCTTCTTCTTCTTAATTGGTCATTACAAACCTTTAGTGAGAATTTCGACCTAACTAACCACACCACTAATATTGTGTATGTTAATTTTATGCATTAGTGGTGGTAGCTACAGTTTAAAGAAAACATTTCATAACAATTTTTATACATTCCCAGAATTTTTTCCAGAAGACAATTGAGAGCAGTTTACTGAAAAAATATTGTTTTCATATTTCGTTTTGTTTGATTTATTTAGCTTGGGGTTTCGAAGCACGGCTTCATATTTAATAAGCCAACATATTATCTACAAGGCCATGGTGACTTACATCATCTTACATCTTATCATCTTCCAAAAGTAGAATTTGCTCCAAAATGCTGTACATATTTTGAACTAAGTAATGTGAAATCCAGTCTGGAATTGTTTAAGCAAAAACAAAAACTCAATGTAATCATAGCAGATTCTTCAAATTACTCTGTGACAACCAGCGAAGATTGTAGAGAATTTTCGATTCGTTTCGATTATGAATTAATTTCGAAGCTCTACAGTTTAATGCATTTGAAAAAAAACATGCATCTTATAGACAACAGGTTTTTAAGATTTTTTTTGAATTTTTATTTTTTATTTTCATTTATAAATTAATTATTAACACAAATCCGGTATCCATTTAATGATCACAGCTATTAATTAATTTTATTTTATTTTTTTCCGTAACGACGAAATTTCTGGGGAAATATAATCTTTCTGTTAATAAATCTTTGATGGACAAAGACAAAGAAATCATGAAATTATGAAAAAGGAATAAAACGTAAAAATATACACAATATATGTATTTTGAGTTGAACTCACCCTAAAATATTTCGAAATTTCTGTCTCAAATTGCCAACTATGGTGATATTTGGGGGCCTGAAAAGATTCTATTTTAAATTTGATACTGACAGACAGCGAGTGGAACTGACACACATGAAACATGCTAATAATTTGAACTTAAAAAAAAATAGGACAACTAAGCAGACAGGTTCACAGTATATGGGATCTCAATTTTGAATATTTTGAAATATTACCGTTGCCAAAAATGGATAAGTAAGCACCCATAAAACTCCATAAATCTGTAAGCAATTATAAAAATATTAAATTTTGAATTTATTTTAAATGACAATAATAAAACGTTTCGCACAAATTTAAAATAAAAAGAAATGCCGGAAATGTTGATATTTTGTGCCGAAAATAATTAAAGAGTAAGTGCATGCCTGGGGCAAATAGGACTCCAAATGGAAAAAATAGACGACAATTTATGGAACTTATGATAAAATAGAGTCTTTTTATTCTTATGGTTTTTATGGACACACACATTTGTTGGCATTTAACATTTAACAAGATAATTGGATATCCTTAGAGTTGCATTCTCAATTTATGCGATGGTTTGCTGTCAATTGCTGTTAAAGACAAACTAAATGACGCAGCACATGCTAAATGAACGTGAAAAGAAACAGTATTGCACATTCAGTTAGCGGGTGGAAAATTCAAAAATTCGTAGACTTGTTAATTCTAATCCTAATCCACTTTCATCAAACGAAGCCGTTATTCTTTTTTAAAATGCACATTTTATTTATATTTATACCCTTTAAATGCATTTTTTTCTTTTATTTTCTTTTAGGCGATAAATAAAACATTAGTCATCTATAATTTATTTTTATTAAATGCCCACTTTAGTCTATTAATTAAACAAAACATTTGCACAATTAATCATAAAAGTAATGCCGATACACTGAGAATAAAATTAACCAAAAATGTATTTTAACGAATTCATTTCTAAACTTTATAAATTGTAAATCATTCCCTTATAAACTTCAAACCCTTAATTAAATTGAATATGAAACCTTACACAAATAAACATTATTTTTGAATTAACAATACATACAATTGAACCCTAAAAAATCCGATTAAAACTGTTTTGCAAGTAAGTTTTAATATTGTTTTCTGACAGTATTTTATAAGACTCCTAAATATATGCTTCATTTAACTATTAAAAATCTGTACTTGTAGACTAAAAAGTTTTATTTTTCAATAAAAAATATGTTTTCTGGGTATTTCTTGGTATCACATATGATCCAGATTATGTCCATGTATGCGTGTCTCTGTTTTTGTTCATATGTTTTCAGGTATAAATATCACACAACTATTATAAGCGAAAATAATAATAACAACAATACAATAGGAAAAAGAGTATACATTGATACACATACATATGTATACATACACTCAAGAGAAATCAACAAGTTTAAGCAATGAAAACATTTAATAAATAAATTAAATAGTTTGTTATATTTTTTGTTATAACAGGTAGTAGTAGTAGTGGTAGAGAGAGCGAGAGAGAGAGAGAAAGAATGTGACAGAGGGATACATAAATAAAAATTCAAAAGTAGAGGGAGAGAAACCAAAAAATGCAAAAAAAAAATGAAAAGCAGTAACAAACATACGCACACTGTTAACATATTTGATGTGGCCACAAATGTTATGTTAAATATCTCTATACTCACTCACACTCTCACAATACTGCTATTACTACTCCACATACATATATATACATGCCCTTACTCATTCTCTTGTGGTATTTAATCAATACTTGTACACTCTTGATAATTTTGGTGAGCTTTTATGTGAGTGCCTATGATGTATGGGTTCTGTTAATTGTATGTGAAAATATTTATGAGCGCCTGCGGGTATGTGTGGTTGTGTGTGTGAGTGTGTTCATTTCCAGCATAATTTAATTAATTTTGTTTGCTCACACACAGACAAAAATGCCTGCGTTTTGTTTTATTTACTGAAAAAACTTAAAGCCTTCGGTAACCGTGAGACTTATTTTAGGTTTTTCTTATTAAAGTTTTTTTTTCTTTATTTTTAAAGTTTATTTTTTTATTATTAAAAAATTATTTGTAATGATGATAGTGATCTTATGGCTTAAGTTTGTTTTAAAAAGCTTTAAAAATTATTAATTTTACAAGAAACAGACTTTTTAACCTACTGGAGGGCTCTGAGAGAAAGCACACAGAAATGTTTGGAAAAAGGTACACAAATCATGGATTTTGAGCACGCTTAGTTGGTTTAGAGGATTTCTTTACTTAGTACGTATAATTAACAGTTATGGTG
Source organism: Sarcophaga bullata (assembly GCA_005959815.1). NCBI lineage: Eukaryota > Metazoa > Arthropoda > Insecta > Diptera > Sarcophagidae > Sarcophaga > Sarcophaga bullata. The sequence continues at coordinate 314,403 of QOCX01000060.1, forward strand.
TAGCAAATGTCGTCTTAAGTGTTAATGTCAGCTGTAGTACTTTAGCTTTATCCGAAACCTATAATACATCCCGATGCGTTAGCAAAGCCAATTATTTTCTTTACTGCTGTCTTCTCTTTTGTAAGTAAACCTAAAAATGATATGCCGCTCATACATATAACATGCCCTAGTTAATCCAAACTGCATGATCGGGCGATTATCAGAATGCAAGTGAACTTCGCTGTAATGGGACCAGTTTTAATAATGCGAAATATAAGAATCTTATTGCAAATCGAAATATTAATAAAAATTTGATTGTATGATTACTTTCGATTGTATAACAGATATGGTTTTGAACTAGCTCGGCAATTATCTTAGATTCTGGATTGATTCAATGCAATACGTAAAGCGGGATCTCGGGAAGCGAAGTTTTTTCTCAAAACGCATTCAACCCTTTTAACCTCACATAACCTGGAGAATATATTCTCCGGCAAATATAGTATTTAAGATGAACTATTTTGTTCTCTTTTTTTTTATCGAAAATCTCTCAAAAAACATTTTTTTTTGTGAAAATCAATTTCAATTTAACAATTGATAGAAGATTTATGAAACTGAAAAAAAACAACTAAAATAAGCTTAAAGTTTATGCAAAATTTAAACAAAGACAAACAAAAACAGAAAAACGAAATTTTTTTTGATGTCACTTCTATTGTCAGTAATTCCCAGAAATACGAAATGCAACAAAAGATTTTTTAGTTTCTTCTCCAGCTAATGTTTGTTTTGCGAGTTTCGTTATGAAAAAAAAAATGAAAAATAAATTTTGTTTTCAAACGGAAATGAAAAGTTCGTAAGAATTTTTCTTTTTGAAAATTGGCAAAGTAGTGTATAGAAGACAAAGAAAAGTTACGCTCCGAAAGAAAGTAAAGAACACAATGGGATTTCCTTAAGACTTGAGCAGAGTATGTTTTTTTGCACAAAAAAAGAAAGAAAAGAAGAAAAACTAAGCACTACGGCGTATGAGTAATGGGAATATAGTTGAACAAAAGAAAATGACGTACATATACGCCATGATGTGCTTATTATCCTTAAGAGACCAAGAGAAAGAGAGAGAGAGAGAGAGAGTAAGTCTGTGTGCTTACTTTTATTTTATCTTTTAATTGATTGTTTTAAGCTCTTATTTCATAAGAATTGGTTTTGCTTTTGCTTTTGTTTTCTTTTGCAATAATTAATTAACGAATTAAAATTGATGAATTAAGCATTTATATGGCTTCGGAAACTGTGCAAAATTCGCATTGAGTCGTTTCAATAGAATTCAATTCTTTGTAATAAAAATTTATGGACAACAACAAAAAAGAACAAAAAATTTAATTTTTATTTTTTTAAACTCTCCAAATGAAAACCTTTTTAAGTTTTGTTCGTCATTCTGTAGGGATTAAGAGCTTCGCAGGGATACCGAATTCAGGGATTGGGGCAAAAACAAAATGAATCATAACTTATCGCATATTATGTTGGCACAACAATTTGATATTTTCTTTATCGACCCAATAGCCAAATAATAATAGCCTAATAAATTATTGAAGACACAAACTGTGTGTAAAATATACTTTTCAAAGTGTAAAAAGCTCTTCTTTTCAAAAATATATTTCATAAGACACTCCATTTAATATTTTGCACTGTTCCTGTTTATGAAGCAGCCCAATTAACTTTTCTTTCAAAAAAAAAATCCAAAAAAAAAACGAAAAATAAATCATTCTAAGAAGTTTATCTAACAAAAACCAAACTTCAACGTTAATAAATATTGCCACACAAATATACACATACACATACACAAATAGATAATATACATGAACAGTTTGCACAAAAAAGTAAATACTGGAATACTGAAAGAGAGAGAGAGAGTTAGAGAGTAAAGCTAATGAACAGCATTTCATTAAAAACTGTTATACTCGTACAGCTGTGATGACAATAAAACCATACTTAAGTAAGTACATGAAGATATTAAAATAACAAAAAAAAACATTGTTGTAGCCAAAGAGACAAGCCAAGAAAGAGAGAAGGAGAAAGAAAGGGGGTGTAACAAATGTTAAAAATAATATAGTGAAACAATGTTTAAGCATCTAAATGAGTGTGTTTAAGTTTTGCATAGGAAGAGACGATACTCGAAATGAAAATATAACAAAGAGCGATAAAACAAAAACAACAGCATCAAGAATAATAATAAAATGTAAACACTGACAATGTTTGTAAATTACAAAAACGTTTGTGTAAGTGTGTGTGTGTGTGTGTGTAAATACTGACGTGCCTTGTAGTCCTTTTTTTGTTTTTGTTTCTGTTTTTTTTACTGTTTGGGTTTTAGTTAGTTAGTGAGTGAATAATATTTTTTGTTTCGTATTTTGTAGCACTTACCTCCCAAATTAAGCGAAAATCCTGTTGTTCCACACGTAAAAGTTCACAAGTTGTCTTGGTAACCACTGTACTATCACGTGGCAAGTCATGTAATATGGATTCACCAAATGTTGCTCCCACACCCAAATTGCATAGAGTTACCGGTGACTGTAAACGAAAAAAAAGAAAAAAACCAAACAAAATGAAAAGGAATGAAAAAAAATATTGGCTTGTTTAAGATTTCACAAAAAAAAGCAAAAAACCAGAAAGCAAAAAATTTTATTGCTGTTTGCCAAGGCGAATACTAGAAATTAGAAAAGAAAATTATTTCTTCTGCCTGCCAGGAAGGCAGTTTACAATCTTTCTGTTCTATTTATTGTTCTCTTAATGGCATGTTTGCGGGAGAATGTAATTTTCGTAAATAGACCTTCGCTTTCTACGAACTTTTTAAGGTTAAATAAACAAGCAGTTGTCTGCTGTGGTCTGCTTACAGTACCTGTGCATATTTTTCATTAATTTTGTTCTTTCTTTTTGGATTTGTTTTGTTGTGTTTCAGAATATTTTGTTGGCAAGAAAAAAAAACAATAAGAATTTTAAAAGCTTTTTTGTATGTAAATGTCTTGGTTTTAAAGACTAATAATTACGTCTAACGATTATTTAAAAGCACTCTTATAATTCTTAAGACCTACTTACCTTGCCTGGCGTTTTAATGGCTTCATTAAAATTGCTTAAACATTTAAGATACTTTCTAACAACTTAAATACGTTTTTTTTAACTTTTTTTTTACACAATGAAGAGTAAATCTATTATCCTACAATGAATTTTGTATTAGAAACGAGTCTCGAAGAGCTACTTAAATGAAATCGATAATTTTTATGTTAATTTTATTATGCGGGCATCTTTGCGTATGTAAAAAGAAGAAAATCTTATCACATATAAAAACAAAAAAAATAAATATAGGATTGGAGTGGAAACAGTTGTAATCTTGTTCGTCTTGTGTTTAAACCAAAGGTGGTTTCTGTAAACATTTTATTAGTCCCTCCGCCTGGACCATATACTAACAGTCTTTCAATCAGGATTACAACCTAGCCTCTCACTACTGATTTTGTGTGAGTTTAAAGTCGGCTCGGTACGAATAGACATGGCAATTTTATTTACTTTCAGAATTTCTGACAGAAGGCTGCAGAGAGGAAGTCGCCGAAGGAAATATTTTCTTTATATTTCTTTTTGTTCGAAACGTTTGGGCTGAGAATCGAAGCATGGCCTCACTGCTAATAAGCCAACGCACTACAAACTAGACTATGGCAACTTCTAGACTTAGTAGGCTTTACTAGATATTGTTCGTGGGTCTCCCGGATAGTAACTCGGTCATTATTTAGAAATTCTTTCAGATACAGGTCGTATATTAACGTTTTTAATAAACTGACAATCATGGCTAAGTGATCATAAATGTTTCTTATTAAAATGCGAACAGACATCTTTCCAAATGAAACAGGTTTATGAAGTCAGGGGAACTGTACCAGAAGATGCAAATACAAAAAGTATTGTAAAGTGATAAAGAAAGGCAATCTTAATAATGATAATGATTGTGTGGGTCATGAAATAATTTTGGGCATATCATTACTAGTGTTTCGTTATTTAGCCAAATTTTTACCACAATGTATCACAACTTGTTTTTGGTTTTCATTGTCAAGATTTATAGTTCTTGAGGTTTTGTTTATCACGAATAAATTCACACAGAATAATTTTAACACTGTTTCCTTATAGCTAGTGAATCTGGTATTTTTATGGCTGAAAGAAACAAAATTGCCTGTCAATGAAAATACCTTACAAAGTAAAATAAACCTGAAATGAATTTATGTTTTATGGCATACGAAAACACTAGTTATTAAGACCATATCATAAAAAAATGATGATTATGGCGATGGTTTTAAGGAAAAATTAAAAGAATAATAAAAAAAGTTTATGAATTATGGAATTAAAAAGCCGATAAAAAAATATCTTCTTCTTATATAAGTATGACGACTGGGGTCATAAAGGTCTTCTTTATTTTTTCTTTTTAATTTTTAAGGCTTTATTCTTTTCTCTTTTGTAACAATTCTCATGTTTTTTTGTTATCAGTTGGCCATAATTAAAGTTCTTTTGCAAGCTGTGGTTGCTAACGATCATAATGTTTTGCTTGAGGTTCTTTTAATTGAAAATCAATAATTCGTTGAATAATTCAATGCCTCGCCAGATGAAACTGACTGAGACTGTTGCCTTTTATGAATTACAAAACAGTGGAGTTGAAGAGGAGGAGAAATTGCTAATCTTTAATGAAAAATATTTTGCTGCCTAAAGGTTATTTTTTTTAATTTTTTCTTTAATTATTAAGAACTTACAAAGAAAATTTATAGTCAGAATGGTATCCTCTGACAATATTGATTGAAATATTAGAGAATTTCAGTTTAAATCTAGTTGTAAAACAGAGCTTTCTCTGTTTTATTTCATACTTAAATCTAATTCCACGTACATTTCCCGCGGTTTCCTAAAGAATCAATCAATATTCTTGACGAAATTAATTAGATTTTGGGGCAAATATCGATTCCGAAAACTATAGAAATCAAAGTGTTTTAGTCCAGTCTCTAATGGTGTGGCATATACAACAAAAAGTGGTGAAGTAATTGTCTCTTCATCTTATTAAAAATTGCACCAACATTAGCGTTGATTTGAATAACTCATACGCTCAGACATTCATTGAATCATTTAGTGTTCCGGGGTTACACCTGAATGGTTACTTGACAACCTGGGATATTGGGACCAGAGATCGGGAATAAATCGTTTTTTCGCTACTCATTAAATATTGAAATGTAACTACATACTCTGCTGATTCATTCGTATTCACTACAACGGTAATTTATAAATACAGGTTGCAATGAGTATGCGTACAACGTTCACATCAAACTCATGCCATTCGTAATATGTATGTTTGATTCACATTTGATTGATGATTATAATAGTTACTGTTACTGCCTTAATTATTGTTGCATTTACAACAAAAGAAAAAAGACACTTAAGCAAAAAAACACAGAGCAGCAAGTAGAGCAAACACACAACCTTCTTCTAGTGAGTATGAATCATGGCTGTTTATAAAATTCAATTCAATTAAAATTTTTATTGAACGTGCTTGATATACATGTGACCTAAGCATTGACCTCCAACCCATTTTCCTTAAAATTGAATTTCTTTTCTTTATTTTTTTTTATTTTTTTTGCATTTATTGTGTGTTGGCAGTTGTTGCTGGTCATTTATTAGATTTTAGAGTGTGTTATTACCATTACTTCTTAAGAAATGAAAATAAAAAAAAAAAAAAAAAGAAATTTTGTTTTCATTATTTCTGGTTGTTTTACATCATCTGGTCATAAAAACAAAAGAGAGAAGAAAAAAAGTTTCTTTCTGTCTTGAATTCATTTCGAAACTGTATTTTATTTTCCTCAGTTATTTTACTTTTTTTTTCTTTTGGTTTTCGTTCTTTTTTTTTTTTGTTTTCTATATCCCTGTTGGCCATAATGACGAATGGTCAGTATGTACGTACGTATACTCTGGGTTATACTCATAATATTTTGTTTTGGTACTTTTTGTTATTCTTTCTATACCCAGAGGTATTTGTTTGGTTTGTAATGAAATTTTTTTATGATTCTGTTGCTGCTGTAGTTTTTTTGTTTTTTTATTTTTCTTAAAGTTGTTGTATTTGTTGTTGTCTTTTTAAATTTAATTTAATTGCTTCATTCTTTTTCTTTGTTTGTTGCATTTGTAAATTTAAGTTTTAAATTATAATTTCAATTTGAAAAGAAATTTAATTTTTTTTTTTGGCATTTTTTCTTACGTTCATCCGCCAAATGTTGCCAAATGCCTGACGAGTTACGGTTTCTATAGATTTTCTAGAAAGTGATAAGCTTTGTTGTTGTGCAAAAAACAAATTTTAATCATAATAATTAATTACCAGTCTAGTAAAGAAAAGGCAATAAATTATGCACTTTGTATCGTGAATTACTTTTAAGCATGAATTTCTACTTTGGGGCGTTTATCTTAGAATGTCTCTTTATAAATTGGGTCAAACGTGAGTTTATTTCATTCATTTTTAGTCCCTCAGCAAATGCGTTTTAAGTGCCCACCGCTTGGTGGCTTAGAATTTAACTCTACTTTTGCGTGTTGAAACGCAAAAAAAGGAGATAATAAGTGGAAAAAGTGGCATACAATGTGGATAAAAAGGATGAAATACTGTGTCATGTTTTTAATTCATTATGAAATGTTTGGAAAATTTACATTGACTTCAATTTCGTCTGAAGTTCATTTCAAATTCAGGGTAGAAAAAGTCTCGAAGGATTCAGGCACTTAGACACTAAAGGGGAACTTAAAATTTTGTTTGATATCAGGTTTTAGTTGATGTTGGAATTTCGTGTGAAGCCAAAAGCAAATTTTCAATTCAAACGGCTTGTGATGCATGTCAACTGTGTCGAATAACTCTGGGAAAACACTTTTGTTCTTCAGTTATAATATTCTAATATTCCCTACATAGAAATGGACAAAAATTAACACAACCCATTACATGGGTGGTATGCAAAGCTAGATTCTAATCCTGACTAAAGAGTAAAGGTAATGACCAAACATATGGTGTGCGCTTGTTGTCTTGACTGACTGTTTCTCTGAGATTAACACAGATTTTATGACCTTACTTAGCGTGGAATTAAATTTTTCCTTTATAAGAAGGATATCTTTTCATACGCTGTACTATGTGATGGGCTGAGAATAAGCATCTGAAAAATATTTTTAAAGAAACTGTGGTTAAAGTTGGTATCATACGTCTAAAGTTGATTATCGTATCAATCGTGTAACGAACTTGAAATTATCTTGTTACCACACATATTGTTTTAGAGACACGAATTTTTCCAATTACATGCGGACAAATCGAAATAAAAAAAGAAAATAAATGGCTTTTATAAGCCTGTTTGGACACGTACAAATTGTTATCCAAATGACTTGATTCTCTAAATGATATTTTAAAATTTAATTGCCGCAAAAAAAAAATTTGTTTAAAACACTTTTCATTGAAATTCGAAAACGATAAAATTTCTCTTTAATTGAATTTCTTTACTACCTGAATACGGTGTGTACTCTTATGTGTATTTACGTAATTTTAATTTTTGCAAAATTTATTGCAATTTATTGAGACCAACAACAACCATAACAACAATAACAAACAAATATAATAACAACATAATTTACCCCCCAAAATTGTATAACAACAGTTTGTTTTCATACATAAGTGGGTCTGTCTATTACTTGCTGTTGTTGGTTTTCTTTTTTGTGTTGTGTTGTTTTTGCAATTTTTAACCAATTTTATGCCAATAAATTTTGCCACCAAAAACAAACTAAAGAAATTTGTAATTAAAAATGGTTAACATGTGGAATGGGAAACGGGATACAGCGAAAGAGAGAGAGAGAGAGTGAGGAGAATAGAAAACTTAAATTGGCATGCATGTATACATATGGTATAAATGTCTATACAGTATAGGGTATATGGTAATTAAATTGCTGTATGTAATGTAATGAAAATTATTATTTTTGTTTTAACATTAACAATTTTTACCTTTGCATAACGTCTAGTCGATTGCTCCACATCATATAAACCGCGACGTGATAACATGTTTTTCTATTTCAAACCAAATAAAACAAATTTAACGAACAGATAGGCAGACAGACCGAACGTCAGATAGACCGGAGCACTATTATCACCACCAACACCACCATACAAAGCACACAATACTTTAAGCATACAGACTTTTTGTAGTCATGCAGTCAAAGACAAATAAAATGACTGACTGGCTGGCTACACAAACCTTAAACGACACAAATATTCGTTACTCTAATATGCAGAAAAACTACAGTAACAACAACTACGTCTAGCTATGACTAACTATAGTCTGACCAGATGGTTTGGGGGTTTGTTAAGTTGTCGTTGTTATTTTTTTTAGTTCATTTATTTATTTTATTTACTCTAGTAAATTTATTCCGGTTGTTTTCTATGCAACCACATGCATTCGTATGCATTGACATGAAGTTGACCAGCGTTAAAAACAATTACAATCTACCGCATTGATCGTTGAAAACAACTATTAGAAAGCTCAACTACCCTATATGATAATACCCTACATTAAAACATGTTCTTACTCACTTACTCACTTACTTGGTCATTACAACCCTTTTAGTCAGGCTTACAACTTAGCTACTCAACATACCCATTTTGTATGTATGCTAATTGTAACCATGAGTTATGGGAGCTACAGTTTAAAGTCGACTCCGACCGGTCTACATGACCAAAAGAACGTTACCAATTCGACTTATAGATTGTTTGGTATTTATATTTGGCGGTTATCAAAGTTTTTCGTCTAACAGTATAGTATATTAAAATTAAAGAAAAAATAAAAAAAAATTGCAAATAAAGCGAATACAAAAATACAATGGACTAGCACAACACGCTCCATACCACCGTCCGAAATGGTCAAATACATAATTACATCTACAGAAGCATGTTCAGTTGGACGACGGTTGTTGGTCACATAAATTACGGTCAATGAACAGAAATAATTTAATTTTTTACATTTTTTTTTTGGTTTTATATGAGCTTGTGAATGTGTATGTGCATACAATGTATGAATCATGTGAGACATTTCACACTCGCTTCTGCTGTCGATTAAAACAATCGTAAGCATTGTTTAAAAAGCAGAGTTCTTGTCAAAATTTGGATTTTTTTTTTTGCAAGTTCTTTCTTGTCTCTTAAAATTTTCATAATTTTAAATGAATTCAGCTGCTTGCTTAAAACTGATTTTGCTGCTTGAGTAGCTTCCAGTAAATACTCTTGTTGTTCATAAGCTGAATGAAGAAAATCTGCGTTTTTTCTTTCTTTAGAGGATTACCGCATCTGAGAGTATATTAAAGATTGGCTTAAATTCAAAATTTTCACAGCGAGAAACTGAGTAATTTACTTTACATTGTTCAATTAGTAAATAAAAGACCACTTTATTTAAAGTCCAAGTTATTAAAGACACACATTCAACCGTCAAACCATCATATCTGCATTTCATTATGATATGAAAAAAAAAGCATTTTTTTATTATTTTCCTCAATGTAAAATGACCCACATACATACCTATTTCAACAATTTTAGTTTTAATCTTTTTAGCATTTGTTTTTCAGTTCTATGCTGACATAAAAATTGTTAAAAAAAGGGAAATAAATTCTTTGCTACGTATTAAACTTTTCTGTTTTATTTTCCTGCTTTTTAATAAATTTTTATTAAAATTTTTTTGTTTGAATAACGGTAAAAAATTGCATAAAAACTAATTAAAAAAAATGAAAACTAAAAATGGGTTTTCTTGGAGTCAAATAAAATGCCTAAAGTTGTTGGTAAATATTTTAACTTTGAGTAACTGAACTGCTTTTGAATTGATTTATCGAAGTGCTTTAAATTTGCTTCATAACGTGGCATGAATATGATTTCTGAACTGAAGCAATAGTTATCATAACAATTTTAATTTTCTTTAATTAAAATATTACCTTTAATTAGAAAAGCATTTTGTGTGGTATTTTAAAGGCAACAAAGTAACTTCTTATCGATGTAGTATATCGAAGAGCCTGATCTGAAAATTGGCTTATAATTAACACTGGCTTTACACAATTTTTTTTTTTTTTCTAAAACTTGATACACAATTAGTTTAAGTTAAGCTAAACAAAAATTAAAGTCAGTGTCGTAAGGTTTATTGGATTGTGTCTGTGAGATTATGCCTAAATTCGCCGTCGTCTAGTAGGTAGTGTGTTGGCTTATTAGACTTAGGGCCACTGTTCAAATTCCAGATAAGACATCATAAAGAAATATGAAAAAATATTTCTTCGGCGGCTTTCTCTCAGCAGATTCCTGGCAAAAATTCTGAGCGTAAAACTAGAATTGCCATGAAAAGTTTCTCAAGAATCTGTCGTTCGGAGTTGACTTTAAACTGAAGGTCCCGCCACTCATGTATGAAATTAACATACACAGCATAAGTGGTGTGAGAAGCTAGGTTGTAATCCTGACTAAAGCGTTGTAATGACCAATTATGTATGTATTAAGTTTTGCACCCAAAATTAAACAAGAATCATGCTTTCGGAAACCAAATTGGAATCTTGAAAAAAAAAAGTAAATTGGTGGATGTAACCTATGGATGACAGTGGTAAATGTGTTGCAGCATGCAGCGTAGTCGGCTGTGATCTCCTATAACTTTCGTTTTGGTTTTAAATTTAAAACATTTTAACCAGAAAAAGTGAAAAATAAAAAGCGCCAATAACAAGAACATGAAACGTGCTAAATTATATGTTAATTATTATTGTTTTTTCTTTTTTTTCATTTTTTTTTTGCTTATTCACTTCAATATGTAAACGAACTTTAAATGTATAACTCTCTGCTAGCAGTGGTGGCGATGGTAACACAGTGTTCGCTGGCGGTAAAATGGACGTGCTTGAAACAAGAGTAAAAAATACTTGACTTTTTAATTATAAGTTTTACGATAAAAAATTAGTTTTTTTCTTTTCTTTTTTCGTTAAACAAAGAGAGAAAAAAAAGAAACCAATTTTGTCTAGTTTTGTTCGACAATTAGTGGCTCAATTTAATTTCATAAACGTTTAAATTACAAACTAAGTAAGTGCTTCCTTTTGTTCTATTGTGTTTTTATTTTTATTATTTTTTTTTTGTTTGTTTAATTAACGCACTTTATTTATTATTTATTTTATAATTGTGGTCATGTTCTTTTAGTTTATTTTAGAATTTCTGCAAATTTTTTTTAAAATAATTTTAACACTTTTTTTTTCTTTCAATGCATTAGTTTACTTGCAGTGTGCACTGTAATAGTTATTCTGTTTAATTTTTATGGCCGCACTTGTTTAAGTTGGTTTTGGTACTAAAACTGTCTTTAGAGTCACTGTTGCATGGCAGCACCAAAAATTTTTTATTTTTTTAATTCACTCGAAAAAAAAGAAGAAGAAGAAAATGAAAAAAATACTGTAATAAAATATTAACAACAAACAACAACAACAGAAACCTAATCAAGTTGGTACAAAAAACAAAAAAAAAACAACGACTTGCAACGAATTTTCCAGTGCTGAAAACTTAAAACACGTCGCCAACGAACGAGTCTTTTACACTCCGTAACAGATGACAATAAAATTAGACATGCAATCTATTATTTAATAGCGATATTTCTTACAATTTTTCTTCTTCTTCTACTGTAATTTTTAAAGCTACGTTATATTTGATATTTACAGAAAAAAAAAAACATTTTTTCTGTAAAACTTTAATACAAGCTAAGTTTTCAAACGAGTTTGTGGAGCAAAAAAGCAAAATTCAACAACTGAAAATTCTGAAAACTTGACAAAGATCAGAATTCAGCTCTTTTTTTACAAGAGAATTATAATGAACTAGATAGGGTAACACCCGTTAAAGATTTAAATTTAAATCATTACAAGCTCATGTGCTAAAATAAGTAAAAATTTTATTTGTATATCAAAAAAAACAATTTGTACTTAATGTCACACCCGTTACAGTTCTAAACTACGTCCATTACCTGTTCAAGTACTAAAAGTAATGAAACCAAATCAAAAACATTTTTTGAAATTATTTGGCAATTAATGTAACACCTGCTACAGAGTTAAAACACACCCGTTACAATGAATGAAGTCAACTCAATATGCAATTAAAATCACACCCGTTACAGTTCTAAACTACGTCCATTACTTGCTAATTTAATAAAAATAATGAAAAAATCTTATGTTTTTAAATTCACAAACTTATCTGGCAGTCAATGTCACATCCGTTACAGAGTTAAAACTTCGTAAGGATAATCGAAATAGAATTCAAAATATAACCCATTGGGATTCAAAAAATTACATTGCTTCATAAGTGTAGGGTATTCATTAATTTTCATTGACAACCATACCCTGTTGTAATGACATCTTCAGTAAAAGTCACTCATCAAAAGTAAAAGTTGCCAATGAAATTTATCCATAATTTCTGGTTTTTTTTTCTTTTTTGGAATACAAAATTTACATACAATCGCTACAATTGCTACTGAAACTACTCCAATGTATGCAAAAATAATGAAATAATGAAAAAATGACAAAAATTTATACAAACAAAGAAAGGAAAAAGTTGAATAACTTTATTGGCATTTTGAAGCGTTTAAGGTTTCTAATACTACCTGTTGTTGGTGGGGGGGTATAACACCCACCAGAGTTTTATTGTTTTTGGGCGAATTTGTAATGTGATCGATCATTGGACTGGTTGGTCGGTTGGTTTGAAACATTTTTGAAATTTAAGATTTGTTATGTTGTACGAGGGCACTTGCTCTCATACTCAATGACCAGCAATAAAAATAAAATTCAAAGACTACAACAGTAACAACAATAATGACAATTGAATTTAAAAAAATAAAATTGTATCGTATGAATAAAGTGTAAAATAACATTGATTTTAAATGAATTCAACTACACTGTTTCCTGTAACACTCCTACTGAATCAAAATTTTTTCTACTCACAAACATAAAATATTCAGAAAGTCGCCGTAGTCTAGTAGGTAGTGTGTTGGCTTATTAGACGTAAGGTCACGGTTCAAATCCTAAGTCAGACATTAAAACGAAATAAGAAAAGTCTTCAGTGACTTCCTCTCAGCAGATTTCTGGAAAAAATTCTGAGAGTAAATAAAATGGCCATGAAAAGTTTCTTAAAAATCTGTTGTTCGGAGTCGACTTTAAAACTGTAGGTCTCGCCACTGATGTATAAAGTCAACACACACAACAAAAGTGGTGTAACAAGCTGGGTCCATAATCGTGACAGAAGGGTTGTAGTAACCAATTATGTATGTATGTGTGTAAGGGGCAATGTAAGTAAATCAAAAATATAATTTGAAAGGAAATTTTATTAGTCTTTAGATTTGTATGCCTACTAGACTTGCACTACGGCCTCACATCTAATAAGCCACTATCTACTAGATTACGGCTAAACTTAAACTTCAATGTACGACTAACTGACAATGGATGGTTAGTCCTGGATCATAGACTAGTTATATAAGTGTTTTCCAAAGAAGTAAAAATCTTCTCACACTGGCATCATGGATCTGCAAGGAAAACAATTCTTAAGTGAATTGCATTAAAATATCGGTAGAGTATAGAGAATTATTGAAAAAGACTTTCTCAATGAGGCTTTCCAAATATCTCCTAGTCCCTCTAATCAAAGTAATAGGAGGGATGAGTGATAGAATAGTGATTTTAATCTATGCAGCATCTGTGTAGGCCCGAAGCATGGAATTTGTACATCAGTTATATACAAAGTATACAGGTTCATGGCCTATTCTGCTCCTACCGAGTAGTATCTAAAGATGTCACAGACATTATAAAAAGGGTAATTTCAATACAAACATTAATTGAACCATGAACGATCCCGGAGATAGAGAACTGTCAACGATAAGATGGCAAAGACAATGGGAAAAAAGTTAGAAGAGACAATGGACTTTCACGCAGGAAATTTATTTAGGAAACAGTGTATTTTTTGATGTTGGTAAATTGAGCAGCAGCAGTATTATGTATAGACCACTGTAGTAGAGCAGTGTAGTGTAGTTTAATTGTTATTTATTTCATGTTGTTTAGACAAAACTTAAGTGTTATTGTTTTTATTGTTTTTATTGTAGGTTCTTTGAAATGTTTATGCTTTTTTAAAGTGATTGTAATGGCATTGATTCTATACCAGGGACAGGGAGATGAACATACGTTCGTACATAAAAGGGAAACGAGGCAAATGGTAATGTTGGCCGTCAATGGTCATTTATGGTTTTCAATGATTTTGCTGTTGTACTACAGCGTTTTCATTGTTGTTGTTATTTTTATAACTTCTACTTCTACTTCTGTTTCTGTTTTTATTTTTTGTTTTTGTTTTCATAATGCATTCGCTGCTTTATGGTAGACATGCTGTGTTGTTCGTATGCTGTTGTTTAGTTTCAAGTTGCTCTTGAAGTTAACTGAAGTGTAACATACTACAACCAACATTGTTAGCTTAGTGTTCCTATAAAAACAGCCAGTCGTAGAATGAGCCAGTGTAAGGAACATCCCCTCCACATTTTTGTAATGATTTGTTTGGGTTACCGAGGGTTTCAGTATTTTGTTTTCTTCCTTTTGTTAGTCGGCAGCTTGCATACAATGACCATCCTTACCATGGATACGTTTGAAAAAGAGTGTCGAATGGTGATGGTAATGGTGGTGGTCGATTGTATTTGGTTAACAAGCATTTAACGATGCGTAGCGTCAACTCTAGTAGACTTCACGTGATAATGTTGGCTGGTTGCTTGGTTGGTTTGTTGATCATATGGCCAACAATAAGCAATAAAAATAGTATGACCACCTTTGCTGTACTATTTCTGTTCATAGTTTGATTGTGTTATTATTTTTGCCAATGTTACTGGTTCTTTTATATTTGATTTTTATACGATATTATGAGTCAAATAAAAATAAAACAGTGCATAACAAAAGTATTGTCTCGTTTGCATATACTTGTTTAATATGTAAAGAATACTTATAACAATCAACCATAAGAATTAACAGATAATCTCACAATTTTTTTTATTGACTTACTTTTGTTGCTGAATGTACATACGATATGATTAATTTTCTTGAAAATAACTTCAATATACATACTGCATTGTATTTGTCTCAACTGATGTTGTGTGTTTAATTTTGTTGCTCATTGTACATTAAATTTTTATTAAAAAAAAACCATCACCCTTAAATATATGCATGTATGCATATCTATTAAGTACTATCTATTAAGTACAAACTGGTTCATTGTGCAACAACTTATGGTACTTTGATGGCAAGTGCACAAGTATTCCACTTTCAACCTGATAAATGTCTAATGTAGTGCGTAAGTTTGTTTTTTTTTCTGTTATTCAATGTGGCAACAGAGTGGAAGGTTGAGTACACATGTTAATTTCCTTACAAAATGCTTCACTTCATTGATCAAAGTTTAATTAAAGCATTCGAACTTGCCGTACAAGGTAATGTTGTATAATTACTCAACGTATTTTCAACAACAAGAGTTACAATTTTTGGTGATCAGGCATAAGACAAGTTTATTTAATTAGGAAACATGTGTTCAAATGAAAATTAATTAAACATTTCAGTTAGAACTGAAAGACAAAATATTTGAAAATTTAATTTAAAAAGTAAAGACAAGTATTTTGGACATAAGTGAAGAGATTATCCAAAATAAAGTTTTTAATACATTCGATAATCCAAAAGCGGTCCTACAGTTCCTTAATAACAAAGAGTTTTACTGAAGCTCCTGTGCAATTTTCTTTCCCTTTATTCTGATTGCATTGAACGACCTGTAATATCAACTTTTGAATAATTTTATGGTTCAGTCTAACAAAACAATTTTCACCATAGGACTACTCAATCCCTATTATTCAGTCCCCTTTTTACATTTCTAGTGAAAATTGGGTTTCGGTTTATAAACAATAGATACGGCAGCCATAGGTGCAGCAAATGGGTAGCAAGTGAGTAGAGCACTCCAGAAATTGATTAAGGCAACCGAGTTTTAGAATTAAGAAAAAATTAAAATTTCAAGCGAAATTTTTTAACGAATTTTTTTTTTGGCGGGGATTTGTAAAGTCGATTGGATCACCAATAAGAAAAAAATTGAAAACCTATAAGACTTAAAATTAAAAGCAATTACTTTGGAATTTAGTCACACTAAGTTGCCATAGTTCGAGTGATTGTTAAGAGTAAAAGAAAATTCAAGAATTTTTCTACAATTTCATTATTAACAACAACAACAATAACAACAACATATAAAACTTCTTATGGAATTTCGACAATCCATGAGAACGTTTTATAAAATCTAGAAAAATAAAGTTCAAACACATAAAAATACATACATAATGTTCGAAATTGAAAAAAAAAATCTTAAAAAATCTCATGCTGTTACACGTAGAAAAAAAAATCTCCCACAAGTCTTCTACGTTTGCTATTGCATTAAATCCATTCATTCATTCATTCATCCATTCATTAAAAAAAACCAAGTCTTTGAAATGAATTTGATCAAGTAACAATTCATAATTATTGTGTGAATGTGTATGTAATTTCAGAAACATGAAGAGCAGAAACTCTGTGGAGAGATTCGCATGTCATAATATGCACAGTGTAACGAATATGATACGTTAATACGTTTAGCTAATGGCACGATTTACAAGATAAACCGTTATGTACGATTTTTATCTTATCGTGTCAGCCATACATTAAAGCCACAAAAATGTAAAGAAAGATTGAAAAAAAAAATTAAAAATCTTTGACTATATTTTTTCCTGGTTTATTTATTTTATTGTTGTTGTTGTTGTTGTTGTCGTTGTTGTGGTTTTTCTTTTCCTCTCTGTATAAATTAATGTAATGATGGGCAATGGAAAAGTTGTAATAGGACCGATATTTGAAAGGCACAACATGATACACAATTTCCAAACTGAATAATAATTTTATTGGATAAAGACCTAGGGTTTGTGGCTTAACTATGAACATTTTTATAAGTTATTTGAGCAGCAAATGGGTGTCACAGGATCTTTTGGGTTGCAAGATAAAACTCTTTCGAAATTAATGACAAAAAAGTTTGACTCAGCTGCCTCTAAATCCACATTAGAAAATTCTCTGACTAGATCTTATATGCAACGAAGTGTATTCCTATTTAGAATAGGCTTGCAAACTATGAAAGAAATCTTTTCTCAAGCAAACAAGAACTTCTGGAAATGGTGCAGTGCCTTGTGTACATTAAGTTGGAGGCATTTACAACAAACTTTTGTTGTACTTTTCGTCTTCGGCCTTCTTTTTTTTTTTTTTGATGAAAAATGCTTGCCACGTAAAAATGTTTCTGTTTTTTTTTTTATTTGCCATCCTTATTGTTAAGAAACTTAAGAAATTAATAATTAATTTCCTCATTTTGATAATAAGAATACAAAAAGAAACAGTAACAAAAATAAATTGAGAAAATTTTTCAAATCAAAGTTGCCATAGTTTCTTTAGGCGTTTGTTCATAATCAAGCAATTGCATTGCATTGCAGCGCAGTGAAGAGAAGAAAAGTATTTTTATGGATGTAATTACGAATTTGCAATTAAAATAAAAAATACTTTTCATTTGTATCTTTTACCTTAATAAAGATGTTCTAGTTACTCATTCACACACAAACGCACTTACATCCAACATACATGCATACATACGTACATACATATATGCGCAGATATTCAGAGAAAATATTGTTTAGATGTGTGGCTGTGCTAAATAATTGCTATTCTACACAGCTTAACGGTTGTGTTAATTTTAATGAGAGTTGTACTCGACTTCATGCGTGTTTTTCTATTTATTCATTAAAGTAATGAATTCATTGAAGTAATAATCACCTTTTGAAAGAAGCTTTTAATTGCATACGAGTCATTATACAGTGGGACTAAAGTCATACTGATCTACATAGAAGAAATGAAAAACAAGATCAAACAAACAAGATGCACAGGATTGGAGGACAGTGGTTAAGCGTCTCTAGTCATTTCTAGATATTTAAATCAAAAAAGTTTTTGAAATTTTTTTTCAAAAAATCAGAGACACTGGTGGTCGGTTAAGTGAAATTGACTGGCTACAGGCACAAAACTTGCCGATCGTGTTGTAGTTCAGGCTGCATGTTCTGTGTAGGATATAAGGTAATCAAGGTTAAAAACTGTTTTAAAGAAAATAAGGAAACTGTCTTTAGTCAATGTTAGCTTCACGCTCTCAACAGTTTTTATCATGCTGGCTTATTCGTGAATATATCTTAGCCAAGTATTTCCTTTCTGCAGAATATCATGACGTTTTTTATTTGCAATTCACATTTTGGTACTCAATCGCAATCTTCGCAATTCGCTCTAATATGGTTAAGACTGAAAAGAGTGCTGATATCTTATCAGACAGCCTGTCCACTTCAGATTCGATTTTTTGCTTTGTGTTCCGGATGAGAAACTACTCCTGGATCTGGCAGCATCTGCTATGCAATCTTGCCTTCCACTGTAAGGCATTTGCATAACCTCGTTGATAGTTACGCAGCGGTTGTGTCGTCGAACGCCTTTACCATAGAGAGCAAAATATATTTGCAACTGCACTCGATTTGAAGTGGCTAGGTGGTAAGCAATTACAGGACAATTACGTGAAATGACACAACCGGGAATTATATAATCGGTAAGGATTGGAAACATTTCTTGCCATTGTTTGCATCAATATTGCAGATTGAGGTGCTAAACAGTTTTTTAAACTTTTTCAATCAATTTTTGTCAATAACAATTATTGTCTTTTATTATTTTTAGATCTGTGGAATGCCTCATATATTGTTGTTTTTGTTTAAGAGTCAAAGTACAAAATAAAATTTATTAAAAATACCTACGATGACTTGCTTATAAATTTATAATCTTTCAAAGAATATTTAACAAGAATTTTTCTTCTTCTTCGTTTTTGTTTTTGTTTTTGTTTTAACATTGTTGCCTATGAGTATGTAAATAATTATTATTTATGCAGATTACTTGTAATTACAGTCTTAAAATATCTTTGTTTACCCGGTAACCACCCACTCGTTCGCTTTACTCTTTGACTCACGTACCCATACCCATTCACTTGTTACATTATTCATTCACCCTGTCAGATGTATGTATGTTATATGTATGTATTGTACTTGCCAGCATATGTATAAATAAGATATTCAACGTTCAGTTAAATTTAAAATTTAATATGCAGATACACATACATTGCAACAGATACACTGACACGATAGTCACTGAGAGATACTTTATACTTGTACACCACCTACATACATATGTACATACCTGTTAAGATAAAAAAAAGATAAGGAAGTGCTTTTTAAGTTACATTTTATTACAATCTAAAGTTTTATAAACAATTTTGTATCTTATAATTACGTGTTTAAGCAAAAATTACTTTCTCAATTAGATTCACACAGAAACAGTTTTTATGGCATTCGTTTAAGAGCATCAATCAGATTTTCTTTGTAAAAAAAAAAATAAAAACATTGAATGACTCTTTAATCTTTACTTTTGTTATCAATTGCAAAGTAAATACTATCACTTCAGGGACAAGTATACAATAATACGAGAACATTGGTTAAATAATGTCTTAAAACTTAGTAAGCAGGCTTAAAAGCTTTCTAATTAAGACATGTTTTGTCTCTAAATTCCTGTGTCTTCGTTTTAGCTTCCGAAGCGCTGGACAATGACAGGATAATGTTCTAGGGTCTCCTCTTCATAACATGCATACATAATTGGCCCTTACAACCCTTCAGTCATGATTACGGCCTAGTTTCTCACATCGCTTATGTTGTGTACTGATTTTATACATGAGTGGCGGGACCTACAGTTTAAAGTCGACTCCGAACGACAGATTTTTGAAAAACTTTTCATGACAATTTTATTTACTTTGCCAGAAATCTGCTGAGAGGAAGTCACTGAAGAAATATTTTTTCATATTTCGTTTTTGATATCTGACCGGGGATTTGAATCGTGGCCTTTCGTTTAATAAGCCAACACACTACCTATCACACTACGGCGACTTCTCCTCTTATGAACAGTGTCCTGACACGAGCACCTAAAGGCCAGTGAAAGGAATAATTCATTTGGTGCCAGCTTTAGCAAGTGTGATGTTTATGTGTTCAGGAACGCAGATGAGGGTAGCCGTCAAATGTGTTGCTATCTCCTTCAGAAACACCAAGGCCAATGAAAGCAAGAATTAATTTGAATTTTCCATGGTGCCAGCTTTAGCAAGTGTGACGGCGTGTTATTACCTTTGATGTTTATGTGTTCAGGAACGCAGGTGAGGGTAGCTGTCTTGCTATCCTCTCCGGAGACACCCGGCATTCTTGGACAATCTTGGATGAAGTGTGTACATTCCCTAATGGGAGCTAATGGCCGCTTTATTTCCGGAAATAATTCATCAATAATATTCAATATCACCATACGATATACTTTGATACCGAATTCGCATGGCGATAATTTGAATGACCATTCCTTCAGCCTGTAACATACTACCGTATACCTATAGCGCAAGCGATGATCTAATGTTCAGTTGTAACGAAAAGATTCCAAGAATGTAAATATTAATACTTTAGGCCGTGTGAAAACAAAACGTCTTCGATTACGCACTGTACTCAAACGAATGTCTCTCACTGTTTATGTTGTTAGAAATGATTTACACTCAAGCACAAGTTTTAAGTATGTATTTATGTCAGTTGTAGACAGACACGTACGTTTCAAGTATTATAAAATATGTATATATGTACATACATATGTATTATAGATGTGTTTACATACAAATGAATATCCTTTCAGGATAATAACTTATTTGTAGCAGAGCATAAGTAGCAATTAAAATTTTAATTTCAAAATGCAATTGAAACATCAAAATAGCATATTGTTTGAGTTGTTGTTGTTATTGTTGCAATATATAATTAAAATATTAAAAGAAAACATCAAAATATTGCATGAAAATATTCCAAGATTCAATAATTCAATTCAGTGTTGATTTTGCATGCAATACTTGAAAATTCCTTTCATACGGTGTATACTAAATGCCTTGCCTGCTAAATATTGTATAAACAAGGTAGATTTAAATCAAATTCATTAATATTTCCAATACAAAACTACAGAATTCTTTATGGTGGGCACGCCTTTTGGCCAATGAATATCGGTTAATCTTCATTTATTTTTAATTGAAAGCCTATTATTTCCTTGCTGTGGTTTTTAATTATTTGCTTTTATTTCCCTTTTTAATTTCTCTTTAACATATCCTGGCATTGATTTCTTAAAGCCTAAAGAGAAGTGAAAATCAAATGAAGCAAACGATTCATTAATAATAATTTCATTCATTCATTTCATTCATTTTGTGATTCATTCATTCATTTTTTCGGTCCTTGATTAATTTATATTCTTTATTATTTATTCTTTATTGTTTTTGTTTTTATTTATTACTTCAAGGATAATGAAATCCCATTAATTTGGAAAAATTATGACAGTGATTAAGACCGACAAGGCAAGAGATGTTGGTAATAAACTGATAAACTGGTGACTTATTTCTACTTATAAACGCTTGTTTATCAACATCTGTGTTCTATGCTGGACGGCAACGGAAAATATTTTTCTTCTTCATCCTTTTTTTTTTTGTTTTGTTGTTTCCCTTCGGTTTTGCTTTCTTTTTATACTGGCTGGCAGCAATAAAATCGCTTAACGCCCGGTTTGCATATCAATTTTATGTGACAGGAAAATTCCATTCCGTAGTGATATTATTTTCATTTTACTGCCTCTTTTTTTGTTGTTGTTTTTGTTTTACATTTAGTCTGTAGAGATTTTTCAATTGTTTGGCCATAATAGTTTGGTTAAATGCCATACAATATTGGTAATGTTCACAATTGTGTTTGATCGCCATCAATGATTAAATGAAGTTTCAGTTGTTATTGAACATGAGAAATTATTGGAAAAAAAAATTGCTTGGAAGACTAAAAAATCAGTTTGAAAAGCAAATGAATTCGTGCTATGGACTATAAACATAGGCAGGTTCATTGAATTTATTGTTTAACGTATAAATTTTTAATTGTTCAGGCCCAAATTATAGCAATAACCTGTCTAATCTGTAATATTACATGTTGCAGTGCTGAAAGGACCAAATGTTCAGTTCGATTACAGGGCTTTTATAATTTCCTCTGTAAGAGATTTGATTTTAGGATTTCAATTAAAGACTTCTGGCCTGATGAAAGTATATTAAATGTATCATGTAGCTATGGCTTCAAAAAGCTGCAAAGAGTAGGTTGAGGTTTCCAATATATTCGATTTTTTCATAGGCCTTTCAACCACTTTTTTACTGAGCATTTGTTGGTTGTGGGGTTTTTCTTAAAAATCTCTTAATTTACTCCGGCAAACATAAGTATATCGTCGAAGATTGCATTACTAATGTATAGACATATTACATGGCCGAAATGTTCCGATTGCATTAGTTAAACTGGTTATATTCCTTTCGTTCTGCAGATTTTTCTTATCTATTTAAAGCCTGTTGGTTGGTGTTCATTTTCATAAATAAATTTGTTGTTGAAATAGTAGTCAGCAATTTATTTCAATAATGCCATGTTGAAAAGTAAAAAAAGACTCAAAGCAAGCATTTAAGCAAATACAAAGAAGAACAAAATTATTGAAAAAGTTCACTGTTACGATACATTCAAGTTGAGAAAAATATTTGCTGTGCAAACAAATGAAAAAAAGGTTTTAAATTGTTCCACGAAATATCTTCTACCACCATTATGCATTTGATAGTTTTACTTTTTAGAGTCTCCTACCGGCTATACCTGTACATGTGTGCACTTTGTGTTGGATTGTTATTAAAACCGTATTTGGAACACAATTCATATTTTTTCCAGCAAATGTAAATTTTATTGACTTAAATGTCCAATGATTTCCCTTTCTGATTAAAATTTTATACAAAAAAATCTCTCTAAGAAATTATTCTTTTTTGTTAAAATATTTCAATAGAATGAAATGTTGTTGAGTCTAATTAAATAAATGACAAAATTAAACTAAAAAAATAACTAGAATTTAATGAAAATATTTTTTGTTTTTCTAAAATATTCCAAGAAATTTATTTGTCGTCCTTTATGTACAGAAAACTTCAAAAACTTGTTAAAACACACAAAAAAAAATAATAATTTATGCCCCCTTCCACTCAAAGGATACATAAAAAAAGCAGAGATGACAACGAGCAGCCACATCAGCAAGAACAACGCAACAAATTCCTTTTGGCACACACGCTGGAATCATTTTCCAAAGTCTTTGAGCATTAATTTTGATTTTTAAGGCCTTTTACCGTAACAGAAAAAATGGCGTGATTTACAACAGACAAATTGGTTTTTACACATGGTTTTTGTCTTCAATAACTTACCATCATTTATGGCAAATGCGATTGTTAATGGAAATATGAATGCGTTCGATAGATTTCAGAATGTATTTAAGACTCGGGATGGTTTCTTATAAGGAATGTTTGATCACCGGTTAAAATTAATTGTAATATCACACCGGTTCTAAATGCTGGGACCTCTTCTTTTCCGCCTTACCTAACCTAACCTAACCTAATGCTGTCCAATGCTTTGAAAAAATTTAAAACGTATTGCCGAAACACTTCTGAAATTTGAAAAAAACTTTTCTAACTTTTGGCCTCAGCTTTACTTTTGTTTTGCTGCACATTTTTTTTTGAGTGCAAATTTTATGCATAAAAAATAATTTTTTGTGTCATTCCGTTTTCATGCATAAAATTTATTAAAAAAAAAGCACAAACAATTCATAATTCTAAGATATTTGACGTGCGTTTTTTAAAAAGCCTATTTAACACATTTTAAAACGCCTATTCAAAAATGTTCATAACAAATATTAGTTAAAATGAGGAACTTATTATGAACTACCCACGTATATTTATGTCATAATATGAGTAGTCATCATAAACAACTACTACTGCTAGTGGCACTAGTAGTTGTAATAGTAGGGGGTATTGTACTCCCGAGTCTTACTTGGCTGGATATGATTTTCCATTCGCATTTTTTTTTATTATTGTTTTATTTTTTTTTTTATTTTAATTTTTGTTGTTGTTGTTGTTGTTGCTGTTGCTGTTGAATATTTGCATATTATTCAACAATCTACTTGGAAAACTGAACTGGAGATCAACTTTCTTTCTTTTCTTCTTACAGTCATGCAATAACTGAAAAGGTATAAAACTTCCGTACATACCAAAGTATGTATGTAGACTGTGCATATACATATGTATGTAGACGTATAGGTAAAGTCGATCTATAAATATGTAAATGTAAGATACTCGTACTCATACTGATACTCATATGGGCGTTTTGTGAAATTGAAATGGGAATGGATATGACATGCAATACGTACATACATACGTAGCGTATCGTATCGCATCTTAATGTATCGTATCATATCGTATGAGTATTTCATTCAATCCAAAATGGTATACATATTTAAGAACTGGCTAACAAGGATGTCTAAGAAATAGCAGAGAACGTTTTTCTACTTAGAGAATATGCAAGCCTGTGAATATATTTACGAGTATATTATAAATATGCCAGTCATTTAGCAAAAGGTTAAGAATTATTTTAGCACTGTTAAGCACATTCATAAGTAGTCTAATGCCAACAGAAATCAAATTTGTCGTTTTGCCTTTAAAGCAACAAATTAAGCTTCATAAGAATTGTTTTTTTTATTTTTGTTTTTCTTTTTGTCTTTTGTAGCCTTAAAAAGTTTTTTACTTGACTGCACTTTTTCTGTAAGGCATTTGCATATGATAAAAGGTTGCACAGAGTCATTGTACGAGTAGTATATGCAATAGTGGTTCAAGGTGGAAACACTTTAGAAGCGTTCAAGAGATTTTTGCTTAAAAGTGCAGCAGCCTTCATATTTTAGGCATGAATTTTTATTTTTATTTTTTGGTTCTTTTTTCTTTCTTTCCTTTTTTTTTGGTTTGAATACATTAAACTTAAGTCAATTTATAAAAGCTTTTTAAACAACAAAAACAATTTATTTAAATAAAAGAAAAAAATTTAATTTGCTTAAGGCTTACAAGTGGTGTTTACAGTACTATTTTATTTTTCTCTTTAACTAAATCCGTATTTCTTATAAAACGTTAAAAGATTTTACCATTCTGGCATATCTACTGATAAGCACTGTCAGGTATAGACTTTAACTCTTTCTTTTCTAGTTTTTCGAGAATTTTCTTCTATTTCAGAATAAACAGTTAACAGACGAGTAACAAATCTGGTAAATGTATGGCAGATAGTATATGATTGTGGTAAAAGAAATTAACGCAGGTCATGGAAAATATTTAAATGTATTGTTATGATGCAAAAAATCCGGTAATTTTTTAAGAGGTGGTACAATCTAATTGCCTATAATTGCAAAGAGATCTTTCGAAAACCTTCAAAAACCAATATCATTTGCAGGAGATTTCTTTTCATAGAGAGGAGACCATAAAGTATCTTCTAGCCTACTCTACATCTTCTAGACACTCGGAAAATAATTTTTTTCGAAATCTCAAAGATATTTAGGATGAGGCCTTGGAAGTGATGTCTGTCTTCATTGCAGAGTTGAATATTGAATGTTTTTCGAAATTTTTGAAGTTCTTCTTCTTCAGCCTATGCATTTATATTATGGGAAATGGACAATTATGATTCATATTCAAGTTCACGTGCTTCATTATTCAATAGAAATCAACGTATCGGATTTAAATAATAATGGATCTTAAATTTGGATTAAATTCTAAGCAATAATTCACCTGCAAACATTATTAAGACTCATTACAATATCAGAAATTTCCATGTGATCCTTATTCATTATGATTAGAATCAATTTATTAGTATTTGATTTAAGTAAACAGGCAACTAAGTAAATCACTTATATTACATGTAACTTTGTAAGATTTTTTAATAGGCCCTTATCAATATGTATGTACATACATACATTGAACATTATGTGTTGGTTAATATTGAAATTCCTTTAAATACATATACGTACGTACATACGTACGTCTGTACGTACTTCTAACTGAATAACACTCATTGACTTCCTCTTATCGTTGTCGTTATCGTTGTTCAGTTCATAATTTAAATTTCATATTTCAGTGGCATTAGTTACCACATCATCTCTACCTTCTATACATACTCATACAGCAGTCAGGCGTAACAAGGCGAGTCGAGTTGAGTTAAGTTGAGTAGAGTAAGTCTTAAACAGCCACAGTCATAGTCATCTTTAATAATATTTACACCCCAACTACCGAAGATAAATAAATGTGATAGAGTTTGTGCATTATACTGTACAGGGTGCAGAGAAAAAAATCAAGGAGAATTTGCATCAGTTTTAAAAAAAATTGTTTACCCTTTTAAAGAAGAGATGTTTTATGAGTGATTAATTAAGTTTTCTAGCAGAAGAACTGTTAAATATTTTTTATATTTTTCTAACCACCATGTGAATAGACATCATTTGAATATTGGCAATACCTTCTACTATATACACAGTTTCTACCACATACAATCTTTTCTTATATTGTTTTACTGCTTATGACGCTTTTTTATCACAAAAAACAGTCGACAAATAATGGCAGAAATCTACGCATTGGTCGAAATGTTTATGCTGAGGTTTGAATCATGTCCTAACGTCTAATAAGCCAACATACTACCTAATAAACTACGGCAACTTATTTTGCACATCACCGATATACAAGATGTTTTAGCACTCTACCCAGAAATGGGATTGATCCAATTTCTTTCGCATTTGAAGAAAATTTTAACCTAAGACGTGAATTAAAGGATTTTAGCATTTGACAATTAAAAATCACTCTCCAGGGAAATTACATTTCCTGAGTCTAATGATCATTGAAATAAGTACTCGGCATATAGATTAATAAGATCCACAAATTTCCTCTCATAAAGTGTGTTTAATTTGCATTTGAAGATAACACTTCAAGCAGGAATACCGTATTTTTAATTTTATTTTTCCTTTAATAATCTCTTTTAATTTAATTCACATGAAGTTCCTGGGAGAACAGCTTTTTTATTACACCTATACTATCATATAAACATGCATGAATAGTTTCATTTTTTATGCATGTATACATACATATGTATGTGTGTGTAAATTCTCTCATTTTTTTCTTCATATTTTCCGGTTGGCACCTTTTTGAAAAACTAAAAAAATTCGTTTTTTCTCTTCGTAATAATCTTTTATTGTGAAAGAGAGAAGTATGTGGGAGTGTATATGTGTTGGTGTTTTTGCACAAATATTTATTTGAACTTGTTTACTTTTTTATTCTCGTTTTATTTTTCTTTCTTTTATTGTTGCTCTTGTTGTTATTGTAACTACATGTTGAATCATTCTACATTCTCTCTTTCACTCTCTCTATCTCTCACTCACACTATCGGATTTGTCGTATTATAACTGACTGTTGATGTTTGCCTGCAAATATTTCTTTGTATTAGTGTGCGTGTGTATGTGTGTAAGAGCATGTTTTGATATAATCATATACTATTTATTTTAGTTTAGTTTGTAGACATTTTTTACACTCTCTCTCTCTCGCTCTCATTCTTTTTCATTGTATTTTATTGTTATGATTGAGAAATTATCATTATTGCTTCAATCCATTTACATTTTATTGTTATTGCGTATGTGTTTGTGTTTGGCTGTGTGTGTGTTTGAGGATTTAAATCATGATGTTAAGTAGAGTGATATACAAAAGGTAATAAAATGCATATTTTTAAAGGAAATATGATTTGAAATAAAAATATTTTATTTTCATAGAATCAAATATAAAATCACATGGTATTTTAAAATTCTTTATAAAAATATTAAAAACTATCTGGTATAAAATATGATTTTAATACTCTCTCTCTCTCTCGCTCTCTCTCTCTCTCCCTCTCTCTCATTGTATGCTTTCAATTCATTAGTTTTACTCAATAAAAATTTATCACAAAAAAATTTTTTTTAAATGTATTTTCCCCTGAAAGTATCAGAAAAGCATTTCAATAAATAAAATTATTTTTAATAACGAAGCCACATCAGTATGGGGTTTCAATGCTTGGATAAAATTCATTTTTTTGTTTTCGTTAATATGACATAAAATGTGAACATTTTTCTGTTTCTGACATTTATCGCATGAGAATAATAACCCATGGTAAATTATAATTGAAAAATGCATTTTAAAAATATCACAAATAGAGGGGCAAAATATAAAAAAAAACTGCAACCATAAACCATTAAAATAAAATATTTAATAAACAAAACAAAAAAAAATATTGAAATAAGTCATTTAAAGGATTTAATACATGACGATTTAATAGAATCAAAACAAAAAAGTAAACGTTTTGAAATTTCTTGTTTTAGCTTTACAACTTCATAAACCTACGCTAATCGTTTTAGTTTTTAGTTTATTGTTGCTGTGAATGTTTTTTTTTTACTTTTCTTGGCTGTGTTTTCGATTTCCTTATTTCGTGTTAAAAAAAAATCACAAAATTGTGGCAATTGGTTTACAAGCTTCGAAAGTGTAAAAAGCATTTGCATGTCATTCGAATATAAACTTTTTTTCTTCTTCGTGTTATTATCTCTTTATAGTTTTCTGTAATTTTTTTCTTTTTGGTTTACAAGTAATAGCCACTTTTATGGCAAAAATCATGTTACCGTAACAACAAAACAATTGGGTTTCCGTTGTAATTCATTGTAAGCACAGGATGGAAAAGTCCCAAAAGCGTTCTTACGGCCTAACATTACAACTCTAAGTCTAGACGTAAACCAGACATGTACTACGCATAGTCACATTACGTAGTAGGGCCGATGAAGAGATTTCTTGGCGCAAGGAAAGTTTTAAATGTGTTAGAAACATGTAAAGTCTGCATTAAAGAATTGTCCGATTGCGGTTCTGCCATGAAAAAATATTCCATCAGAAAGGGCTGTTCTTGCCGGTTGTTAAATATTTTCACTGTCAACTTTCTAAAGAAATCCTGCTCATCGATAATTGCTTTATTATTTTCACATTACTACGCTAACAGTAGTTATTTGCTAATCTGATTAGATACTCAGATGTATTTAACTACCTCATCAGAGTAGGCTATTTGATCCTAATTCAAATCCAATTGAATTTAAAATAAAAGTTATGAGGATTGTACATAATGTACAACAAAATTAAATTTTTTATACGATATTTTAATAATATTTTTCCATTTAAATTGAAGAAAAAAAATAAAAATCAAATTGAAAATTGAAATCATAAAGGAAAATATTTTCTTTTAATATGAACGTATTGCTCTCGCATGTTCAGCTCCTTATCTCTACCACTCACTGAGCCACAATACAGATATTTTTGTTTCATTTTGTATTCAAAGTCGTAAAAGGATAAAAATTGGTTCTAAAAGAAAAAAAAAATTGTTTGTTTATTGTGAACATCAGGTGCGTGTGACATTTGTCATGCATTTATTTGCCAATCATTCATTTCGAGGGTAAAATACTGATTGACATGCGAATGTCAGTTTTACTGTAAGCTGCCTTGGCGATATGGCGGTAGGTAGAGTATTAAAAAAACAGAATTTTAAAAGAACGACTTCTTTGTCGTATAAAAGTTTGATAAAATTGTGGACTGTGTGGTCGAGAGATTGACCAGAGTAGGTTGTATAAGGAGTTTGATTTTACTTGTTGTTGTGAGCAACTATCGCATATGAAAAACGTTAAAAACGTTAAAAATGTTAAAAATATTTTTGTGCTTCAATTCTTTTAGATTCCATTTTTATTTAACTACTAAACGAAAAAAAATCAGTTTAAAATACCTGAAAGTATGCAACGAAAATTGTATAAAATTTTAGGTCATAAACACTCACAAATTCACGTTAAGATGTTTGTTTACCTTTTGTTATCGTGTTTACTATGGAAGTCACACTTCTTCGACAAACACATACAGACACCGCATATCCTTTTGTTTAACTGCGTGTGTGTTTGTGTTTGGGTGAGAGAGAGAGAGAGAGAGAGAGAGAGAGAGGGAGAGAGCGAGGTAGAGAGAGTATAAACTTGTTATGTTATAAAATGAAAATCATGTTTTGACAACCAATCGTATTCTTAGTTGCTGTAAATCATTTATTTCTACAAACAACAAAAATTCAAAAGTTGTGATCCCAGTCCCAACCTCAAACCAATTGCCATTCTCTTGACTTAATCTTCTGATTTACCTGCGTTAAGCTTACAGCAAAGGATATGGGTGCATGTGTTTGGCATTTATTTTACCAATTTTGTGGCAGGAGGCAGGTGATTCAGCCATGGCAGCAGTCATCGTTTAAATAACAAATTTATTAAGAAGCAATATTTCCGATGAAATCCTTGGCTGCCAAAGTTGAATACTCAACTCTAAAGATAGCAGAGAAGGACTGAAAGAGTTAGAATCACAGAATGAGTGGCGGATAATATTTAACTTTTTAAGTTTAAATTTAATGAAATTTCAATTAAAAATCATATTGTGGTTTTCATTTTCATTTTATTTCATAATTCCCATTTCCCCCACCATCTATCTTTATCTATAATGAAAAATTATAAATTTTAAAATTATTGTTTAATTTTGTTTTTGGTTTGATTTATGGTTTCTCGAAACAATTCAAAAACTAGAAAATAATTAAAATGTCAAGCAAATTCAATTACTTACTTTACTTGAGTCCTTTTATACACAATAGCTCTTGTAGTTGTGGTTTTCGAAGGGAGATGTAGGTAATATTTGAAATGTCAATTGTTTGGAATCAATTTTTCGTTTTATTGTCTGTTAAGGCTTCATTTAATTTGAATGTTTAGGGCTTAAAGGCTTTCAAAAAATTTTCGTAAATTTTGTATTTGTAAGACGATTACTTTTGCTATTGAATAACATGGGCCCAGGCTATTCAATTGCATTCAAGTGTAATTAAAAAGATTGTGAGACTTTGACTGAAGACTTATTGTTTCCCAAAGTAGAGAGAGAGAGAGAGTATTTCATAGTTTAAAGGTTTACAATTTTGCAATTCAATTTCAGATTTTAATGAAATTGATTTTATGAGTGCTTTAATATTGTAGCAATAAAGTTTCAATATTGTTATGTTTACTTAAACATCCTTTGTTGTTGTAAAAAATGTAAATAATACTTAAGGAAAATTACATGTAAACCTTTGACAGTCTATCCTTTCAAATGCTCTTTACAGCTATCATAGCCTTTATCTATGTTTTCGAAGACTAAATCTTTTGCTAAAAATTATCACTAAAATAATAGCATTTCCGACTGTAAAATGCTATGGAAAATGTGAAAATTTTTTTTATTTTCTTTGTCTCATTGAGAATAACACAGCATAACAGTACGAAATAAATGGCTGAGAATAGATAATAAACCCCGCTGTGACACAGTAAGTGATACGTTATGATAATATTGGATAATGTGATGATAGGTTTATGTTTGTGTGTGTGTGTGTATGTGTATCACTCGCTTTTTATTTGTTTAGGTGTGAGTAGTAAGTGATGCGATTTAAATTTTGAGACAATAAATGACAGCCGTTTTATGACAAACATACACACACAAACATTATATACAAACTTAGAATATAATACAACGGAGGTGATAAAACAAGAGAAAAATAAAGAAAAGAAATACGCTCTTCAATATTATTTTTATATTTAAAAAAAAAATACTATAAATAGAAAGGGAAAGGCATGGAGAGAGAGAGAGAGAGTGATATATAATGGTATACAACACTAAGTGATATTTATAGACAACATCAACATTTTTCATTTTTTTTTTATCATCATCATCATCGTAAAAATTGATGATGGCTATCATGACTTACATACACACACACCTATACACACACATAGTCTCGACAAAGTCTGAAAACGTCAACGTTGACATACACAATGTAAAAATCACTGTCTGTAATATACAAAAAATAAACTACAGCAACAGCAGACAGTGTGAAAGATTTTGACATATTTTATGTCTCTCTACCTTATATTGTCAGAGGGATGATAGATATAAAGACGTCTACGATGCCTGTTTATGTGACATTTTTTGTCTCTTTTTACTGGTGCTGCCAATCACCACCTCAGCTCATTATTTTCCAACAACGTCGCTTTCATCATCATGGGTTGTAAGAAAGTGCCCGTTTGTTTTTCAAGTTTATATCATATATTTACAGTTATTGTATATATTAGCATATATGAGTATGTACGAATATATTGTTTGTTGTTACAAAAACAATTAATTTGCATTATGGCTGGGCGTAGTGACTAATGCTAATGTATATGACATTGAAAAATACTCGTGCTGGTGTTAAAACTCCAAAGAAAAGTTGAGTTTTACAAAAAATGTTTTGTCAACACTAAGCCCATGTAGGTATCATTAGAAATTAGCAACGATTTTTGAAAGTTATACCACAGAATATAGATTTTCAAGTAAATTATTTTGTAAAATATAAATGCTATCAGGCCATAGCAATGTGTTTTAACTCCTTACTCTGATCATCATTTGGGTTTAGTCTTCATAATCTTATTATATTTTGATCCTTACGAGGTAATTGGGCATGATTCAACTGACTCTACGCATTACCTAAGCGACCTAAACACGCTAATGCGTACTCATGCAACACTCCACACATCTTAACCGTATTAGAGGGCAAGGCATGCGGCGAAAACGATGGAGCACTTCTTGTATCATGGCCCAGCTTTCTTAAGCTCGAGATTTCAATATTTTGTTGATGACAAGATACAAAATATCGAAACTTCCTATAGAAAATAATCTCAAACAGGATTACTTACTAACTATTTGTAAATATTTTATTATTTTTCTTATCATATAATAATTTTTGTTGTCAAACGTACATACATACATACATATGTACATATGCATGCATATGTCATCAATTCTTTTATTCAACGTGGGTATCAAACATTGTTTCGTTTATACAATAACATTTATTTGACATGTCATTGATGATTTTTCGTATTAAAATTTACTTTTTTTCTGTTTGTTTTTCTTGCATATACCATCGAGGGTATATTTTAATTGAAACATTATTTGTTGAACATATAAAAAGCAACACACCAATATGTGTTCATAATCATTTTGAATTTGCATTTTAATTCCCTTTGTTTCAAAGTTCACTGTACTTTAATGTTTCTTATTGTTGTTTTGTTTTTTTTTAATAATTTTTGTTGGCAGCAACGCCAATCATTATTAACTGAGAATGAATTTTTTTTTTATTCCTAAATTTGAACTTGAACTTGATGATGGGAATGGCATGTATTTAATGAACAAAAATTTTCATTAAATCATGTGATTCTCTATGTTATTGGAGTTTAATTAAATTTCACGATTAATTTGGATGATTATAATATAATTAAAGAAATTATTAAAATGCATAAGGGAATATTATTGTTATTATGGTAGATGAAAGCAATTTAAAAGAGATTTATTTACGTGAAAACCAATTGAATATTATCGACTAATTATTATAACTCTTGGTGTGAGAATAACCATAAAAGCGGTGTTGTGCACCAGACAAAACAACAGGCTAATGCAAGTTAGTTCCCCTGTAAATTTCCAGAGAACTCTGAATATTATTATGACGTAGATTAAATAATCTGGATTTCTTTATTAATTACAATTGCGTTGTGTTCATAAGTATTAGAATGCTTATGTTAAACTTTAGTTCGATTGAAAGTTTGTTTGAAGCCAAGAATGGATCGATCTAAACCTGCAGAATTGCAGAATCAATTCACAACATTAACAAATCAATTCAATCAGTAACATTTTCGAAAATTTTAGCCGGAGCATATTGCTTGTTCACCGTGCTGGAGACGCATTAATAAGGAAGGCAAGAAGGTAATCATATAAACTAGAGAATTTCGAAGGTAATGAATTGGAAAAGCTTGTAAAATCATTTTAACTTATCAAATAATAAGGAAACATGGTATCGTATGAGTTGAAACTGAAATGCCATTTTATTTGTACATATTACGTATGTACATACGATATTTTTTCCTCGTTACATTACTGGCTATGAAAAGTAGGCCCATATTTCTGACTCATTCGTGTATGCAATATCAGTATACACCTCACCACAATAGAGTGAATGGAATTGAAATAGTAGGCAGCAGTAAAACTGGTAACACTGTAAGTCTTATTTACTTGCTTAGTTGGCCACTACAACCCTTCAGTCAGGATTACAATCTAGCTTCTCACAGCACTCCTGGTGGAGCTTTACGTCTAATAAACCAACACATTAACTACTACACTACGGAGACTTAGATTGCCTTAAGATTACATAAATCAATGCCAATAAATATTTTTAAATTGTTCGAAATTATTTAAAAAAAAAATGTAAATTTGCTTATATTAAATTATATTAAATTTAAGAGTGTTTTAACACGTTCAAAAAATTTTAAATTCAAATTCCATCAACATTTATGTCAATTTTAATTTACTTTTCGTTTTTTTTTTATTTTTTTATTTTTTTTTTTTATAATTTAATTATCCGTTGATACAAAAGCGAATTTTACTTTCATTTTTGCTACATTTATGGCTTTTTTTTTTGTATATTTTTTTAAATTTAAAATAAAATTATGTTTGACACATATTTGCCATAAACATATGCGAATAGAGAATCTAAAAAGGGCAATTAAATCGAATTTCAAATTTAATTGGCCATGATTTTTTATGCAAAATTAATAACCAAAGAAAACAAAGCACAAAATGCAAAAAATTAAATCAATTTCAAAATGTTTTCAATCAAAATGCTTCTTCCCATAGCAATTAAATGTAATATTATGATACAAAAGAGAGCGCATTTATTATTAACACATTACCAACAAATTAAAAATAAAATCAATTAAAAGAAGTGAATAAAAAAAATATTTAAAAGTGATTTATAAACGGAAATTATAAACATTATTGCCACTGACATAAATTATTTTATAATTTTTTTTTTGTGTTTGTGTTTGTGTTTTTAGTAAAACCAAACCAATCATAAAGTTAGTATTCTACCGATGAATTAATTAATTTATGTACCTTCACAATATTAATTCGAAGTTCATGTTTTTGATTAACAGTTTAAATAATATCAGATTAGCCTGGTGTTCAAACAAGTGTGTTAATTACTCCATCTTTCCTTTGGAAATGGGTAAAGTTTCTCTCTGCGGAAAAATTTCAGTCTCATATATGAATTCGAGATGTTATAGACACACTGTCTAGGGATCTAAGGCCATTTTACTCGATATACTCTAATAATTTCAATCTTTATAGCTTACTTCAGACTGAATAGCAGTACAGTAATCGAGACAATCTTATGTTAAATTATTTTGAAAATATTCCACATCAAACTCTGTCATATGATCTGGATTCGTCAGTAAATACCTGAATGATGTGCTCTGGGAGTACATCTTCCATTATCTTCCATGATTTCGTGTTCTTGTAACGATTGTTGTTTCACCAAATCAGTGGTTAAGCTTGAACATTAACTATAGAAATGGAAAAAACATAAGAATTCCAATTTGAATTACTGCATCATTTGCTTTCTTCTTCGGATTATTTTCTATTGAATTCTACTTAGAAAAATGGCTATTAAACTAAACTAGGCAACAAATTTCAGAGTCTTTGTGTTTCTTTTTAGATTGGCTAGTTTTTGAATTGTTTACATAATGAAAAGAATGAAGATTATTTTTTCTATCCCTAAAGGCTTTTAATTAACAAAATTCGGGCCAAAGCCACTATCTCAAGCTTATTAAGATTCGAATTCCATAATGATTTGAATTTATATGATATGATATGATATGAATTGAATTTTTATTTTTAGCTTCTGATTACAAAGCATTACAAAAGTTTGTTTTTCGCTTAAAATTGTTTCTTACCAGAAACGTAAATGTAAACAACGATTTCAAGAGAAATTTTATGAATTCATCTGGCATTGTTTTCAACAGATGTTAAATATTTTTCAAACTTTTGTTTTTGTTTCTTTTCTTTCTTAATTTTATTTCTTGGGAAACATTGAAGGCGATTTTTGCGTCATTCTGTATTACAAAAACGATATAAAAAACGAAAAAACAAATGTATACTAAGATCAAAGCTTCACTTTGGTTATTTGGTCAAATTTTCAATAAAATATTCAATAACTAACCTATATTCCTAAGGGCACAATTCTATCAGCAAAGAAAACGCAAACACGGAATAAATAAAACCAGGCTACTACTTTCTAGTGAGACATGCCAAGAAACCAATACTTAAAGTGCCAATAAAATTGAATGTTTTTCTAAATGATATCTGCAATAAGAGATACCTTCCATACACATGGAGGGACCTAACGTACGCCCAAAACAGAAAAAACATAAGAAAAACGAAAACAGAAAAAAAAATACGGAAAAAAGAAAAGTTCATTGGCTTAAAATTTTTACAACATGGATTATGGAGACGTTTGGCAAATGCAAATGTAATCCAAGATGAGTAAAGATGTTTACCAACAATCTCTTTGAATGTGTGTATGCAACTCTAGCACAAAACTATTCGTTAACACACCTAAATGGTGATAATACTATACGTTGTTAAGTGTTAAGTGGTTACAGTGAAGTGTAAAAATGTTTCCGATAAATAATTATGATATTTTATCTTATTTGCTTAAGATTGCAAACCAAAAAACCAAAGGACTTTTGAAAGAAAATATGTTTTCAAACAGTAGTATGCTTTATCTTACACTCTACAGTGTTTGTTTTATAACGCTTGGTTATGAACCCAAGTTTGAAAAGCGTTTAAAGAGGTGACAACCATTCCATTTAATTTTATTAAAGAATTCCTCTTACTTTTATTACTTTGTAGTTATTAATCTAATTTTCCAAGATTTCTTTTCGTATTTGTTGTATGAAAAATAAGTTTTTGAAACTTTCAATACAACAAAATTTCAAGGTTTTTTTTTCTAACAAATTATAGTTTCATTGAACTTAAACTCTATTTAAATAGTACTCTAATAATGGTTTATTTAAGAGTTTAAATATTTAATTTATATCAAATAAAATATTATTTATTTAGTTGGAATAGAATTAATTTCACATTTTTGTGTCTGTTGTGATCCATTTGTACAATATATTCTTCAACAACGAACACGTGGTCTTAGGGTAATTTCTTTTCAGGGTAATTTTTTAGCCTGTAACCTCTTCAGAAGAAGTCAACGAAAGAATTATATTTTTAACATATTTCGTTTTGCTCGAGATGTCTGAGATGGGGTTTTGAATCTTTACGATGGTTTTGGTGTATGCCGACTAGGCATGAGATTTCTTCTATCTCAACCTGAGACCAGTAGTAGTCTAAACCTTGTAGAAAAAGTCTTCATATTCATTGATGTAATTGGCGATTAGTGAATACAACTTCTTTTAAAACCATTTAATGTTATTAATGAACAAAAATATGCTAAACATTCGAACAAAAATAAATAAATATTGCCACTGCAAATAGTCACTCGCTTATAAATAGAATTTTTTTTTTAATTTTCAAGCCATAAAAGAGAAGAAAAAATGTTTATTTGTTTAGCTGACATATTTGTTGTGCTTCTTGCCACAAAATTTTTATTTTTTTTTCTTTATAAAAAAGCGTTAAAAAATGTAAATAAACAAAAGCATCCATTCATCCATAAATGCACACACAGACACTTTTTAGCGCATATTTTAAACACATTCTTTTTGTTTTATTTTTTGTTTTTCTTTTTTCATGAAATAAAAAACATAAATTTCCACAAAATAAATAATTCAGAAAAAAAAAGAAAACATTTCTTTTCAAGCTACGGGTTAAAATTGAAAATGTTTCGTGAAACAGGAAAATTCTCAACAAACGTTATACACGGTTTATAAATAAAAGAAGTTTAACGGTTTTCTCTTTTATTTTAAATAAAAAAAATATTAAATTTTCAATAAATCAGCCCAACCGAATTGAGTGGGTGGGTATATAGCGCAACAGAAACCTATGGTACCAAAAAATAATCTTGTGGCTCGCCTTTCTTTCGCTAAAATATAAATAATATTCGGGAAAAAAAACGTTAAATCCTTAAATATTTAAAAAGAAAAATATTTCATCTTTGTTTGTTACTGGAAAAATGTCGTATAAATAGATGTGCTAATTATAATGTCATCGCTGTATATAATATCATGTGCAGTGTAATTTTTAATGTAATGACTAATTAAAATAGTGGGTAAAAGGTTCATAACAAACCTAGCGAAATTAAAAAATCGTTTCTCAAACCAAATATTAAGAATTTCTTAGTCCATCACTGCATTTCGAGGATCAATCCCATCGTGTTTCGAACTCAACATACAGGTACTGTGATGGTTAGAATGTATTATCACAACACATCCTTGGAACCTGTCCGGCATTAATTCATTCCAGAAGGAAACACTTGAATGACACTTGGAGGCATTATATGCACGCTATTTTCTTTGGTGAATAGCTTGTGAACTTCTAGAAAAGCTTATCCTTTACATTTCAAAAGAAAAGAATTTTTCAGAGTAAAACAGACATAACATTTAAATCCATGGATCATTTCAAAATTATATGTTCTAGAATATCGCATTTTTTTTAAATTTACAATGTGTTTGGCAGTATAAAAGTGTATTCAGTACATGTAAGCACATATGTATGTATGTAGATATATTATAAATACTAGCAATTATGTTTTTCATACCTTTTAAAATTATCTGGATATTTCTTATTAGAGTTTTAGATAAAAACAATTTAAATTAGAATTTCCGTTGCACTCAAATACATCCTTTTTAATATTTTTCAAAAATTTTTTCTTCACTTTTTTAATTTTTAATAATATTCGTATTTAAGAACGCTTTTTTAATTTTCTTTATAATATTGAAGCATTGCTTTCACACTTTGTTGATACTTTTGTTTTAAACTTTTAACGGTACTTTTTTTTATTTATTTAAATGTTACACTTTTAATTTTTATTAATTTAATTATTTTCATACTTATTTTGTGTCATAAATTTTTTGTAATTCTTATTTTAAATATTTCGTTGGTTTGTTTGTTTGTTTGTTTTTATTTGTTTGTCTATTTTTGTTTTCCTTCTTTTTTCGTTTTGTTGTCTTACAAGTTTTTGAACGATAAACGCCCACGCATATGGCAAATACTGTTGGTTTGTTCCATCTACTGGTGACTCTACCCACACGTTCATTCGAACGCACTTTGGCTGGCTGTTTGGTTGGTTGACTGCCTGGTACATTTAATCTTAAGCGCACATTTTATTACCATCATAATGAATAACACAGCGCCTTAACACAAAAACCTATAAGACACCGGTTCGACTATCTTTCCGAGACGCCAAAGCATACAGAAAAGAAAAAAGAAAAACAAATCACACACAGAAGAAATTATTTTGAAAAGAAAGCCCACATGCGCTTTTTGAAAGTTAAAACCAAACCAATAACAACAATAACTTTGGCTTCATAAAACTATTAATTTATTGCTGATTTTCTTTTTATTTTTCTCTCCTTTTTTTTCTCTCTTTTTTTTTTGTTTTTATTTTAATATT
Source organism: Sarcophaga bullata (assembly GCA_005959815.1). Classification (NCBI taxonomy): domain Eukaryota; kingdom Metazoa; phylum Arthropoda; class Insecta; order Diptera; family Sarcophagidae; genus Sarcophaga; species Sarcophaga bullata. Next base: position 353,987 of record QOCX01000060.1, read on the forward strand.
TGTGGTTTTAAAACCGCACATAAACAATGTTATTAATTCTTCTTCTGCTTCTTCTTCTTCTTCTTTCAAAATGAAACGCACATTTTTAAGCGTAAAACATTCGTGTCGCGTCTTCTTTTGCTTATGCTTTTTGAGGTGAACGAAAACTATAGACTCGCGTTAACCGTGTACGTTGAGCTGCAACGTTCAATTGGTATTAAGAATTGGAAGTAGAAATGAAGACCGAAACAAAAAAAATAAATTTTTTAATCGAAACGAGATACAACAGCCACAAACTGTAGCACACACACACATGCCCGCTTAGAGCGATATGAAACACCTTTAACATGTCTAATGTAAAGCGAAAAAAAGCAACAAAAAAAAAGAAACTGTTTCTGTATTTCGTTTTTTTTCTTTCTTTCTTTCTTTCTTCTGTAAACAAAAAATCATTGTAGTACGTACAATACAATACAATGCATGGGTATGTGTTTCAAAATGTAAACAGAGAATAATTTGTTTCCATCTAAATAAGATGTAACTCTCGATAAGTAATTCTTTTACTCTCTCACTTCCTCTCTATTGCTCACTCTCTCTCTCTCTCTCTCACTCTCTTTGTGATATACTTTTGATCTCTTTGACCATATGTTTTATTTGCATTCGAATATGAAGAATGCATGTCATTATTCTTAAATTCTTGTTTGTTTTGATGCGTATGTGTGCATATAGATGTGTGTGTGAGTCGAGATAAAACGGAAATACTTTAGTTTCCCACTTCGCGAATGCTTATTTAGGTGTTATGAAGTGCAGCCAATGTTGTTTTGTATTAAAAAATCGCGAATATTTTAAAACTTAGCTCGCTTTAAAGTTTCACGATTTTGAAAATTTTAATAAAAAATTATTGTCAAAAAATATAGAATTGCGTGATTTAAATGGATCGGTGTAGTAAAAAGAAATTAAATTTTTTAAAGATGACTTAAGTGATCTGTATGAATGGAAAAGGCTACCAGAAATGCATGATGACGTTGGGTTTTGACGACAGGTCCTAGTAAAAATTCACAGCTAAAGTAGTAGTAAACCAGTTGAAACTCTAACTAGAACAGGATGGACGTTTTTTAAAATAAATTTGAAAACGTTTACAAATAACTGATTCCTTCGTTTTCTTTTTAACTGTGGTTTAAAAATTTTAGTTAATTTAAGCTGAATTAAAATCACTACGTAAGCACACACCTGTACCACACGCTCTCAATTGCATTTTACATCAATTCAGAACTCACCTATCAAAAGTCTCTCTCTCTCTCTTTCCTAACTTTGTAAATCTCTTTTGGGTCGCTCTATGAGTGAAACAAAAATTTGCATATTCTGCTTCTTATTGTGATTTTGCTTTTCATTTAGTTTTGTGCCGCTATTTTGTCTGTGAATGTTAAAAAAAAAAGTGCTTAAAAATGTGTTTAGTTTTTTGTATTTACGAGAATATTCCTACGTACATATGTAAGTAATCTCTTTAATTTTTCAATTTTATTATTTTATAAACAATTCATCAGTTTTCGTTATTTTTTTTAACACCGACGCGATAAATTTGTCGTAATATTTTAAGGCTTTTGTGTTCTGGTTTTTTCTTTTTCATTTTGTTATCTTAAGTTATGTGTGCTTGGCTTTTCCTTTTATACATACCCGCATTAATATACGAGTATATACTATGCAAACATTTTTCAAAATTATTTAGTATGTATACCTCCGCTATGCTTGAAATTATGAAAATTATGAATGAGTTTCTTTCTTTTTTTGTTTGTTTGTTTGTTTGCTGTTGCTTGTAATAAAAAGCATAAATAATTTGCATATGAAAAAAGGGAGAGAGAGAGAGAGACAACAAATCACTTATTAAAATGCTTAATCATGTTCACGCCAGAGTTTAGTTGTCAAACAAATTCCACCTCAATTGAGAGAACAAAAAAAACAAAAATGGCATTTGTTTACGTTTGCTTTCAAAAGAGATTAAAACACAATAAGGACGGTTAACTACAATGTATGTAGGTATGCTTTAATGTATGTACTATGTATGCACAGGCATGTTACTGTTGTTACTGAAAAGTACTTGGCATATGAAATAAAATATTTTTAATATAGTTTTGCTAATTCCAAAAGAAAAAACTCTAGTTATACTTGACGGGTCATTCACTTTTAAATTAAAAAAAGAAAAAATTTAAAAAGAAACAAAAATAAAATCAAGAACACAATGAAACAATTAATCAAACTTCCTACTTTAAAAAGAAATCATTTTTATTTTATTTCGCTGTGATGATGTTCATGTTAAAACAACAATAACAACAACAACAACAAGGAAAACCAAATATATTTTAAGAACATGTATGATTAAAGAAGACAAAAAAACAAAACAAAACCGAAGAAATTAATTAAAAATAAAAAAAACATGTTTTTAACCCTACACATTAGATCAGCTGAAATTAGAAAATAATCTAAGGCATGCGTGCAGCACGTTAGGCCATATCAGCTCTTAGTGTGCGATTGTGTGTAGAACATTTCCGTTTACTCAACCCCCTCTGATTCAATAACTATAAGAAACAATGAAAATGTTTGAAAATGAAAAACAATCAAAACATGTTTTCACTGAATTTCAAATATAAAAATCCAAAAAAAAAAATAACAAAAACAATAACAAATTCATTCAAACCAAGCACTCAAATTAAACTGCAGATAGATTTCATTGATCTACGCTGACAGACCATCTCACAAGCATGCTTACATACACTCGTTAGTGGTATCACGTGACGACTTCAGTAATCATCACGTTATAATTAATTTCCACAACACCAACACTAACATCATAATCATTATCAATATAATCATTATCACTTACATTCCCCAAACTTTTGTAGATTAAAATATTTAAGTGTGAGAAACTAGGTTGAATTCCTGACTAAATTAATTGAGGATGTAAGTTTAGTTTTTCATGTGCGTCATAAAACTCAAACGTACTTCCCTTTAATCTCTGGATCATAAATTATGGTTGCAGTTTGTGTTGTATTTTTGGTCCTTCAACCATTGTACAACATGACCGACATGTTCAAAATTCTTAAACCGCCTCTTATATTGTTTTCCAGTATTTGAGTTCCTTCGTATTTAGCTTGAAATTTGATTCACCATCAAATTGGCGTTAATATCTCTTGAATGCTATTTTAGCTATTTCTTGCTGATTATGGATATTCTATTACATCTTATCTGCTTTTAAAAACAATTCTAATGGAAGCTATTAAAATTCATAGAAACAAGCATTTCACCTTCTTCATTACACTTCAATTTTCAATGAAAAGAAAAAAAAATAAAAATAAAATAAAGAAAAAAAACTGATTTTCTTTCTTTCTTCTTTTTCCACAGACCAAATAAGTGTTGGTGGTGATTAATTTATTTGTCAATTTCTTTATGTGTTCATATTTATCTCTCTACTATTTTATTATCATTTGGTTTCTGTTGCTCTCGATAACGAGTTTTATCTCTCTTTCACTTTCACAATTAGCCAATGAGGACAACCATAAGATTTACATCCATCATGGCATGGCTTTATGTTGTAAAGTGTTAAGATGAGATTACTTCTGGTCTGGTCTGTCCTAGTCTCTCTGTGTTACTTCTAATGAAATTCTTTTAATGAATTTCCTTTTTGCTGTTTTTGTTGGCGTCAATTCATATGTTTGTGTATTCACAGCCAATAATGAGGATCTAAAAAATTTAATTTTGTTTTCATTTCTTCTTCTTTTTTTTTTTTTGTTTGTTATTTTTCCTTTGCTTTCCTAACCCTGACTGGATATTGGGGTTATAGTTGCCGTTTAATTACTTGATAGTGAAACGTGATGTTACGTAACGTAATATTGAAGTAGTGAAACAAGAAAATGTGTTTTCAATCCGATTAAGAATATGGCATTCATTATTAATAGTTTTGCTCACAAGACAGCAGGGGATGCTTAAGCGTAATGGGTGCTTTCTTGTGTATAGTATACCAACAATATTCACTTAGCGTTTAACCTCCAATCTGCGACACCATCCTACTTAGTTGTATTCAAAGGGAATGAAGCCTTATTGCTCCTAACGCCTTCATGCATCAACCTCTTTAGAGAAGAGTAGCATATGTATCTTCTTAATACCGTGAAATATAGATCGGTATTTAATCTGGAATTGAAGTCACCTTAGTTTAATAGGTAGTGTGTTGGCTTATTATATATTAGGCTCACTGGCTCAGACATCTCGAACAAAATTTCTTCGATGACTTCCTCTCAGCATCTTAACTTAATAATGAACGAGTTCATCAATCAATCAATGCACGAACTGTTCACTAAGAATACTTAGGAAATATGTTTTCAAAGTAATGTAAACAAAGAACTTACTTTAGCATGACCAAAGCTAAGGAGTTTTTAAAATGCCTTAAGCGATATTGCCGTTCCGTTCAAAATATATTGCTGGTAGCAATTACTCCTATAAAGCTTAACTTGAAAATTAGGTATAGTTTGACTTCATAAACAAATATCAAAAATTCTTAGGATAATGAACAATGTAACACTGAATTCAAGCGCAATTTGGAAAAGGCTAAGCGAAAAAATGGTCTGAAACGGCCATATCTTGGCGTTTAATCTCTGCAACATTTTCTACTTTCAAAAACTTCAAAAATAAGGACTTTAACGCTGGATAAAGGTGGCCTGGTGGCCAATGGAATTCTAATCTACTTAATTTTCATCACAGATTATGGTTTACTACATTAGACTACTCCGCTTGTAATAATTTTCAGTAGTGCCTTGTAAATTAGAAAAATCCCTGATGATAGGTTTTCTATCTGAGAGGCAATTTGTTTAAAATAAAACGTCAGTTCATTTTTGAGCATACCTCGTATAGAGGATTGACAGCACTTACTTTCTAAAAGTATGTCACCACTGTAATAATTTCGGATCCATAGAAATACAATGTAAGGCATCAGATTTTTTTTTCTCTCACAGCAATTAAAGCTCAACAATGATGCCCCTCTTCAATAACCCCTTAACACTCGAGACCATGCACCAATTGGTTTAATTTTTGGATTTGCATTATTGTTGTTATTGTTTTTATTATTGTTTTTCATTTTTTGCTTCTTCAATTATACGAAAAGAAGCAAAAAAAAACTATATAGACTCTCAAAACAAGTCAAATTGTGCCCAAAATTTAAATGCTCTAACAATGCATTTTCATTTTCACAATATCGTTGCCGTTGCAAAGCTATTGCTATATGGCAATATGGCAACAAAATTAAAATGTGGCATGCAACACGCAAAACCCCAATTTTAGCACATTTTGAAATATTTCTACTTGAACATCAGTCACTCTCTGCTTTGGCTTGTTTGGGCTTGAAGTATCCAAAATCTATTGAAAACAAATCAACAACAACAACAACAGCAGCATCAACAATGAAAAAATTAAAAAAGCAAAAAGAAATGAATGACTGAGTGAATGAAGTGAATGTATGAATGAGAGAAAGAATGATTAAATGAATGAATCTATTGTCCAACAATAAAGAAAGAAGAAAAAAATTGAACAAGAAAGAAAAGGAAAAATGAAAAGATGTCAAGAGAAAATTAATTGAAAAATAAGCCACAACAAGATGCTACGGTTCAACAAATATAATCCCATATCTGTCTTCAAATATTGATGTGGTGTTTGGGGTTTTGGGAGAGCTTTTTCTCGTTATTTGCACAGTTTTTTTCATATGAAATTTGTTGCACTAAATTATTCATGACGAAATATTTTCAACGTTATCTTCGGAAAAATTTCTGTCTGGAATATTAAGTTCAGATCAGAAGAAAAAAAATTTTAATTTCCTTTCCTTTTTCTAAATACCACTGAAATGGGTTTCAATTCTTATTTGAGCAAAAATTTATTGAACCTTAGTTCAACATCGTAACTTTACAATTCATTTAATTTCTTAGAATTAAGTTTTCAAACAAAACGCTTCCAAAGTTTATTTGAATGATTTAGTTTCGTTTAATGGTGACTTTATTTAGTATGGTTTCAACACAGACCTTTCGATTTTGAAAGTAATTAATCAGCACTTTTGAAAATGAAAAACAAATAAAAACTGAGCCAAAAGTTGTTATTCGTATGAATTTTAACCAAGGAGAGTATGTTTAAAAATGTCCAAATCATATTTCCAAAGTTTAATTCGGGTCTCTATCACTTCGTAAGGCCTCACGATATCTCGATGTAACACAATTTCTCCTCTATTGGCTAGATTTCTTTCAAACAATCGAATTATTAGCAGTGTAGACACGAAATAGAAATCTCGTTTTGTTTGAGATGTCTGGGCGCGGGTTTGAACCGCGGCCTCATGCAATATAAGCCAACACACTGCCTATTAGTTTAGGCATAAACTTTTCAAAACTTGCACACTGATTCTCATAACATTAGCTCACTGAAGCTAAACTAAATTAACCAAAATACGCTGAACATAAGAAGACTGCAATGTAAGAGAATAACTGTTAGTTTCAAAATGATCTTAATTGTGGGCATATGTGCCCAGCAATTGTTATTTCATTTCATAAATTTATGTTCTCTTATACTTTTTTCTCTTTGTTTTAAAATAATCAACTTTAACTTCAAGTAAGTGTCAATTTATATTGACTATTGCTATCACGAGAGCAAGAACAACAACAATAGCAACAACAAAAACCACAATAGCAATAAAAAAAATTGAAACTATTTATTAAATCGCTTATCTCAAGTTGATTTATGCACTTTTCCCCACTGCAAACGCGTGAGAGCTTTTGTTTCTGAGCAGCATATTGAAGAATAACGCAGTGTTTGTATGTGCATGCGTATATTTTACAGTTTGAAGAATTTATTTAAACAAATTTATTTTTCTCACTTGAAATATTACCGACAGACAGACAGACAAACAGCAGAAAATTCTTACTTCTACTACTGCACTAGCAGTATAAATTTTCTATTGGCGTAACACGTACATTAGTAATGCTACAGCGTTTTCAATGCTCTTTTAAGTCACTTTGAACTTTACTTCCAACAACAGAAACAACAGCTAAAAAATGCAAAACTAACAACACAATGTAACTTATAGATGCTGTACTCAGTACTCACACATCCATGCTTCGTGTTCTTTTATGTTTTTAGGTTATCTGTAGGTGGCTACTGGAGTACACTGCGTAACAAAAATTCAAACAAAAGAATTTCATTTCATTTTCAACACTTTTCCTACAAATTTTCAAATTTCTTTCTTAGGTAGTGTGTGGTATTATTTTGCTTATGCTGCACTTTCCAAATTTCCTGCTAATAGTCCTGTTTAACTAAAAATCTTGTACATTGTACGGCATTGTATGTACAGCATGCTACATTAATATATTCATACATTCATACTTTCGTATTCATGTATGAACGAACAACAGCTTGCATTAAGTTCGTGTACTTGCTCTTGTTGCAAACAACAGTTGTTTCATCGTTGTCGCAGTAAGGAAAACAAAAAGCAAAAAAGAAAACTACGAACGTTTACAAAATTTAAGCAAAAATGATGGAAACTAGAAACTTAAAGGAATTCATTCTTTAATACAACGCAGGGTGAAATTACTCTCAGTAAACTTAGCTTCTTCAAATCGAAGACGTTTATTCAAGAAAAAAAAAACTTTATTAATCCATATTTAGTAATAGTCATCTAGGTTCAAATGACAGTTAGAATTAAAACAGACAGACTGGAGTGTAAAAAACGTGATTAAAAATTACTCCAGGCATATAGGTGTATACATAATATGTTTAAGCTTCCTTTGTTCTTATAAGGAGCATAATAATAATCGAATTTTCTCCAGAAAAACAAATGAACTGTTTATTGTGACAGATTGTAGGATAATTGTATTGCCAGGTCATGTCTTATGCATTAAATCCATATTTTTCTGTTTAGGAATGCCTTCCATCAAGAATATGAATTGAATTTTTAAACAAAATAAGATTTAACTCTTTTGGAGTTCTGTCTTCAAAATTAATTTCCATACAAACATTTTGTTGAAGAACTTATATCATATTTATAGTATAGTATTCCATGTAGCATGCGAGTAATTTTTGAATATGTTACGACAACAATAACTAGAAAAAAAACAAAAGGGCAGGTAGGCTCTTTGTTTGCAGGTTAAAACTGCTACCAGAAAATTATTGACAAGTCAGTAGATTTTTTAAGGAAATAATTTTATTTTTCAAAACCGCTACAAATTTTTTTAATATTTTCTTAAGTAATTAAAAGTAATATTAAGAAAATAATTGCCCGAATTAAAAAAAAAACTTTTAAATTTTTAAAAGCTTATAACCGACACTAAAACATAAACAATCGAAATATTCAACTTAAAAATTGTCCAATAAAACTGAAGGATTAATGATTTAATTATTTAAAAATAAATATTGTTAAATATTATCGCTGATTTAGCGGCAGCATTTAAACAATATTGTTTTAAAAACCTTTTCAAATATTGTTAAATACACTGCGGTTGAGTTTTCTGCGGTTGAAGAAGGCATTTAAACAAATGAAATATTTTTATTTCTCATACCATAAAACTCAAAAAGAAAATGATTAACTTTTGTAAATAACACACTAAAATTAAAAAAGAAAACAACATAAAACTGTAGTTTATTGATTTGATATTTTTTTTCTTAATTTTTTTTCATTTAAAAAGATCTAGGAAATCGATAAGAAGTGTAAAGAGACTCGCTTTTGTTGCTATTGTGCAATTAATATTTTCAATGAAATTGTAATTAATTTTTTAACTCTCAGACAGACATTCATTTCATTGTGTTACACAGTCTAAACAGTTACGGATTAATTGTCAGACATACGCTGTCAAGCTGAAAGCCCCAAAAAATAATAAAATGTAGCCTAAATTTTATGTTCGATTATCAGCTGCATTCATTTGGAGTCATAGAGTAAAACCACTTATCCTAGTTCTCGAGATGGATTAATCAGAACTAGTCAGTTAATATTTGAAGCATTGCTTTATTTGGTGACATAAATGTCCGCGCTAATATGTTCACTTGGCCTTGAACTGCCACTGCATGCTCATGGATCTGAAATCTGGAAAACGTTCCATTGTATTCTCTCTCTACATGACCTGTATTCATTGTTATTAGCCTTGTCTATGCAGTGCAAATGTGTTAGTATAGTCTAGTATATCTTAAGGACATCTACTAGCTTCTTGCTGCCCATATGTTAACATTTATTCTTTTTATTTCGAATCTTGCCTTTGAATCTATCTGTCGTGTAATTATTGCACAGTATTTCGTTTTCTCATTTATTTCTGTTTCTGTTTCAGAAGATATAATTTGTATTGCGCTTGTTAATGTCTGAATTTGTTAACAGTGCCAATCGCTATATTTCGAATTCCATTTATTTGGGTGACATTTTCTTTTCGTGTTTTTTCGCTGTTATTTCTGGAATTTTTATTTGCAACTCAAGTTAAGTTTGTTTTTGTTTTTTTTATTGTTTTCGCCTGAATTCGATTGGTCGTTTCACTTCTATTTTTCTTTTCGTTAAAATTTATTCAGTCAGTCGCACATGCATTTATTTGTTCATTCATTAAAGTTTGATCATTCATTAATTCATTAATATTTTTTTTTCCATTTTTTTTCATTCTTTAATTTCGAAATTGCAAAAAAACAGAAGAGAAAAGCGGACAGACGAATAATATTTTACATAAAAAAATTCAATATACTCACGTAAATTTCGATATAAAATTCCATATTTTTCGTCAATTGTGTTTTGAATTTTAATGTAAATGGACAACAGTTGGTATTCAAGTACCCTACACTAAGCAGATTAGATTGTCAAAACTGTATATATGATGTGTAAACTAACTAACACTAGCATTTGAAGCGTAAAGATATGTTTCTGACTAAAGCAGACTCTCATCTCTACAATTATAGGAAAGATATTTTAAATCAAGGGAAATGTCTCTCACAATTTCTCAGAGGTACCAACTAGTTGAAATTATTTAACAGAATAGGTAAAATAGGTGTTAAAAAGGGAACTTATTGAATCCAAGTAAGCCATGCACATTGGGCCTTAAACTGTATAGTCAATGGAATCGATTAAAGTCGAATTGCGATGAATCAACAATTCGATTGTGGCCGTGGAAAAGAATTTACATTCGGATCTAATGGTAACACGTCAATATATCTAATGTACAGGCCCTATACTGGTTATACATATGTATGTATGATTGCTGCTCCACTTCTTATCAATCCGTTTGTTTAGTCCCTATAACGTTTAGACGTTTTTGTAGTTTATTGTCCATTCATATACAAGTTTATTGTGGTTATCAGCAGATCTAAACGTTTGCAAATATTTTAAATTTTCGTTGAACACTGTACCCATATTGAAGCAGTGTGAGAGTAGTGGTTGTTTTTGAATGGCATTATGATTGTCATGTTTTCTAAATTCAATTTTTTTTTAAATTATTTTATGAGAATGCATGTGTGTGTGACTAGAAAAATTTTTGCATGAACAACCGCAACAACAACAGCAAAAATAATTAAATGAAAAAATAAAATAAAATATTTTCAAAAACAACTCAATTTGAATAGTTTTATAGAGAGAGAAAGCAAAAAAGGAAGAGACACAATATACAGTATATGTGTGTTGTATATCAAATTGCTCAATAATTTATAATATGTGTGCGAGTGTATGCGTTCCAGTAGATTTGTGCATACCCATGAGATTATAAATTATAGAGTATGTGCGTGTAAACATAACAGTAAATTTAAAATTTATTTTTTATGAGTGTATTGATATCAAATCCATTTGTTGTGTTGTTTTGCATTGTTATTAACGATTTGAATGTTTTTATCGTGTTGTTTTTTTTTCTATTTTGGCATGTGCAAAACAATGTCGCTGGTGTGTCTCTTTTTTACATGAAATTGCTGTGTGAATTGTGAAATTGACACTTAGATTTGTCAACACAGCAAGGCTGTCTGTCTCTCAATTTGACAGCTCATCAAAATTGAATGCAACACTAATTTATTCATAATTTGGTTTGAAAATATGTATATAAAGCGACTGCGAATATGAACCCACATTTAGCATTGCGCAGACAGACAGTATTTGTTTTTCATTTTTTTTTATTCATAATAATTGTAGTTCTAAGTCAAGGACAAATTCATACAAAAATGTGCATTTTTCTAGGTAATTGAAATACTATTTACAAGCGTTTCCAATAAATTTTACTGCTAGTCTAAGGCTTATAATTTTATTTCTTTATTCAATTTCATTGTCATGTAATTCAGTGTTGGATCATAACATATTTATAGTTTTCTTTCATATTTCTTTGCTTAGAACCAATTTGTGGAAAACAATAAAAATAAAATTATTTCAAAGTATTAGCCACTTTTCAATATGATGACCTCTTATTTAGCTTCAAAACAAACCCTAAAATTTTTTAGGCCAAGGATGAGTCAAGCCAACTTGATCGCTGCAAATAGTAATGGAAAGTGTGGCAATATTTTTTAAATAATTTTTTTTTAACATTTTGCAAGTTTTACCGTTCATTGTCATAATGCCAGTTCAGCTATAATCCATAGACATTTTTTGTAGTAGCTATTCCACTACGATGACATCAACAATTTATAGTCCATTGTCAGTTATAAATCATTAAGTTTGCATATCTTAAAAAACCTCTTAAACAAAATTTTTACAGTTACTTTCTTTCTTTTATCTTAATTGCTTCAAAATTTTCCAAAATTATGTTCTGTTTTTTATTTGTAAAAACTTAAACTTAAAAATTTTTTGGCAGAAGACTTTCTAAAGAATCTCGAAAAACTTTAAATAAAACGATATACTGTTGCGTAGATAATTTCCATATTTTTTTTTGCTTTGTTTTTATAATAAATTTCATTCGTAATAGCCAAGTTTTTGTAAAGATAAACACAGAAGCAATTTATAAAAAAACACATTAAAGCAAGTGAAATAAGAGCACAAACGAAAAACTTATTAAATATTTATTATTTCCATAAGATTTAGCCCCATCAAGTTAAAAAGCCAGTCAGAGTAGAGCCAATATGTACAATACTTTGAAATAATAAGAGCAGCATGAAGATACTGGCACTTTAAATATAGTACAATAACTACAACAACTACTTGTACTTGTACTAACCTTTCCATCGGCGTCAGTGCCATGATAGCGCACTTCTAAAGAGCCACCTAAAACAGCATACCAAAAACGTCCTTGTTCGCCAGCACGAAAAACTGCAAAATAATAATAAAAAAAAAACCGAATAAAAATTCAAAGTGAAATAGATATTAAAGTAAAAAGAAATCAACAAAATACTAAAAAAACAAAATAGAAAATGTTAGCATACATTTAGGCCATAAGCCAAGGAAAAGAAAGAAAACAAATTGTGAACAAGTTCTTCAAAAAAAATCAAACCTCCACCCATTACGAGTAACAATTTGTTAGTGATTGTTCTCTCTCTTTCTCTCTCTCTTTTAAACATATTATACGAATATAGTTTTTCGAAATATTCGAAGTCAGCTTTAACAATTTGCCCTCAAAGGCTGAGGAGAGAATATTCTTCGTTTTCTTTCATTTTATCTCGAACAAATTCATTTGTATTCATACATATTTACTGTTTGTCTGATTGTCTGGTGTAATGTACATATTTACTTACGTGTAACGCCTTTCTCAAGATCTTCATAAAAACCGCACATCGCCAATTGCTGCAATGCTGAGCCAGGAAGGCGACACAATGGCTCCACGCGTCTCAGACGGCAGGATATCAATTCAACATCTCTTAGATTACGGTCACAAGGTCTGCAATAAACAATGCGAATGAATAAAATAAATGACTGAAGGAAAGATAAAAAGAAAGAACATTAAAACAACATAAGCATCCACAATATCAGATAATTAGTTTTGACAAGAATTTTTTTATTTGCAATTCATTTTTTCTTTATCTTAATGCACTATGGGTTGACTCACAGAAAAAACAAATGTTAAAATCTAAAAATTCTCAATAATTCTTGTTCCTGCAATGTGGATTGATTATATAAAGGGATTCTAGATACATTTCCTATAATAGGTGAGCTAGGTCAAGAAAAACTAAAGCGAATCAGAACAGATGTGGAAGACAATTTAATTATTGAAGCGGATTCTATACATTCGAGATAAATGCTATTCTTGTCTTCAGTCAAGATTATAACCTAGCTTCTCTCACTTCTCACTTATGTTATGTGCGTCAATTCTATCCATGAGGGAAAATTTTCATGGCTGTATTTATTCACTCTCACAGTTTTTGCTACAAGGCTGCTGGCATGTTTCGTTTTGATCGAGTTGCCTGACCAACAGCCAACACACTCTTACTAGACTACGGCGACTTCGACTTCAACTGATGTTTACGACCTTTCCTAAATATTGTGAAAAGCCAGGCTGCCCTAGAATGGCAACCTAGTAATAAATAAAGCCTTATTTTGATACAAAAACTCCCAGGTTTCCGATGTAACCAAATGTGCTAAATTTGTTGGATCAGCTCTGGGGTAAATTTGAAGGCACAGATTGTTGTATTTTTGCCAATATTATAGAGAGGTTGGATTGGTTGTCGGCCATTACAATCAAATAGATCTCAAATGCTGTCTAGGACGGTGTTATGTTCCAGATTGATTTGTAAGACATAAAAAATTTGGTAATTAAAATGGCGCACACCGTTTGGTAGTTTTTACTGGTCACTATATGAAGGCAAAATGATAGATCAGTCTTATCGAGGAAGAGACATAACTTTTCTATACAACGTATACAATTGCTTTGAAAATCAATAAAAAATTGTATAATACCGCTTGGTACTTTGATAGTCATGGATTTCAAAGACCCAATTATATATAGTGGGTCTCTCTCTCTCTCTCTTCCTTCGAAGGATATCGCCACAGACGTTTTTGTATTCAAAATTTTTTAAACTTTTAAGTATTTTAGAAGAGGAATTGTGGAAAGTTTATTTATTTAGTTCCTCTCCTTTAATATCTGCCTCATAGTGCTTGTGAGAAATATAGTCACAGTAAAGAAGCCAATGGCAACAACTCTTAAGCAAGGAAATTTTTTTCGAGTTTTTTTTTTATTTTAAACATTGGCTACTCCTTTGAGGTTAAGACCGTTTGGGACATTCGGAGTGCTAAATTATAATAAGACAATTTCGTTTAATTTTGACAAAATTAATAAAAAAAAATATAAAAATTACAGAAGTAATAAATAAAAGGCAATACAAAGAAATTTTTATGTTTAAAGGGGACCAAGTAAAACATTTCATTACATATTAATTTTAAAAAAAATTATTGTAATTGAAAATGTTTTACACAACTAATTTCATGTTTTTATGCTTTCTATAGAACACAAAAAAAAAATTTATGTAAGAATTCTAAAAGAGTACTTGGGTGCTTTTCTTTTTAAAAATCTTAAAGTTTATGATAAGGACAAATCACCCCTTATCCCATTTAAATTTATAATTTATTTGTTTATTCATTTATTTATTGTTATACTGTTTCAAACTTTTCTGCTTTCAAAAAGCTGTGTTTTTATTTTTAACCAAAAAGCAAGCATTTATTTGGAATTTATAAAGTTTGAAGCAATTTATTTATGCTTTTCAATATTAAATATTATGACAAGATTAAGAAATATAATGCGGTTTAGTTGGTGGTATTTTCAACCGCAGAACATTAGCATATAAATATAGGTAACTACGCCTTAAAGTAGACAACAACAATAATATTAGCTTAACCTGATAAACCCAAAAACAAGCTCTAAAGATTGTTTACAATTGACCATAAACGACACAGTTTTCTACAACCAGCTAAACACAGATGATGGCACTCTTATTTTCATTTTTCTATATTTCCTCCACTCTCTCTCTCTCTCTCTCTCTCTTTCTGTCACACACTCTCTTTCGTTTGCTCATTGATTAATTGCACAAAACAAAGTTATTTGTTTGCATTGTAAGATTGGCATGAAGAGAGCAAAATGGACAAGTATAGTTAAGTATGGATGTGTGAGTAATGTAAACCATAAAGAAACACAAGGAATTGCCATTAACTTTCGTGCATGTATGTATGTACATTCATAGTATGTGTAGTTCGGTGTTTGTATAATTTATTGTTTGTATTAAAGTCTGTCATTAAATACAAAAGGTACCTCTTCCACTCGCTCTTTCTCACTCTCTCTCTCTCTCTCTCTCTCTCTCTCTCTCTCTCTCTCTNNNTTTTTATTGCCTTTCCCTGTCTGTTTCCTCTCAGTCTTTTTTGTATTTTTTGTATTTTTTCTTTTTCGGTTAGAAAATTGTTTCAATGTGTTAAAATACAAGATGCTTTTCAGCGCTTGTTGGTGTAGAACATTTGAAATAAAAAAAGAAAAAATTCAATAGAGAAACAGAACAGCCAAAAGGGACTAGAAAAATATGATCTCATAAACACTCACTCACATATGGCCACAAGCCGTGGTAATGCTTTAATGTTAAGTAGTCTCAGTCATAGTCAGAGAACGTAAACCTTTTTTTGGCAACAACAATAGCAACAACATAGAAAATAGAAATTAAATAATGCCCTTGAGTTATAAAAAAGGTTAATTATGACATTTTTCCTATAGGTTTTCTATCTTTTTTTTTGTTATCCTTGTTATAAATTGGCAGGGAAAAATCCTATTTAAAGTCATTATAAATGATTGTTTGCATTTTGGCCCAAAGTTATTTATGTTTTAATTAGAAAGTTTTGGGAGAAAAAATAATGAAAAGGCGACCAAACAGGTTTGAATTCCAAGGAACATGAAAAATTAATTTCTAAAACAAGATTTAATGAAATTTTTTCAACTTTTTATTGAAAATTTCGGAGTAGGATTATGAATTTTTGCTACGCTTTTAATGGCTGGCATAATATTTTTCAAAAAAATTTGTCTTTAAAGAAAAAAAAAATAGAAAAGAAAAGAATTAGACTCTCGAAAGACAATACCACTTTGTTAGTTATAAATGGCATGATGATCAATTAAGCAGGTCGCCGATAATATACTGCCTTTAACGATTTAAAATATGTATGAGTCATGTGAGGACAATCTGTGTATTGCCTTTTCATGTCTCAACCTGAATGAAACCTAGAACTTATCCAACAGCCTTACAAACTAATGTTTTAGAATTTAACTTTATATTTTAATTTATAAGCTTTAGAACATAGTTTTAGGGTTGATAAGGCCAAAACAAAAAATACTTTCATAATGTAACTTTCTTAAAAAAATTTCCTTCAAGATTCCACAGCAGTTATTAAGAAATTAATTCTTAAGGCAGCAGTAAAAAAAATGCCTTAATGAAGAGTAAGATAGCAAACGTTCTTGCTTTTTTTCATAGCCTATTTTATGGCAAAAAACAAGTACATTTGCATTTAAATGCCAAAAAAGGGCGAAAATGATAAAATTAAATGATGCCATTAAAAAAAAACTAAGTTCACTAAAACATGCAATATCCTAATAATGAAAGGAAGAAATTGAATAAAAAGAACAATAAAAAACGGCATGAAATTTAATAGAGTGATGAAAGTATTGCCAGAAATAAAATCAAAAGAATTGTTTGGCGTATTACACTAGTAAAAGGCATTTAAAATTTCTGTTCAAATACATTTCTCATTCCATTTAAATTAGTTTCATTCTCAATTTTTTACACACCTAAAAACACACAACAGTGCCTTAAAATTTAAACCAAAATTGTTTGGCACATCTTACAGCATACTTAAGGGAAATTTTTTCAAGTGTTTGTTTTGTCGTTAAGTGAGTTGCTTTTATTTCTTTGACAATACAGAGAGCATAATATTGAGTGCCGTAGCATATGTGTGGGATTTGTTTTAAAATAAAATTTTGCAAAGTATACTTTAAGGCTCTCTATTACATTTATTAAGTGTATTATTGTATCTTTTGTCAGGCATTATCATATTTTTGTTGATGTTAATATATTTATAACACTTACAACATTCATTGCATGAATAAACGTATAAGCTATTGGTTACTTTATATTGTATTCATCGAAAACAAAAAAGAAATTCATTCAGAATACTTCAAACTGTCACTTTATTTATGGTCTTTTTATTTATACTCCAAATAATAAAGAATAATAAAGAATGTAAATGAATAAATAAATTAAAAATATGGTTAAATTGAGTCATTTTATAACATTATTACATAATGCTTTTATGATATTTGCTAAGTAATCAAATTATAAACTCCTAAAAGTATGCTTTGATTTTTATCAGTAGTTTTAATTCAAAAAACTGAATATCAATACAGATTTCGGGCAAAATTTCTGAGAGTAAATTAAATTTCCATGACAAGTTTCACAAAAAATCTGTTGTTCTAAATCGTCTCGCCGCACATGTATACAATTAACACACACAGCATAAGTGGTATGAAAAGCTAGGTCGTAATCCTGACCGAAGGGTTGTAATGGCCAACTATGTATGTATGAATATCAATACAGAATGTCATTTAGTATCGTAAAAATAATTCACCTATTTTATTGAAGTTAGCAGAAAACATCTGCGTAGTAAATACATTTGCCTTAAGTTATGCTTGAAAATAACTTATTTAAGCCTAAAGTCATACTGCTTATGTAAACAGTATTTGAATTACAGTATGGCCTTAAAATATGCTGAAAACATATTCTTTATGAAAATCTCATATATTTGAACAAAGATTTTAAAAACAATTGTGTTCAGGAATACGGCGTACATAATTCTTTAATGGAAATCTTCAAAAAAAATAGACTGTGAAAATCTTAATGTAAGCTTTTAATACACAATGTTATTGCCTTAAGTAAATATTTTTAAATCAAAAGGTTTATGACAACAGCGAAGATCTGCCTAGTAAATTCCGTTTGCCTTAAGGTATGCTTTAAAAAATTGTTATAAGCTGTTTAAGCTAAATCTTAAAGTCTTAAATAAACACGACGACGACTAATTCTCTTTAATTTAAGTATTGACACACACACACGCACATTTCATTTTATTTCATACCATATCATGTTTGTTTTGCTAGCATATTCTCAGGTTACATTAAAGTCTTTCATCTTTTACCTGCTCTTTTGTATAGCTTCCCTCGATATTCTCTAGTGAAAAAAAAAAAAACAAAAAAACAGAAACAAATATGCCAACTCACCTTTTGTCCATAGCCGTTATCCATTCCATCGCCATGTTGCTGCCGTTCTTGTTAGTCGCCAGTATTTGGAAAATAAAAAAAAGAGTTGCACGTCAGACGGTCGGTCGTTGGGGTTTATTTAAGTGAGCGAACAAACAACGAACGAACGCATGTGTGAGTGAATTTGAGATGTTCTCTGTTAAAGTATCTCAAACATTAACACGTATTTCGTATTTTACGGTAAAATAAAATGGCAAAAACAAAACAAAATGAGGTGTAATAAAACTTTTAACACGCATCCAAATACCGGAATACGGGTAAAGGGTATACAGAGTTCCCTGAACGGAAATAATAAATTTATCTGAAGGCTAAAGAAAATATTTTACCAACAAAAATCTTTGCGAAAATCGTGGCACTATTTAAAGGGATTTTATTTTCATTTCTTTCATTCAATTTATGCTTATAATTTTTACTTTATAACTTTAAATTGAGGTCACTTGTAAGAATTCCACTTTGGGCTTTAAGGCTGACATTTATAAGGTTGCCAAATTAACTTTTATTTTCATACACTTTTTCATACTTCGAATAAAACCGAACACTTTATGTTTTCCATTCACCTTTAATATCTAAAAAATTTTTTATTTTTTTTTTTTAATTTTTTTTTCTTGTTTTGTTTGTTGTACTTTTTTGGTGTTTTTATATTTTTTCAATTTCCGCTGTTTTTTTTTTTTTTTTTGTTTATGAAGGCAAGTTGAACGCGTTTTATTCTGCCAAAATATTGTGAGTTTCTATCTGCATAAACATCATCTACATCATCTACAGCAGTTTCATCTGAAAATTAGAAAAAAGAAAATTTAAAAACCTTTCGAAATTAAATGAAAATTTTAAACAGAATTCATTTACAATAATGAAATTGCAAAACTATTCACAATTCACAAACTGGTGTACTATAGCTATGCTGTTTTAGCAGTAAATTGTAAAAGTTTTATTTCTGAAAATTGCAAAAAAAAAACCTCAAGGTATGCTACACAAATTGATTTGCTTTAAAGCCTTTAGTATATGCTTTAGTATTTTATTTACACATTTTACGTAAACTGAAATCAAACAGGCATAAATTAAAATGTAAAGCAAGGAAAACATAATGAAAGCAAAACCAAATGACAGAAATAATGAACGATTCTCTCTCTCTCTCTCTCTCTATTATTTCAATTATTTGCTTTCATTTTGCAGTTGGCTCCGGGTGCAGTTTTAGCAAAAAAATAAATAAATCATACTGAAAGCAATTAAAATTTCATTTTATTTCAAAAATAATGTGTACTTCAATGAAAGTTTAATTTTAAGCAATTTCAGGTTCAAATTTAATGTTAGCAAGTGTATATGCAAATCTAATGAAAATAATAAAAGCAAATAAATCTAGTAAAAAAAATTGTGATTTAAATTTCGATCGATTCAAATATATTAAAAGACCGGGCCTATTGGCCCCAGCAGTACAAATATAAGAGAAAGCCTTTAATAGATCTTCTAGTCTATCTACCACGTAGGAGTTTGTAGTGCAAGGCAGTTGAGTTTTACGTGAGAAAATGCAGTTTTCAGGAACAAATCACTTTCTTTCACTAGAGCCTATTTTATTATATTACTGGTAAAACAATTAAACTGATTAAGGTAACGCTTTAATAAATTAAAGAATTGGTCGCCCCCAGCTCCACTATTGTATTGTTATAAGGTGAGACCAAGCCAGTGCAATCCATCAAAACTGGCTTTCCGTTGGCTTTGAAATAAATTTCAGTTTAAAAAATCCTTAAAGTACACAACGGCGACTGTATTAAGAATGCTACGCTTTCAAGCCTTCGAGTTAAAATTACAATGAAACAGAGTAATTAAAATTTAATACTCATGTTCTCTTATGTTCTGACTTTCTCTCTTGTACTCTCTTCTTTACTGTTATCACTCTTTTTTATATTTTTATTTAATAACTGCACAAGCTAGAGAGAAAAAGGAAAAGCAAAAGAAAATCTACAATATTTATAGCCAATGCCTGTGGGTCATAAAAATTGAGGACTAATTTAACGCTGTTTTAAGTGATAAAAAGAACTGCATTACCGATAGGCTGATACATCAACAATACAGGCTAAACACTTGAAATTATACGTTCTCTTCAAAGTGTATCTGCTTAATGTTTAAACGAAGTTTCAAGAATAAATGAATGAAAAGAAGCAGTAAAATCAGAAAACTTAATTATTTTATATTTAAGGAATACAAGTAAAACGATAGGTTATGTAAGGAAAGAGATCCCGCTTAATTTACCCGTTGAACCTGGTAAAACGCGGTTCAAGTGTATTTCTTAAAAAAAAAAAGAAAAGGACAAACAATTTACGTTTGCGATAAAACTTTGACAGTCACATTATTACCAACGAAAGACGCACAAAAAAAGGTGATCGGAAATATAATGTGACAACTATATTGGGGTCATTTTATTAAAAGCTTTTATCATTGAAACAAAGAAACAAAATAAATGAGGCGACATTTGAAAGAGATTGAAAAGTTTTTAGTAGCTTTAATATATTTTGTTTTTGTTTTTATTTACTTTAAAGCCTTAAAAATACATCGAAACAGGTAATACGTTTGTTCTATTTTTAAAAATTAAGTATTTAGACATGAAATTAAAGGCTTTATTTTGAGTATGAAGGACAACAAGTGGCGTAATCCTGTTGGCATTGTGTTGGCTTATTGGAAATAAGGATGTGGTTCAAACAACAGAACAACCATATTAAAATATTTCTTCAGTGAGTTGCTCTCACTAGTCTTCTGTCAGAAACTCTGAGAATAAACAAAATTGCATAATAATCACTTGGTATATATAGTTACAAAAGCATCTCCTGTTAACCACTCTATCTGATATTTATTCGTATGTAGATTCTGGTTTTTTTTAGGCAAAAATTAGACGTTTAACTAACTAAGTTCTAACTAATTTCTAACTAACTTCTTTTTATGATGTTTTAAATTTTCTTTAAAATTTTAATATCCATTCTAATGGACTCTGTACTTCAGAATATAATCCTAAAAGCTAATTCGAATCGAAATTCTTGTTGAATATAATAACTGTTATAACTGTTTCCATATATTATTATTAATTATTTTTTTATTTTTAATTCCAATATCAACAATTTTACGTCCAAATTACGGTGCTGATAAGATGTAATTTCGTGATGTGACTTCTCACATAAATTCGCAATTAATTCTTAATATAAAATAAACAGTTTTGCTATTACATTCCATTATTTATGAACACATTATCATTCATTTAATAATAATTCACTAATTAAACTTTCACTATTTTTTTATGCCTTTAACAAAGGGATTAATAATTCGCCATTATGTCGTTAAAAATCTCTTTCGCACACTGGTTTTTAATTAAAATTGTTCATAATTTTATTACTTTTTTATTTTTTTCATTGTCCTTTATGAATCATAAATTAAAGTATTTTTTTTTTATATGCAATTTTACTACCACATTTATGGTATATGTATGTATTATACATATATATCTTATCTACATATTATATTTAATTTTTATTTACTTTCTATTTTCTCTGTTTTCTGATTTTCTTTATTTCACTTTGTTTTTTGTTCCGCGTTTTTCTTCTTAAACGTACAAATATTCAAATGCAACTGAATTTACCAAAAATAGTAAAGTCTACTCTTTGGCGCTGAAATTTTACAATACAAATATACCACCACCACACTATGGTGAATTTCTTATATTACTCACTCTAATACTAAAGTGCTCACAAGTGCTTGTGTGTGTGTGTGTATACGTTGTATTATGAAAATAGTGGGAAATTTTCTTTCGTATATTTCAGTACAATTTTTTTTGCTTGTTTGTTAATTTGTTGGTATGTTTCTAGCAAAAGTACCTGTAATTGAGTTTAAATTGTTAAAGAAAAAGAAGTTTTGTTTTGTTTTCTCTTTGAAAACTGTTATGTGATGTTATTTTGCTTAAGCAAGTGTGTTATTTTAACTACCACTATTACATATTATTATTAACGTTATCATAATCATTTAACACGTATTTGTTTGTATGTTTTTCTTCTCCTTAAATTGTTTGAAAAGATCTTAAAATGATTACCGAACAGGATACCGAATCATTTTGATCTTATAGGCCAAGAAAAACAAATAGAAAATAATATTGGGAGAAGCTGATTAATAACTTAAAAGAGATGAAAAATTATTTATTATTGCAAATGGTAAACAATCGAATAAAATATTTATGAAAAATAAAATCAAAGACTTAATTTTAATTCATCATTTCTAAGATTTCAAATGCAAAAATTTCTGTTCATATACTATTCGTGCTCAAATCAAAGCCAAAACATAAATGAGCCTTTTTCTTTTAAATTCGGCTATAAATTCATTACATTTTTGTCTCTTTGGGCTGATATTGTATCGCACAAGATTTTGCCTTTAAATTTATGCTTCATAGAATAGCATGCATACTCCAGTGAAATTTAAATTCTTATTTTGTATTCAGAATGTGTTGAAAAGGTTTTTTCAAAGTTAGAAGTTCAAAAAAACAAAAAAAAAAAAAGAAAAAGAAGAATACTGAGATGAAAAAGAAAAGAAAAACCCAAAACGAAGGGATAAACTTTTTAAGGCATTCGAATAAAAGTTTTGAGCTGCTAACGTTTACAGTCATGGCAACATGTGTTTCCTTGAAATCATTTACATGTTTCATGATTTTTGAGATGAATACTCTCATTTCTTTAATATTTTTTAAAGTTCTTTAACTTTCGACAATTCCAATTAACCGGGTGTTACTATTTGTTAAGCCTAAAGGATGTAAATTTTTTTTTTTTTGCGCAGCGTGAACCTTCATTTGTAATACGATTTTTTGGAACCTTAAATGAATGGTTTTATTATCCTTTTCTTTTGTCTTTTGTCTTTTTCTTTTCCCTTTTTATTTTTGCTGATGAAATCATATATTTTTTGTCTTTAATCCTGATTTTAAACTTTATTTTTATTGATTCCGTTTTATATTTGTCCAGCTTAATTTTTCATTTGAAAAGAAATGTAAAGGGAAATACAGAGTACACAAGGATGTTTGAAAATTTTCTAAATCCTTTATGAATAACAATGGGATTTTGTTATTTATTATTATGGCATAATATTTATAAGACCAAATAAGGTTTTGATTAAAAATATTAAACAAAAACAAACAATAGAAAATAGAAAATCTCTAATCTTCTTTCGCATCTAAAAAAGAAAAAACTTAAATGCCATGAATTAAGCAATGAAATGACCAATATATATGCCTGATAAAGAGGAGAAGCCCCAAAGGTATTGAACAGCATTTAGACCCTCACATTTGTCCTTTTAATATATGTACCCTATACAAAATAAGTTAAACAGCTATTGAGTGTACAATATTTGTTAAAAAGATATCGTTGTGTTATGTACAGTTTGATAAAAGTCTTCTCTCTCTCCCTATCCTTTTCTCAATTGTTGAGTATACCCTTAGAAACTTCACATGAGTCTAGTGCTCGGACGGCTGCTTTTTCTGTCTTAAAAGTGTATGCACTCTTCCAATTGCCATCATAGAATTGGCTGATGCTGTCCAGGAGGCTGTTAAGAAGGCCACTGTCTGTGTTTGTCTGTTCACAATACCGTGTCTTTAATTATCCTAACCGTAGTCTCCATAGCAATTGTCCTCAATTGTAACAGACTTCAATCCAACAGAGTCTCTAGCTCTATTCAAGAACATCAGTCTCTGTGCCATAGCAAACAACAAAAGTCAGTTTAAATTCCCTGTCAGTTCTTTTTTTTATAAATTATAGGGTGTTTGCTTTAAATCCATCATGTTTCTTAATGCATGTGTGAGAATTTAATGCTCATGCTTAAATTCAATTTATTTTTTGAAAAAAAAAAAATAGAAAGAGGAAACAAAGTAAACTCCACTCTTACGTCCCTAAAATGTATGCTTTATTGATAGTCTGGTTATAGTGTCTAAGTTTATTTGGATTCATATCAATGTCCTTCTCATAAAAAAAAAGAAAACACAAAGCAAATATGGAAGAGAAGAGAAAAAGATTTCAAACAAAGTGATTTTGATATTTTATTTTAATATACAATATTAGGTAAAGGAACAAGTAATTTCCGGCAAAAAAAACCATTTTATAACATTTAGATTAAAATCATGTTCTGGCTTCTCTCACCACCCATGATGTGTACGTTAATTTTTATATGAGTGGCGCAATTTACGATGAAAGCGAACGACAAGTTTAAAAACTTTTTTCATGACATTATGAGTACTTCAGAGAACTCAAGTAAAGCCATCAAATCAACTTTTTAAACAAAATATCGCAACTATAATGAAACTCTTATAAAATACGGAAAAAGTTTTTAAAAAACGTTTTCCAAAAGCAAACACTTGTTTTTCGTACTCATAACAGCGATTTTATCTCTTACATGACATAAAGCTCTGACTGTACAACCACAAAAAAAAAAAAACCAACACAGTAAACTGTTTAGTCTTCCACCATTTAAACGAAATATTTTATTTGCAACGAATAGTTTAAGTTGATGTCTACTCCTCCTCCTACTCCTACAGTGTCTATCTGAATCGTCTGTCCATCAGTGTCTCTTTAACCATGAAATAAAAGTAGTGCCTACGGCTTTTTCTAACATTTTTTCTTCTTCTCTCTTAGTCATGCTGGTAGGAAGAGGGAGAGAGGAAAATAAAAAAAAATTCTTTAAAAGTAACGGAAACAAGTGTAGACAGGCTTTGATGCCACACACCGAGTAAGTGGAGACAACGAAATGGAAAATGAAAATAAAAAATAAGACTACAAGGGAAACACCTACAGGGACTATTTAATACAGTAAAGAAGAAAAAAATAAACTGTGTAATGCACACTGTATTACCATCTTTAACTAAACAATTTAGACAATCTTTGTTTTTTTGTTTTTTTGTTTCATTTTATTCAAAAAAAAATGTATTTCATGTTATCGATAAACACAATCTGAAACATTTTTCTTTGTGTGTGTGATCAGCATAAAAACATTAAAAAAAAAAATTTTACAAAGAATTTTGCGAATAAAAAAAATTTTTCATTTTTTAACGTGAACGTTTGTACATTTTTGGCTTACCCTGCCACAATATTGATTTACCTTAAGGAGTTTTTCAAATGTTTGTTCTTCGATTTTCTTAGAAACGCGCAAAGAAAATCGTTTTAATTTCTTTGAAAGTCACTCAACTTTAAATTTCAACTTAAAAATGTTTTTCCAATGGATAAAGCAAAGTATCGCTCTTGTATGCTCTTAAAGCGTCATTAATTAAAAGACGTCATTGCGGTATTCATTTCGTTAATTTTTTCTTTACAATTTTTTTGCTGATTCGTATTTTATGAAAACTATTTTTGTCTGCTTCTGACAATGGATTTCGAAAAAAAAAATTCCTTGCTAATGACGTTAATATGCCACTAAAAATAAACGATTTTTCTTCGAATTCTAACATACAGGGCAATTACATATTTTATTCAATTTAATTAAAATAAAAATTCAATTAAAGACGAAAATTGAATATTAAGTTAGGTTCGGTAAGATAACAAATTCCCAGTGGCGTGTTAGTTAATCTTTTTCTTGTCCACACGTGTCCTGTAGAGTCTCGCAATATTGCACGCACCTTACTACTGCCAATAAAATAGAGCATCCCTATCATACGAATGTATGAATACCTATATACTGCAACATGTTGAAGATTGCCAGCTCCGTACCGACCTTAGCCAAATCATTAGCAAAGCAATGCTTTCATGGACAAGAAAGAATGTTGAAACTATGTTCATTTGGGACTTAATCGCAGCTTTACCGTCCGAATAAATAGATTTTCAGAGAAAATCCTGCCAATCAACAAACATTGCTACGCTTTTAAAATTGCCACATGAGCGTTGCTTGAAAATTTCTGCAATAGTCAAAGCTGACTATAATGATACTTCCGCCCTATACGTATTTTTACTTATTAGTGAATTTTTACTCGAAAAAAAGAAGAGGAAACCGAATTTGACAGCCATAAAGATTTCATTTAAACATTGTTGATATAAAATATGGCCTACAAACGCTTTTTAATGGAAATTCTCATTACAAAATCGTAGCCATAATTAAGTCTCAATGAAAAACTTTATATATATTGCGATTTAAGTTAAAAGAAAATGTATTTTTGAAACTCTATTTCTCATGAAGATATTCTCTTCATTTACTGCTTTGAAAATGTGATTTGAAACACTTTTACCTAAGTATGAAAGGCTTAAACTGCTTTATATTTCTTATAAGCTTTTAGTTTGATCCGTTGTAAGAATAGAATCTTTTAAATCTAATGGCTTAAATAAAAATATCACTAATGTGCTCTGGGGAAACATACTAGCAAAATAGAACAGCAAATATAATCTCCATGATTTAAAAAATTTATTAAAAAATTTATTAAAAATTTTTTTTTGGGATTTTCTTTGTAAGAAACCAAAAAAGATTGTAACGTGCTTTGAATATTAAAGAATATTTAAATTTCCTTTCAGTTTCAATTAAATTACTGTGTCCTTTGTATAAAAACAGAACAGCAACTAAAACAATAATTTATTAAAAAAAAATTAAGAAAAGCCAATTAAGTTCAATCCATAACATAATCCATAAATCCTTTGAATGTCTCGCATTTAATGTTATGTAAATCCTAGAAGAAAAAACAAGAAAATTAAAACCAAAAACAAAACTAATTAAATGAAAAAATAAACAACAAATCATAATTGAATACAAAGAAAGGTTATCATCGATGGCAATGGCCAGACAAAAATTATAAAAAAGCAAACTTTTGGGAATTTCGGTTTTTGCCTTAAAAGTATGCAACAACAATTTATTAAAGTTATAGATTCTTGTCTAATTTTTTTTTATTAATTTTCTCTGTTTTTGTGTATCCATTTATTGACCTCTCAGTTAACTGACCTTTTTAAAGTGAAACTCTACAAACCAAGTAAAACTTATGAATAAAAATATATGAACGCCTAAAAATCCACTGTAAATAATAATTTATTGTGTGTGGATTAGTCGTGGTGACCATTTCAAATAAATTTTTGTTATCTTTTTTGTTTATTGAACACAATTAGCAATAAAATATTTCATGTCTCTTCATGATTTTTTTTTTATTGTTCTCGTTATTATTGTAATTGAATGATTTTATTGTTTTATTTTTTTTTTACGATTGCAATAATAATCAAAAATAATTGCTATCTCCGAATACAAAAATTTCCTTAATTTTTATTTTTAATTCCTTAGAAAATTTCTGCATTTCTTAAATTAATTTTTTTTTGTTAATTTTCAAAAAAAAAATTCTAAAAAATTATCGATTTTTTAAAACAAAATATTCATTCTTGTGTTTCAAAAAAAAAAACAAAACAAAAATTAAAAAATAATAACAAATGCAAAACAATGTTTGCATAATTCAAAGTAACCCAATTGACAATAATGTTACGTCTGACGTCAATGCTGTCACTACAGACACATCCCTGAGGGTTTAAAATCCAACTGCCTCTGAGTGCAATTGTGTGTTAACATCACGTTGTTTTTGTTTTTACTCTTAATTTATCAAACCACACACACACACACACACAAAAGTTAAAGCATTAAATGTTTATGTCAGGTGTCTCTAACCAAACAAATGTGGGTGAACACTGCTGGTCTATTGTTGGGTCACCTACCTGTTGTGAGCATGTGAAGGCTATGGAAATAATAATTCCAAATATTTTTTCTTTAAAGACTTCTAAAGGAATTGTAATGGAAAATTAACACTAAAAGAAATTCGCTTAAAACCAATAGAACTACAATAATAGTTGGAATGAAAACTGCAAATTGAAAATTATGTTTTCATGCAGTCTATTGCACAAGTTTCTCTTAATGCTTATACGTCTATAAATAGTTCTCTGATCCCATATCTCATACAAACTTTTTTCTTTCCTAGTTACAATGGGATGGCGAGATGTAGTCTTTTAAGTGTTTGACTATAAACCTAAATAATCGCAATACAGAAATTTCAGATGCTTCCACTTCTTCCACTTCCAAATAAAATGTAATCCTTATAAAAATGTTGGAAGTACAGTCTTCCATTTTCTCTGGCTCCACTATCAACTGAGAACTTAAAGGGTTAGTATGCCTTGGAATT
Source organism: Sarcophaga bullata (assembly GCA_005959815.1). Lineage (NCBI taxonomy): Eukaryota > Metazoa > Arthropoda > Insecta > Diptera > Sarcophagidae > Sarcophaga > Sarcophaga bullata. Next base: position 382,319 of record QOCX01000060.1, read on the forward strand.
CTAAAAAAAAATCGCTTATTAATGTTTCTTTTGAATTTTATTCAAATATTTGCCAGTGTATTCATAGAAATGCAAATATTTATGCGCAATACCTAGAAATATGCAGTAAAACTCCTCAAATATGCAATTAAAATGCATTTATTCTTAATTGTCACAATTGAAATCAATTTTTAAATCGATTTTCATTTTCCATATTGTTGCACAGTGAAGCTCAGCTCTTGTTTCAGGAAAGAATTAAAGTGCAAAAAAAAAGTAAAAGAAACTTTTAATAAAATTTTTATTTATTTTCCATTTTTAGTACTGTTTCTCTCCTGTTGTTTCTTTTTCCTTTTTTTTTATTTTGCTTTCATCTCTCTACAGATTACAGTCTCTTGTTGATAATTTCCAACTGTAAAGAATGGAGAATAAATTACAACCGGAAATGGAAAACTTTTTCCAATAAAACTTCCATTTTTGTTTTGAATTCTTGTTTTCTCCACTGCTCCATTACTGTTGTAGTAACCATTTAGGAAAATAGTTATTGTCATTGTTGTTATTGTTGTTGTTCATATTGTTGTTCTTGCTGTTGTTGATAGTTTCAAGTCATTAAGATTATCTTGGAAAAAAAAGTAGTGAACTTTTTAGTACTTCATAGTACTTTTTATTCCCCATTTTTTTTTTTTTTATTTGTGCTGAAAGTTCATGACTTGTTTGTTGTTGCTGTAGTTGTTAGTTGTTGTGTAATTAGACAATACCTTAAGTGTTAAGGGGTTAGTATACTTCCTAAGGGTCTCTGTACGGCTTCTTTCTCTTTTAGGATGAATTTATTTTAACAAATGAATCTTTATAAATGTTAATAACGGCATTTGATTGCTTGTATTTCTTTTCAATTATTCAGCGTTATTACGGCAGCTTAAAGAGGGTAATTTAAGGAGTTATTTTTATAGAATATCTTGCTGGCTATAGCCAGTTTAAAAACATAAATGCAGAAATATTGTTTTCAGTGTGAACATTTATTTTTAAAAATGGAGAAAAAATCGTTACAAATAGCTTACAGTAATCGATTACAATTTACCGATTGCATGCATACAAATATCTATGGGATCGTTAAAAGAAATAAAATACTAAAATCATTCATTTGCAATAATAACACCAACAATAAAAAACAATGAACACATAAAATATTTTATTGCTATTGTTATTGACAGAAGCCAAACAAAAAACAAAAAAAAAAATGGGTGACATGGACTCAATTACTAATACACACTCTGTGACTAATATTGTTTTTACACTAAACTGCTTTAAAGCCTGTTGTTATGCAATACTTTTTATAAATTCTTTAACAAAATATTATACGGAATATGGAATCTTATAATCCTTTTAAATAATTTTAATCATTTCGCAACCGTTTTATGTCATTTTTTTAAAGAACGTCCCACTTATAAATATCTCTGCTACAAAAATATCTGGCCAAAGCAATGAAGTGTTAAATATCGAAAGTATAGGAATGTTAAACGAAAACATCCCCCATATTATTCTCTTATTTTTCTCTTCGTGTTACAAATAAAATAAATTCTTTCTTTTAATTTTCTTCAGCTCATTGTTTCAATGCTTCAGACAAAGGAAATCACAGAAAACAATAGAAAGTTTAAGCGAAAATCGAATGTACATAGCAATAAGGGGAAAAGAATCCCTATAAAAATAAATGGTTTAATTTTCTAACTTGACTTTCGTTAATGGATAAGGTCACTTAAGTGAAAATAAAATTGAAATTGAAAAGAAGAGAAAATGTAACGTTTAAGTAGAATATAAGTTTTTATGATAACGAGTTGATGAGATAAGAACAATTTTTGTTGAATCATCGGAAAGTAAATTTTTAAAGATTAGTTTTCAGTAATGAAAAATGTAGCAAAATATTAGAAAAATCGGTCAAGTCAGTACAGAAAATTATACAAACTAAACTAATTTTTAATTGTTGCTAATACTAGACATTTTCAGATCAAATTAAATTAATTCTGAAAAATTTGTAACTCTTCAAGAATTTGATGAAAATAGTATGCTATTTTTTAGAAGTATGCTATTTTTTTAGAAATTCAAATTCTACTTTTTTTACTTTATTTGAAATGAAGGGAATTCTGTTAAAATATCAATCAATAATTTTTGCAAAATTCTTATCTTTTTAATTGGGCGGTATTATCATTATTAGATTTCATTAAAATATAGTGTTAAATCATCCTTTCCTTTTCATGGCAATTTCAGTTTTCATTATTATTTCTCTTTATTACCAACTGCTCTAGCAGTTGCTTAATTAACTTACTTACAATTCAATGATTTTATATGAACAGGAGTTTGCATTTTCATTCATTTACTTACTTCTGCATAAAATTACAATATTTCGTGAATTATTCATAAAACCTTGAAATTTTCAAAAATTTCCAACAGCATACGAACGAGGGAAAATGTTAAAATTGAAAACAAAAATTCTTTAAAGTTATAGCATTCCGTAGGAAAACGAAAATACACGTAAAGCAGGAAACACGTGTAGTAGTTTTCTTGAATTTCATTTGTATTTCTCTTTATACAAACGTATTATTAAATCGTAAAACTTTTCTATGACTACCTAAACGTATGCCGCACACTAATTTCTTTTGAGTTTATTGCTTACAAGTTGAAAATAAAATGCCATGGACAGACAAACAACAAGACTTGTTATCAAAAGTGCCTGCCAAATAGGCCATAATACATCATAATAAAAATCCAATTTGATAAATTAAATATGAATTTGACTATGCGAGTCTGTAATACAGTCATAAAGCTTAAATAAAATACTTTCTATTACAATATCGTATTATTTTTATTTTATTTCCGTTATTTGTATTTCCTTGGAAACTGTTTGAGTCACAGACAGCGGGTTTCAAATTTTCTTTTATGGCCTGTTGACTGTAGTTGGCTAATGTTTTTGGTAATAAGATTATCTTGGGCATTAGTAATGCCACCACCGCTTAAGCAACAATTAGTTGCTGTTAGTATAACCATTTGGGCCATATTGTGTTTGATAAAACCAACAGTGTTAGTTCGTTATTGTTATTGTTGTTGTTGTTGTTGTTTAAGAAATTATGATTAATGAGCTAAAAAAAAAGAAATTAAATAAAAAATTATAGCGAAAGTACACTTGAATTGGTATCCACAGAGACATTTTGCAAATGTTAAAGTATACTTTCAGGAGTTGACAACAGCTATACTGTGTATTAATATCAATACAAATTAATTGGCATATCTTTAGGAGTTATGTTATTAACAAATGTTTTGCTGATATTCACTGGAAGTTTTATTATAATTCTAAGTAAGATTCCCAAACAATTTGAAATTAAAGACTTGATATAAAATGTTCAAATTTTTAGTTCGACTCTAGATGTTTCAAAATTATTTAAAACATAATTGTACGCTTACCAATTAAAAACAAATTCACATACATTTTATATTATTGTCATAAACGCGTTTTTATTGTCATAAAACGCATTTTTATGAAAGAATTTTAAAATCTAACCTCTTAACCATACATGTCATTGGAATACAATTCCCTTTTGTACATGATTAAAGCATATGTATAGGCGGTTAAACTCAAATACAATGTTAATACTGTAAACTGTCATGTAATAGTCAACAAAGTTTATTTTAAATGCTTAACAAAGAACCCCTATTAACATAACTTTATACAAACTTTGCGCGTTTCTAACTTTTATTGTTATTGCAAGTGATTCCAGTTTTTTTCTATTTTTTTTTTATAAAAAAAAACTCTTTTTTGTCTTTAGGTTTAAAGACCAAGTTTTAATTATCCACAATTACAAGTTTCTGTGTATTTCTATTTTGTTTTTGTTTTTTGTGCCAACCACATAAAATCAAAGATCTTAATTATTGTTATCCTCCTCTAGTAGAGCTGGCCCCGAAATACAAGAGGAGATTAAAAGTTTATTCGTGTCAACATAAATAATCGCTGTTAAATTGTACGGCAGCGAAAATACTTAATAATCATGATGAAAATGATTAGCTAAGAAAAACTTTTCCAAGCACTACAATAGAACAAGAAAAGGACGAACAGAACAAATCCTATAACGTGGAGTATTTATTTTACATGTTCTTTTGCGATAAAGATTATTATCACATCATTGTTGTAAAAGCCAAAAAAATAAAAACGTTGAAGATAATAATATCCAACACAATTTTTTCTCTTCTCTCAGCCACCTTAAAGTATGCAAGAATAATAATCTGCTATTAAATTGTGTATTACACAACAACAAACAAAAAATTGACTATAAAGAGGGATTTGTAAAATTGTTTTCGATAAAGATAAGACATGTTTTAAATATCCAGACACATTTTTAAATGGATCTAACATTTCCTCCTAAAGATATGCTTGAACTTGTTAATAATCATTGATATTCTTCTAAATATAGAAAACCTTAATTTGTATAGAATAGAAAAAAATTTCATTGAATTGTATAGAAGAATTCATTTCACATTTTTCTTTATAAAGACATGGAAGAGACACTTGTTGAAGGCTTTTTAAATATAAAAAATATTTCAAAGATTTGTTACTAACTTTACGTACTAAATATGCTTTTTAAAGGCATTTTATAAAATTTGTAGCATATCTCAGGGATATATGCGAATTGTTGCATACATTATGAAGCCAATATATTAAAAATGATAGCATATGATAGCTTCTAGGCATAGGTTATCTTATAAACACCCAACATTTGTTTTTATTGGACAGATTGCAGCAAGAAATGTTTAGTACTTCTTGATTATCAATCAATTGGGGATATGGACGGATGCCATGGATTTTTAGCTCATCTTCCCTAAGCAACGACTGAAAGCAAACGTTCAAAGGTTCGCTGGAGTGAGAAGCTGACTAAGTAACTTGAATGGTCAATGTACATCCCAGGGAATCCTGAAACTTAGCTAATCCATAGCCTATAAGTTAGATGCTTGCCCTATCATCAGACTGGGTCGATACAGGGCTAAGAACTAGTTAATACACAGAAAAGAAAAATTGAACGAAACTTTATTAAGCTTTTAAACTACACAAATATAACAAAAATTCAATATAATTTATGAAATTTGTTCTTTCTTTATATTTTTAAAAACTAAAACATACTTTATGATATTCATATTACTTAACATACAATATTTATTAAAAAAAAAGTTTTGTTTCTCCATTCCAATACCACAAACTAACGAAGCTGGAAATCAAATTTATTTTTCTATGGAAAACCATATCAGCAATTATTCATATTCATGTACACACATATTGATTCAATATAATTAATGGCAATATGATGGATGCATAAGTTCTAAATAAATAATGAAAGCAATAGATTGACTCACTGTTCGACTGTTTACCATGAAAACAAAAGCAAATAAAATTCAAACAGAAAACTCAAAAAAAAGTTCGCTTTTGTTTTACGTTATTTTTATGTGAGAGGCCTATTCTCGTAGTCCTTAGCACATCAGAACTGCTAAAGTATTATGGTATATTTACTAAAATATGACTGACAAGTAAGAAGATTTGAAATAGGGACAATCTTGGACCAGATCCTCAGCCCAGACATCTCAAATAAAACGAAATATAAAAAATATTTCTATAGCGACTTCCTCTACTTTCTGACAAACAATTTGAGTAAATAAAAATTGCTATGAAAAGTTTCTCAAAAATCTGTATTTCGGAGTCGACTTTAAACTGTAGGTCCCGCCACCCATGAATGGAATTAACACACACAACATGGGTGGTTTGAGAAGTTAGGTTATAATCCTGACTAAACGGTTGTAATGACCAATTAGGTATGTAATCTTTTATAGTTTTAAAACGAGCTAGAAAGATTGACTGATAATTAAACTACAACGAAAGATAAGATGGCAATAATTGACAATGACTTACAATACCTTATATTTCCCTCTGTATGTTAAAATATAAGTTGAAGCTTTGAAGGTAATATTGGGTCACAATTACGTTAAAATATCATCAAAAAACACTTGCATTTGAAATATAAATTTGAATTTAAAAGCGATTTATTAGCGATGTGCTAAGGAAAAAGAAAAATAAAAAATTTCCTCTTTCATTCTTGTTTATCCATTTGCTAATACTCAAATGAATGAAAAAACAATTCTTAATAATCTTTTGATTTTCGTAATCTGATGGTCTATTTTATCAATTAGACAGACGACGACTTAATGGCGCTTAAACACAAACTCTGTCAAGTAGACAAATTCAATTCAGTTGTTTAAAGAACCTCCAACTCAATGAGAAACCCATTTCTGAAATTCATAATGATTTATGAGTAAAATACTGCGTCACAACCTACAGATGAGTAGTTAGTGATAACGTATTACAAAAAGGGAATCTAAATCCGATGAAAGAAAACATGTGAAAAGAAGAAACAGAAAAAAATGGAGAAATATTTTGTAAATATTAGTATTTCAAAACGTACGTACATATAGTATGTGCTATGCATCTTAATAAATCACAGTTTGAAATCAATGTTGTGGAAAGACAAAATTTATTTATGTGTGTGCCTCTATGTGTGTGTGGTTGGGTACGTGTGAGAATAAAAATGTATCCTTGTGCCTCTATATCCCTCACAATTGTAAAATATTAAATCAAGTAGAAAAACCTGTGAAATGCAAGAAATCTAGACTGAGACAAACGCTATCAAACAGACAAACAAAGGTCATATGAGTAACGAAACACAAATACACTAACATTTGCAACAGGATATAAAACATATTTCAAAAGGATTTTTTGCAACTTTTTTTTTGTTTTCGTTTAAGAAAAACAATCATTAAGAAAAATACAAGAAAATCACACAAACAAATACGAATGAATCAAAAAAAAAAAAGAATCTTTGAAAGAAGAAATAAAATTGAAAGAAGAAAAGATTTTCCCTCAGATTGTGTTGAAAATAAAAAACACAAAAATCTCATTGAAAGTCAAAACAAAGTCACTTCTAATGTAAAAATTATAAAAGATTTGAAGATAACAACTAAAAAGTGTAACATTTGTCGCCCTAATATATGCAAAGAATTATAAACATACGAAGTGAACACATGAACCCCAAAAGTATGCAATGATTTTTATGAATATTTTGATGTAATCATTCGCCTAATTGTATGTAAAATGTAAATAAAAAGGGAAAATATTATAAAGATGGATACATTATTTTTCGTAATGACGTTTGTATCATTGCTGTTATAGCAGCGCTATTAACTCTAGGAAGTACAAAAAAAGGGACATGAATTTCAATTTTAACTTCCACTATGTACATGGTGTTACAGTATTAACAAACATAGCCATAAATATACATAAAAGCAAATGAAATGGAAATACATCCCTGTTGCCTTAAAGTATGTTATAAATTTATTTCCTTGCTTCTTATTTCAAATGTAGGCTATTAAAATAAATTGTCCTAAATTTGTAACACCTTAAATCAGTGGCTCATTGATTTTGTGGTAATTTAAATGGCAAATATTTTTTATTACAATCCGAAATCAGTTTTGAAGTGATTTATTAAGCCAAAGCAAGCCATTTGACTTTGGATTGATTATTTGTTTTCCCGAACATTTTTCATGTTACTCTATAGGGAATGGAAGATACAAACGTTTTGTCGTATGAAAAGTGACGTTAACTATAACTTAGTCAAATTTGTCATAATATGTAGGTCTTGTATAATTTCTACATGACTTTCATTTATTTTTTGAATTTTTTTTTATATTCATTTCCCGTGAAATCTTGTTTACTTGGCAAATTGCCTATTGGCACTGCGTTAAGCATTTCTATCAATATGAAGTGCTTTTTTAACCTTTTTCCATCACCGTTTAAAGCATGTTATTTATTTTACTTACAGTTATAATCACAGAAATTACCATTGATTACAGTTACAAACTTGCTACGGCGGTGAATCATAATGTCGTACTACAAAATTCCATCAAATGGAAAGAAAGCAAGGTGAGTGGGTGGTGGATTAATATTGATTATTATCAATAGAATTTTTATATACGTCTGTAGCATCATTAACGATGTAAGATTATCATTAAAATTGGGTCTCGTAGCAAATGTCGATGAAATTACGTAGGTTTTGCCTAAAGGAAGTGAATGACATCATTTTACTGGAATTACGCATGAACAAATTAGCTGATGAAGAGATAAGATTTCCTATAAACGCAAATACTAAGCAATTTATTTATGAAATTCTCTCATACAAAAACAAAATTTCAAAACAAAAATTGTTTTCTTTAGAATTTATACATACAAAAGTAAAACTATTTTGATTTATGAATTGAAATTATAATTTAAAAAATACGAAGGTTTTGGCAAACTGTAAAACACTGGATTATATCGCGTAGATAATTGCACATTACAACGATTTAGTGAGGATTACGGCATGGTTTCTTACATCACCCTTTTCGTGTGTGCATTTCATTCATGAGGGACGAACGACAGGCTTAAGAATTTCTCTCACAGAAATTCTCTCAGAAAATCACTTTTCCTTAGTGAAAAACAAAACCAATTTTAGCTGGACTTATGCCATAACATATGCACTTGTAATCACTGCTCCAGCGGATTAACCGTAATGTTACCATCTTATTTACTGTAAAATTACATGGATAATGTTTCTACCGTTTGATAATATTTCTGTTCAATAATTCAATCTTCAAATGCCTTAAGGTAGGCAATGATATGCACTTACTTAAAACGCCTTGAGGTAAACATGTTTACTTGGACAATCTTGTGGATAAATTAAAAGTAAAAATAAATTGTACTATTAAGTTATATGTGTTGCAAAGCGTTTAGAAATTCAAACAGAAAACTTAAAGTCATAAGCTTTACTGTGGCATAAAAGTAGGCAAATTAATGCCAATGGAATCATGTCAGACGAAAATTGTTTTAAGCTAAATTACGTCTCTTAGAAATATCTAAAATGTATGTATGTGAAGTTAAAGACTTAAATAACTTTTTAATAAAGAAATAAATTATTTTACTGACTGCATAATAACTTAACCAATTAAAAGGTTAACAAAACGGTTTTGAAAGGAAGAAAAAAATGAAAGTAAAATATCAAAAATAGTTTTCATTAGTTTTCTAAAGAAAGCTTCTTTTTAGAACTTTTTCCAATTCGAATCTTTTCTCTCTTTTGCTACTGCAATCACACCTTCTGATGTGTTGCTGAAAAACTTTTTCTATCTACTGAAAATCATGCAAATTAAGTTTAAAAAGAATTTTTGTGTGTCTTACTACAGTAATAACTTTATAAAACAAAAATTTTTTAACAAATTGTTTACATTATTGCCGTAAATCAGACAACACTAAGCCAACATAACAATCACGGAAAAATGTATGAACTGATCTGTATGTACCGAAAATTGTTTTTATTACTGGAGTTTAAATAATAAAAAATGTTAAAAATGTTTAAAACATTGAAGTAGGTGTTTTGAACAAGCAACTGGCGTCAAGAGCCTTAAACTATACTATCAAAATCAAAGTATATTAAAGTATATTTTAACATTTTTTTAATATGTATAGACTTTCTTAATATGTTAACTAAAAAATTGTGTATAAAGGGGATCATCTGTTCGCATTCTCTCTAATTAAAAATAACTTAAACAAGTGTTGTATTCTTTAGCATTACGTTAACAATGTTGTTGCTCTGCCCCTCCACTTTTCACTGTCTTGTCAAAGCAAACATAAGTATTTTTAAACTTGTGGTTTTCATAAAATATTTCAAAAATTTTTGTAAAAAATTTCTTAGTTAAGTACAATGTAACAAACGGAAGTTGTTATGAAACACACATCCGCCACCTAAAAGTATGCACTGCTAAAAGGTTTTCATATTTTTCTTTTATTTTTATTTTCACAAGTTTAAATAAAGTTTTAATATGGAAATAACTTCAATATTTATGGATATGTTGGCTTAACACAATAACAACAAAAAATAACATCAAAATAACTTAGAAATTTTAGGAAATATAAGCTACAGTACAGTGGAAATTTGTTATGTATAGAAAGGAAAAAATATTATATTGCCTACCTTTAGGCAAATGTGAAAGAAAAGTATTTCCTTTTTAATGCCTCTTAAGCGCTATAGCTGCTTTAAAAAGGTCTAATTCTAAGACCTTAATGGGATTTTAAAAATATATACAATAATATGATGCATAACTTTAGGCAAATATATGTTAAATAAACATTACACATTGGCTTAATAATTCTCAACTTGCAGTCACTAGTTTATATAGTTCTTAACATATTTTACTGAATTTCTTTTATGTTTTATTTTGTATTTTATAAATATTTAATTATTTTTTCTCATGTTTTGTTTTCTCAAATACACTTATTTAGCTTTGTTTACACGACCGTTTAAGTGAAGAGTTCAAAGAGAACTGTTTGTTATTAGTAAAGAGAAGCCTACGATAAGCATGAGAGTATAACTGGGTAAGTGAAATTCAAATTCACCACTGTTTCTATAACTCATAACTTTGCTCTTTTACTCTCTGTACACAACGTAAATATGTATGTACGTATGTATGTATGTTTCATTGTTATTACTTGTTACTTTTGTATGGTAATGTTACGTTTACCTTTTAATATTCATATGCCTTTAATATGCGTGAGTGTGTGTGTATAAATTACTGTGTTTTACATAGAAAATAAAAACACACTCTTATTTTGGATTTGTTTTTGTTTTTGCTTTTGTTTTTGTTTATTTTCATATGTCGTTAGTGTGCATGCAAAGCAACAATTTAAATATTTTGTATCTTTACACGTACTTATTATGCGTCACAGTAATATTTGTACTTATCAACATACAAAATGTTTACATATACATACATATGTGTATGTATGAAAGCATAATAAGAAGACAATACAAAATAATGAAAAAGTTTTGCACGATGAGTTACTGGTGTGTTTAACATGACATTTTGTTCGGTTTCTCACAAGTTGAGTGGCCAATTGGTAGTGAATTTAGATTCTAAGATCATGAACTATATCGGACAATATCACTTTGTGACTACGTGAGTAAATTGAAGGACTTCAGAATTGAATTACATTGATCCAGGCGGTTTATCAATGAGTGATTACCTTGACTCCTCTAATTTGCAAGAAATTGATCTTGTGAATGTGCGAATAAAGACGAATAATATGATATAATAACTCTACTTTTCTGTTCTATGATTCTATTTCTGAATTTGAGCTAGAAAATGACATGGAGCCTGAACATTAAATCAAATGCGAATAAGGCAAAACGTGAGTTTAAAATGTCCTGCTATTCGTCCCAAAAAGATATGATGAAACCAGACATATTTAACCTGATCAGTACACCACAACGTAACAGTGCTCTTATTTTCCTTTAACTCATGCATTGAGACGAGGGACAATCAAAACTAATTCAAAATAACATAAAAAAATATATTATTTACCATGTAATATTGCTTATAAAAGAATCATTTTCTGAAAATATCCCCAATAATTTAAACCTAAACATTTTGTCTTCTTCCAATACAATCAGAATACCTTAGTAAAGCATTAAACCAGTAAAACCACTGCCATGACAGCAACAGGATAAATGTTTATAAACAACAACATTCTGACTTTTCTGGCTGAATTTATGACACATTTCACAACGAACGACACAATAATGTTTTTGTTTTCCATTACTTTGCCCTCTTTTTCAATACAACAGCCCTTTCCCCCAAAAGGAAAGCAAACAAATAAACAAAAAGATGAATGCGAATATCAAGATACAAAGTGAGTCACGTAAATACTCGTTTGTACTCACAAATATTTATTTATTGTACTTTATAATAAGCAACAGATGAAAGATAGTAGGGGCATGCGCCTCAAAATATGCCATAGAGAAAATGCAAAGAGAAAATTTCCCTTTATTCAGTTGTGTTTTCTAAGGACGAAAAAAAAATAAATGAAACTGACTATGAGGTCGATAGTTAATCATATAAAGTTTTAGCAACAACAACAACAACCAAAACAATAAAATCTAAAATAACTTTTAAGAGAATATCCACTCATCATGATTACAATTCAAAAAGGTGTTTCCAAAGGTAATGCTGCCTAAAAGTCGTAAAATTTTTTCAAGTAGAAAAAACTTAAAGCGCGCCAAAAGTCTTATACAAGAAGAAAATTTTAATTATTTTACATCAGCTCTTTAAAGTAGGCCAAATATGAAAAAAAAACGCTTTAAAATCTTTCCAACTACAGTAGTAAGTAAATTGAATGCCTTGACTTGAATTTAAACAGCGAGTTAAGGGTTGATTTACTTTTTTTTAAAAAAAATTTATTTTTAAGTTCTTTTTTTCTTTGTCGATTTGTATGGGGATTACAAAGGCCTGTTGAATGTAGTAAAGCTTGTTTTGTATTCTTTTGTCTTGTAAGGGTTTCAGTGAAGAATTTTTTTTTTTTATTTTTGTATTTTAGTTTCCTTTTTTTAAGGACTTTTTTATAGCTTTTAATGTTTTTTATTTCTAAAGCAGAGAATTTCTTTCATGGGTTGGAGAGTCAGTTGACAATGGGAAAAATGTAGTTTTCCTTTGTATTCAATTGACAATTTATGTGGATCATGGGTTTAGAGGTTAAATTGGTTTATGAACTGTGAATGTCTAATTTTAATTATTGGCTTTGGTTGCCTATTTACAAAATTATGAAATTAGAAATTTGAAAGGAATTGAAATATTCACCAAGATCATCATCAAGCATCTACTTAAAAATTTTTAATTCTTTCTTATGGAGTTGCTTATAGCAATGAATAAATAAATTTAAGTATCCGTATATAATGGAATTTGAAAAAGAAAATCTTTAAACATCTTTAACGTGCATATAATATTCGTGACATGTGTATTTAAAATTGAAATAATCTTAAGAGAAATATCCATGGTAATATTAATTTTAAAAATAAAACACTTTAATTGTATGAATGATGTTTTCATGATTAAATTTTTTTTAAAGTTTGCAGCACACAATTTTATCGGTTTGTTTAAGAGCAAAGCCATGAATACAATTGGTTTTACTTTAGAACCTAAAACTCTCTGAGAGTGAGCATTTTAAAATCTTTATTCTAAAACGTAAAGCATTTACGATAAAACCAGAAACACTATAAAATCTCAGTTTGATTTCAACTCTCTACTAAGCCGGTTCGAAATTCAATTGTGCGCTTAAATTCACATCATAAAACAACGAAACAAAAATATGACTAAGTCATCATACATTTTATTACTCTTCACCCTGCCTTTGGTACACCTACAAAGTAATAATTTAACAATTTGCAATACGGAATCAATTGCAACAAAAACTATTTTTGAATTTTGGCACGAAGCTACAGACGACTGTGAACCTGACACCAACAATTTATTTGATATGCGAAAAAAGCTTTTGAAAAACCCCAACAATGATAAAATCACCGAACTGTTAACTAATCATATCAGCTCCTCCCTAATGGAAGTATTGTTTAACCAAATTATGGCTACAATCTCTACAAAATCATCAATTAAAGATAAACCTGATTTTCAGAAAATTATTAACAACTTGTATGCAGAAGATAAAACTTTTATTTTGAAAATATGGCAACAAGCATTGGCTGAATCGATGTTATTCATGGACATACAAAGCGTTATACAGCATATCTTATTAATCGAAGAAAATAATGAATTGAAACTTGATTTATTTGATTACTTGCTGAATAAATATGTAGGCCAACATTCAAATGATCAACGATTAATGCCACTCTTAGTCTATGGCATAACGAATATAGAGAAGGAAATTGCCATTGGAGATAATACAAATACAAAAGTTAATATTAATTTATCAAAAATATTACAAAAATTACCCGAGCCTCTATTGTTTCTTTATCAACATTGGGCCCATAATATAACGCTATTGAACAAACAATATAACGATTATATTTATGCAGAACGTAACATTGGTCCTGCAGAGAACAAACGTTATATCTTTACTTTTATGCCCAACCAAAATAAATACAAATCCAAAGGTTATTTCAAAGTGCAACTTAACGCTAAAGGCATGCTAGCCATTGGTGCATTTTATGGACCGTCTTATAAGTATATAGCAGCTGAGGATCATTCTGCCTTTATATGTTTGGATAGTCCAGCCGAAGGTTCACAATGGTGGCAGGTGTTGTGGCCTTTGGAAAATGAAGAATTTGTTGCTTTTCAAAATACCGCAACCGAGGAATTATTATGTGCCACAGGACAATATAATGAAAAATTGGTATTGATATCCATGTTAGCGGCAGATAAGCACAGAAATAATCCGGCTTGCCAGTGGAAAGTGTTTAAGAGAATCAAAAAACATTCAATGTGATAAATTTTATATATAATAAGTGTTATTGTAGTCATAGTTACTAAGATAAAACAAATATACAAAAATATTTTTGTTAATAAATTGAAAACAAAAAATTTGTTTATGACTCACCAAATGGGCCTTTAATTGTAGGGTATTTCCAAATATTCTCAATTGATGGATGACTTTAGTGAACTGTAAACATTTGGTTAACTCGTGGATGTGGCGTTAGATAAAATAAGATTTTATTCTTCGACAGTTTTTTAATTGCTTGGCCTAGCATGGTTTACAGTTCGCGTCAAAAATATACACCAGCAATGAAAGTTTTCTTTATTTTAAGGCAGAAACAGAGTCTTGTACTGATAAGATTGAGGAAATCTGAGTTGAGAGACTTTTATTTATCCATTTATTATTCGTTCTATTGTGACAAATATTGTATGTAAAATACTTACCACATTAACAGCAGTTGCATGCTAATAAGGACGAGACGTCAAAAGGCCCAGTACAATTTCTTAAATAATTCATTGAACAAAAAGAGCAGCACAGTGTTTATTTATAAAAAATATTGTTTCTTATCTCTAAACGAGAACAATTTAATGCACGACTTCTTCTGACCCCAACTTAGAAAAAGAAAATCCAATTACATTGAGATATAGTGTGACGTCATATGTGACGTAATGCGTACACTTGATTCATTTTGGTTTTTAATTGCATTTTGATTTGTTTATTTAAGAGTAAAAGTCTAAAAAGTGTTTTATTTTAAATCCAATGTCTCTCTGGAAATTTTTAAAATCTCTTCCATTGAACTGTTATGTAAAAACAATTGCAAAAATTCAGTTTGTTTTCAAATCTCCATCAAGCCGGTTCTATATACTATAGTGTGCTTAAAATCTTATCAAAATATGAATAAATCGTCAGGCATCATATTACTTTTCGCCCTGCCTTTGGCCCATCTACAAACTTTAAACCACTGCTACGTTACAACAATTTGTAATACAGAAACGAGTGCAACAAAAACTATTTTTGAATTTTGGCACAAAGCTACAGACAACTGTGATCCTGACATCTACAATTTATTTGAAATGCGTAAAAAGCTTCAGAAATATGAGGAAAACTATCATTACGACTTATTCAATGAACTGCTAAGTGCCCATATCAACACCTCTTTAATGAAATTATTGTTCAGCCACATCATGTCCAAAATCTCCACAAAAACATCAAATAATACCGAACCTCACAATCTTGATAAAATTATTAACGATTTGTACACAGAAGATAGAAAATTTATCTTGAAAATATGGCAACAAGCTTTAGATGCCACTGCAGTATTCATGGATATGCGCAGCATCATACAACATATTTTATTAAAGGAGAGAAATAACGAATTGAAACTGGACTTATTCTATTACTTGCTATATAAATATGAAAATCAATATCCAATTGATCAACATGTAATGCCTGCATTAGTATATGCAATAACGACTGTGGGAGAGGAAATTTCCATTAACGCTTATAATATAAAAGCTTATGAAATTTTGAAGAAAATCATAAATACCAAATTACCCAAACCCCTTGCAACACTCTATTTATCCCAGTCTTTTTATAACATTTCCCTATTGAATAGACACCATAAGAAGTTCATTTTCCCAGATGTTGATAGCGGCCCGGCAGATAACAAACGTTTTATCGTTACTTTGGTATCTCAGCTAAGATATAATGTTAAAGGTGTTTTCAAAGTAGAAGTCAATGCTGAAGGTATGGTTGCCTTTGGTGCTTTTTACAAGCCCGCCTATCGATATATAGTAGCTGAAGATCATTCTGCCTTCATATGTCTGAATTGTACTGAACCTGCAAACGACAGCAAATGGTGGCAGGTGTTATGGCCAATGGAAAATAAAGAATTACTTGCCTTTCAAAACACAGCAACCGGTGAATTGCTATGTGCTACGGACCCATATAGGGAAAACTGGGTATTGATATCCACATTAGCGGCGGAGAAGCACAGGAATAATTCGGCTTGTCATTGGGAGGTCTTTCCGAATATCAGAGGACTGTAAAAAGGCCCTCTAGTAACTCTTTACATAGAAAATACACTGTATGCACTGGACAAATGTAATACTTGGTAAATAATAAACGTTTTCACTTTTTAAATAAAAATTTATTACAGTTTAATTACTTCATTTGTATTGTTTCTTCGAATGACTCATAAAATAGGAACTTAATTAAAATCTAGTCACCCGCCAGTGACAGGCTGCATTGTCCATGTTATCTTTACCACTTAACAAGGTGACATAGCGTCTATTTTCATCGTAAGCTGTAGTGGCACACAGCAATTCTGAAGTGTCATCATTGCGAAACATCAAATAGCGTTTACCTATCGGTGAAAATGTTGCATGAGGCCACATAACATGCCACCATTGACTGGGTTTCATACCAGTACCCAGCCAAAAATAAACAGCCTGATGTTCGATGTCAGCATACAAATATTTGATAGAGGCACCATAACGACTACCGAAAGCCACTAAACCATTGTTATTAAAAGTCAATGTTAAATAGCCATCTGAGTCTGTAGTATTCTTATCTTGAGTCCAAGTTAAAGCTAAGCGCCTCTCGTTATCTGGGCCATTATCTCGTGGAGCATATAGATATTCCCAATGGCCTTGGTTAAGTAGAGCAATTCTGTGATTTGAAGATTCATAAAACATTCTTAATTCCTCTGGCAAATGATGGTAGAGACGTTCTAAAGCTTGTATAGAGGAGATGGTCAAAGATTTAAAGCTTTTCTCATACAGTTGATTAATGTGAAATGTTAGTAAAGGCAATACCGAAAACGCTTGTTGGTTATCCAATAAATAAATGCTTAACAAGCTATTTAATGCTATAATTTGCAACTCTTTCTCTCTTAGATCCACAATGTCTTTAATAAGCTCTGCAGGTTCTAAGAACAAATACACTTCATGGAAAACACGCTCTAAAATGTATTGTACAACTCTCTTATCGATGTCATAGAGTTCTTTTAAATTCTGTTTCAGTTCTGCATTGCTGGCCCATGAATGCACTATAAAAGCCTCTTCAACTTTAGCGATCATCGTCTTCATAACATTTTTACGTATTTGATGACGCAGCAATAGACTACAATGATCTGTTGCATCCGTATCTGCATTTAACATTAACTTGCTGTATAATTCTATCAAACGTTTCACATCCAGTTCACATTCAGTTTGGGCATCTTGCCAGAATGTTTTCAATGTTGTACTCATGGATGTCTGATGGTTTTCAATGCAAAATCTCAAATCATTATTAGCAGCCAGTGGTGTCGTCATTGTTTCAGCAGCTGCTACTGCATATTTTTGATAAGCGACTTGACTAAGTACGTAGATTGCGAAATAAATAATAAATTGGAAATAAGCTTTTAAGCTCAACATCTTGGTAATGTTATTTCAATCAGTGTTGAAGTGAGACTGACTGTGTAAAAAATGTTTAAAGCAGTGGTAGCTTAGTCGATAGGTTTTGTTTTGAGATGGCAAAACTATGCTTTGAAATTCTCTCAGTTCTGATCGAAAGAGTTTAAATTTTGTGGAAAGAGAACATGATGTTCTCTGTAAATACATATGTATTTCAACTGTTAGTATTTTTATGTTAATGTTTTTAATGGTTCGTCACTAACCAATGCTACTTATGCTACTAAATCAAATTAATAGCCGTATTTACCATCAAATAACCTTTGAAAAATAATAATAAAAAAGTCATAAAAAAATTTTCTTAAAACGTCCACACGATAGGTGCCGTAGATAGGATTTTGCCAATGCAATTTTTTTTAGACTCTTTGACATTTCTAACGCCGTGTAATACTGCACTTAGATAACATTTGTGAAAATTTCTAATTAACTGGCCTTGGCTTTAATGTAGAATATTGAATACAAGCCTTTAAATTGCATTTTAAATCTCTATCGACATAACTCTTCTCTTCCGTTTTTTTGTTGTTTATATTGTTTGAATACATGTGAAGCCAAGTATTTGTGTATATGTGCGCTTGTGTTTAATTAATGTGTTAATATTTGTTTTACTAATGACTACTTAAGCGTATTTGTGTGTTTATGCATGTAATTTTCCAAAAATGACAACAACAATAATATCAACTAATTTAAATCCTTAAGGACACACTCTAAACTCATTTACGGTAAAATATAAACGACAACATTTGTTTTAAAACCAAAAACACATAACATGTGTTATTCAATTTTCTCATAAATATTTATCGAATTAATTTGCATAAATAAACGTTGAATTTTACACAAAAATATCTTTAATAAACACACATACACACAGACACGCACACATTCATTCATTTACTCTTTTTGACTCTCTCACTCTCTCTCTCTCTCTCTCTCTCTCTTTGCCTACTAATCTACTGGCTAACAGCTGCAAGTCAATTATAAACATAACTTTAATGGATTTAAATTTCTTGAAAGCTTAAAATATTTTGAAAATCCATTAAACATTCTATATTTTATGGAATAGTTCTCTTACGACATAAGAAATGTTAATTATTTTTAATAAATTTATCTGAAATCCTTTTATCCTTTGATTTGTAACCATGGCTAAAAAACGTTTCAATTCAGTTTGGAACAACTTCTCGTTTTGTTGTAAGTGCCACTCTTCTTCTCTAGCTCTCTTGAATATCATACGAAATTCAAAAACCAATTCAATATCGTCAATACAAAAGCATCAAGTTTAAATTCAATTACTATTACAAATACCACTCCATACTACCGATACACACACACAAAACATTTTAGATTTCCTATATTGTATTGCCGATTACTTTTACTGTCAGCTCTTCTAACAATACTCGTAAGCAAGGAAATATAACTGATGTGTACATGTATGTATGGTGGTCGCTCATACACTTCAACCAAATAATATTCGTTGTATGCTTACTAACGCATACAAATACATATGGTATGTTGTGTATGCATTCCCTTACGTATACATTGAGTGCAATCAAAAGAGTACGTACGTACTTACGTATACAATAGGATGCTTAAGATTAAAATTGGTTAACATCAATTTATTTGCGACAATATAGAGTTGCAGAAATAAATATTAACAAATATACATACACACAAACACAAACACATACTTTCAACATACATATGTACATATACACGCAATATGTAGTGTCGGAAGACTTCGCGCAGGGCTCCATGTTTGTGCCAATATTGCGGAACATTATGTACGATGTACACAATGTTCGTTGCGTTAGTCTCAGTCGCTAAAACTCTCTTACCGTCAATGAGGAGACGACGAACATAGCAGTTCAAATAGTTGGAACTTGGTTTGATATGGCTGGATTGTCACTCGTTGGATACAAAATAGTCTTGATAAGTAGCCGAAAAATGACCGAAAAGATGAGAGTGACCGCTGAGGTCATAAAAATAGAATCGGAGAGGACCATAAAATACTTGGTGGTGATCACCGAACTTTCTTGTGTACATAAATTATTATAAAATGCTTGAGTTGCAAAACATTTAAACGTATTAGGCAAATAGGCTCGTTTCCATTAAGGAGAAAAATAAAATTAAATTAAAAATCCCATTTTTTTGTTGTATATATTTTTCATTTTCAATTGTAATCCTTACTATTTATTGTTATTTTTAAATTTATTATGTTTTTTATAACAAATTATTGCCTAAAAATAATTTTTTTTTTGAATACAAGTAACAAATTAAGGCCTGACGACTACTTTAAGATGAGTGTATTACTAGTATAGATGGTAGCTTGTAAACTATATTTGAATTTAAATCAATTTCTTTTATTGTTGTTGTTACTGTTATTGCCTCTTGCCAGTAGCGAGACTTTGGTATTTCATGTGGCTTAAAAAAAAAATACCAACGAAGCCGAGAATAACGAACATTATTGAGGTGTTAACATGCAAATTACCATTTTAAATGGAAATTGTTACAAATGAAAACATCACAACAACTCCAACAATAACAACAATAGCAGCTATATAAAATAACATAAATAACAGCTGTGTGGCAACAAAAGCAACAAGAACATAACAAAAAAGTGAGAATGAATGAAATTTCAATGAAAAATCGGTTAAAAAATTTAAAATAAAAATTGATTTTTTTTTTTCTTTATTTTTCTTCATTTATTCAATCATTCATTCAGTATTTATTATAAATTTTATTGAATTCAATTGAATGTCAATAAATATTGTAATACAATGAATATGAATGCAAATGTAAACCTGTGGGATTATTAAAACAGATTTACATAATTTTGTAAAAATTAATTTCGTACACAGTCATACAACAAAATAATAAAAACACTACAATTGGCAGCATATTTAGGAAAATACAATTCAAACGAATTTCTAATTAAAGCATTTAATCGAAAGCATTTTATCATATTAATGAAAAATTTTTTAATTTTTGAGAATAATTCGTGAATTGGTCTTCTAATACTATCTATGTTGTGTGATTTAGTTTTTTCCATGTGTTGCGAAACCTACATTTTAACGTTTACACCGAACGACAGCTTTTTGACAGAAATTTTCATGGGTAGGAGGAAGTCACGAAAAGAAATATTTTTTTTTTCATATTTCGCTTTGTCCAAGTTGTAAGAAGACTTGCTACGTTCCTACATTAAAGAACTGTAACTATAATATTATCACCAACTGTATGTCTATGTTTAAACGTGCATATAAAATTCAAAACAATAAAAATGAATATGAAAGAAAAATCATTTTACGCTTTTACGCATTTACACGTTGCCTAACTGGCACTGCCTTAGCATCTCCTTCTTGCATTCCGTATACATTTTCATATTCTCAATAAAATACGTCGATTTTTTTCTTCTTGTTGCTTTCTGTTTGGATTTTGAATACATTTTATGAAGTTTTTTTTTTGTTTCTGCGTCTCGCCGACAACATTAAGAAATCCTGCCATTGTCTTGTTTTCCCCTTTCTTCTATCAATAATTATTATGCCTACACATTTGTAGTATTAAAGAAAATCCAGAAAATAATTTAAAAAGATAACAACAAAAACAACAAAAATTACTTAGATTATGACCAACGATAACGATTGTGGACGGACAATACAGTTTGTGGAATTTCTAGCCTTGGCTGAATATAAAAGTGTTTCTCGTTTATATATCCTGGTTTATTATCGTCTTTGATTACAATGAGGTGTTTGGGCTTTTAGTTTAAGTTATACAACACCTGACTATTGCCAGTTAACATAAAAACTTATGGCAGTGATAAAAGAAAGACTTGCAGGCCATTAAGCTGGAATATTTTCAAAGACAACAATTACACTGTGAGTAGAGATGACAATAGCGATTACGCCAGTGTGTGTAGTAGTTTTTACCAACATAAAGTGTTATTCGCAAAGAGATCTTCAAGCAGGAAAACAGACTTTTTCTCGCAGTGAAATTTTACGACAAACCTTATAAACGTTTGTTGTTTTATTAATTTTTTCTTAATTGTAAACAATTTGAAACAATCTGTACAGTATTAAAGCGAGAAGTTTATCTGTTACGATATTTATATTGCAGACTTATTTCACGTAACAAATAGAATGAATGACGACAAATGAATAAGCGGCCGATGTTCTGCTCCTTACAATATACAAATTAATTCCATAAAATAAAAATATTTTAAATTAATAAAAAAAAAATTGTCTCTGGCACTGTAATGTATTGCAGAATTAATAATTCCCAGAAGTAAAGCAAACCTTAAAATGAAATAAGAAATAAAATATACACACACGCACAAACACGTCTAAACAACATTCATATACATTAACTAGATATATTACTGTTAAAAAGAGAAAAAAAAGAATGGCAAATAACAAGACCAAGAAAATTATAATAAAAGGAAACATACCAAAACGGAAGTAGGAAAGAAAAGAAAAAAATTCTTTGTCGTATGGCGTGGCAATAAAGACCAACAAATGCTTCAATTGTAAATGCAAAGCTGCAAAGGAAAAACAATCTTTCTTTTGCCAAAGAAAACTAAAGAAATACGCAGACCTGGCAGGAATTTTATGTTGAGATTTGTAAGGTATTAAGTAAGGAAATTGTATACAAAATAATTCCATGGCATAAAATCCCTCATTTGCAAAATATGTACAAATAAATATGGGGTGTATAGCGATAAAATGCGGGTGTCACAATAGATGATAAGTTTCTTATATATGGTTTGTGTGTTAAACAACTCTGCTATTCATTTAGCTAGTGATACCATAGTCTGATTCCTACTATTGAGTTTTTTTCTTTATTTTCCAAATCAGCAAAGATTGAATAAGAAGGTGAGCGCAATTCGTAAGGTTTGCCAGATGTTATGGCCATAAAATCGACAAGAATTATCATTGCTAGGCAATAGTATATAAATACTTAAAATTAGCCTGAAATTCCACATTTTTCAAGTTATATGCCCAATATAAACAAAACTCTATGGCATAAGATTCCTAATTTGCAAAAAAAAATTAAGAAAAAAAGAAAGAAAATCTGTAATGAATCAAAATTTTTCTGTCGTCGACAAATGGTAACGAATTTGTGAGCATTAGCTTTTTAAATTACCTTCTTCTTCTTCTTTATACTTGAAGGGATTTATAAAAGGCAAAATTAACGAAATCATAATCCAGTTGAAGGCTTTCAAAAAGTACCACAAGGAAACCCAACAATATTACATTCAACTCTAGTAGTGCACCGTTGCCATGGGCTTTTGGTTCAGCTAGAATTCTGTTAATCTTTTCTGGTTGCACACAAATCTTTCTCGCCTTCTGTTACATTGGGAGTATCAAAGAGTTGCAAATCCAGGACGTATGGCCTATAGAACTTTTGTTTTTCCCCATGTTCGATTAATTTAGGCTTTATTTTTATACTTTGAAATATTGACTTTATCCATGCAGCCTGAACTAATGTCAGTTCTGACTTCAAAAAAGAATGGCTTCTTCCGACTTATGGTTTGCTTGGCATAATATTTTCGCAAGCTTTTGCTCATATCCAAATGATTTAAATAATGTCCACAAATCGAAATGCAATTCATTTTATGTGTACATATGTATGTACATTCTTTAAGTTTGTTTTTTATTTACTTTTGGTTCTAATTTTTTCGTTGTGACTCTTATAGTTTCATTTCTCATGAAGAATTCAATTGTGCTTTTAATTTTACGTGAATATCAACATGCCACCAAAGGACAACATGGTTACACTTGAACATGTTAATGCAACGCTATAGTGATGGTGCGTGACTGTTTGGCAACGTAGAAGCCAAAACAACCAACCACATGCTAATGTGTTGTGTATGTGTGTGTGTTTTTCACTTTTTAACACACAAAATGCAACATGTGTATCCAAAAAGGAATGTCAGTGTCAACATTCTGAAACAGACAGTTACAAAGTGTGTTGTTATTCATGCCACACGTCTACAAGTGGTTTTCAACAACGGTATGGTTTTTCTTTGCATTTTATTTGAAAAAATTTTGTTTTATAACATGTTATATTTAAAAAAATTAAAAAAGAAGCTATCAAGGTCAAAGGTTATTTATTTATTTTGTTTATTTAAATAAAATAAAATAAAAAATACACAAGTAGCGTAGCGTTCTAGAATATGGAATCAATACTTAGGTGGTGATATCAGGGAAGTTGTAATCGGAAATAGCTTTCAATAGCTTTTGCACAATCTACGGAACTGTAATCAGATTTTTCTTTATCAGTTGGTATTCGGTATACTCTGCATCGCGAGCTCTGGGGCATTCAATAAGAGTCTTGTCTGATTAAGAATTGAGTTAGATTGCAGTTAACCTCTGCATGACGTCGGACTATCTAACACTTTACATATATTTAAAATTATTCCAGCAATTTTAGAGAGTTTTTTTTTATCTTCTGACAGATTTTTGTATAAGCCTTTAGGTTGCACAGATCGTAAGCGAGCACAAGAGAAGATAAAACAGATTTGGAGAACTCAATTAACGATCGAATGGACATTAATAATCTACCATTGGAATAACAAATTACTCGACACATAAGATTTGAAATAATTCTTTAGAAATAACTTTTCTGGAAAAAAATTTCCTTTAAGCTTAGCTGTGAAATAAATAACGAAACTCATTATATTTTCAGCTTTAAAGTTTTATTTTCAAAACTTTTACTTCCATATACGCTTTTATTTTCACAAAAGGTTAACTCGCCGCAACTTAAAGTGGCAGCAAAAAAGAATAAAATAATAATAACAACAAAAGGCAAGATTATCCACAAGCAAAAAGTCTTTAAATTTTAATGGCTCATGGTTTAGTGGTCTACTTTGCTCTCAAGAGTTGGCAAATAATGCTTCAAGTAAAATTATAGATAATAACAGTCATTTGAAGGCAATTATAATAAAAAAAAAAGTATTATTTATAACTGCATATAACGGATGTTAATATAAGAAGTATAAATTAAAAAAAAAACTGAAACTCACTAGCTTTTATGGATGATAACGTAGTAGAAAACTAAACAAAGTTATAACAATTTTTTTTTTATAATTTTTAAGCAATTTTCGGACATGAAATTATAAAAAAATATTACAATATTAGTTGCATTAGTATTTAGGTCGGCAATAAAGGGTTATCTGTGCTGCTTGATGGAAAAACCTGTCAAAAACAGATTGCTTATTACTGCCTGTTATTACATTCTTTAGACAGTTTGCTACTCTCTAGAGTAAACTCAATAAAATCTA
This sequence comes from Sarcophaga bullata, assembly GCA_005959815.1. NCBI lineage: Eukaryota > Metazoa > Arthropoda > Insecta > Diptera > Sarcophagidae > Sarcophaga > Sarcophaga bullata. The sequence continues at coordinate 407,388 of QOCX01000060.1, forward strand.
GGCAACTTTCTTAACTTAAAGAACTCTGATTTAATTCAAATAAAGTTTAATTTGATATTTTTTGTTTGCATTTCTATTTGTATTAAACTGAATTAATTACCATGACAAGGACATGCTAGTGCTAGCGAAATTGTAATACTGATTTTTTTGTGTCCGATTACTAAGCATTTTTTATGTCAGTATAGTTGAAACTGAGCACACATATTCGAAATAAATATACTAAAAACGATTGAGGCGATAAAAGCACATATCGATATCACCCATAATTCAAAAAGCCTTCTCTACAACACTTAGAAGTTTGTTAGGGAGAGAAAACTATCAGCTGTCCTACTAGGCGTATGAGTGTTATAAATACGAAAAAATATTTTCAAAATTATTACGTATACGCATCGAGGATTTGTTACAATAAAGTGTAGTAATAAGAATTCCATTATCTTTGCATGAAATTAGAGAATAAATTTAGCATAGTTGAAATGATTTCGATTAGGTTTTGAAGACAATTTCATTTACCCTCTCCTTTATCGTTTTTTTTACCAAAAACAAAAGTTTTTTTGTATAAACAGGAAGTAATCATTGCAACAACTCATATTTTTTGCAAGGACGGCTTTTCACCAATCTAAATAAAATGATGATTCAAATAAATTTCAGTTTCAAATAATTTTGTTAAAAAAATTTTTGATTGATAGATTTTCTCTTTAAGGGCCTATTTAGCATATGATAAGTTGTATTATGACGGAGAAAATTGATGGTTTAATGCCACAATACCAATTGATGATTTTTCTCCTTATACTTCTTTAGAAAATCGATTTACAAAGTATCAAGAAAATAAAAAAATAAAAAACATTTTAAATAAATCCCATTAAAAATAAGTTTTATTTTGCCCATGGATACATTTCAGAGAATATCAAATTCTTTTATAGTTATTAAAGAAATATCCATCAATGTCTTTGTAGTATTCAAAACATATTTCTTTTTCTCTTTTTTATTTTTAATTTTTTTTATGTTTTATATTCACTTTTATTTCATTTTAATTCAATGGCATATAATAGTATCATACATTGTACGTATATACGTACATAAGTATACATTTAAGTATGTTGCGACATTTTTTAGATAATAAAAAAAAGCGTTTTTAATTCGTTTCTCTGTATGTGTGACAGTATTTGATATAAACTATACAAGCAGATAGAATATCTGTGCTGTTAAGAGTTTTTTTTTTAAATTTAAAATCGTAGCACACGTTGTGCTTAGACGACAAAATTTTTGTTATTTTAAGACACTGTAGTACAGTTGGTAGGTATACACACATACAAAACGGTTGTTCTAAAAATGTTGTCTTTTCTTGTTTTTGTTATTGTTAAGCATTATCTTTAAGCACTCTAATGCTGACATCCTTGACAGTTTATGGTATTTCATGACTCTGTTATATTGCAGAAGAAAAAAAATGAATGCGAAAAATAAATTTTACTTACACATGCACTTGCTTACAAGAATAAGTATACAATGCAATACAGGTGCTTAAATAAAGCACCAAAGAAAGGGGAGACTGTGGAAACTATTTTAAGAAATCAACACAGTTTTAATACATTTTTGTGAAAAAACAAATTTTTTTTTAAATTTTTTAGTTGGACCGTGTGTTATTTTATTTAAATACTATGCACGTGGACATATGTATTTGTTAAACTGTAGCATACAGCTGGTAACCCTTAAATTCCGTTGCATGTTAAAATGTAAACAATCATTCATTTTCATTCACATTACATTTATTCTCACATATAAGGTGTAGTGAAAAAAATGCATTACTTTTTCGTATAGCATTATGTCACGATATCCGTATGATATAAACATCATACTATTCTGTTATTATATTAAGAGATTTACGATAACTATACGTCGCTCTGAAGTTCATTATATCAGAACCAAGTGCTTTGATAGCCGACTCGAATGTAGTAAGCATACCTTTCCTTCTTACCGTAGTTGAAGTTGAAGTCGAACAATCAGTAAAAATCGTTAACGATATTTACTACCCCATATTTCTGAATTTTCCTGATAATTCATATTGCGGTATTATGTAAAACATTCCTTTTTTATAATTACTAAGCTAAAGCGATATTTCTTTTTACTACACTTTGTATATAATTTTTTTTATATCTAAGCTTACATGCACTCATGCTCACTAGCATGCATTGCAAATAAACAAATAAGATACTGACTGCAGGTGTTTTGATTCTCTATTTATTCCTTCATTTCTTTACTTCTCTCTCACATACACACACACCATCTCAGTGTTTTAGTAATCTTGGGATATTTGTTGCAAGCATACTATACTACTAATATATGATAAATTGTTGAAATGACGAAGAGTGTAAGAGAGTGAGAGAGAGGTTAAGAGAGTAGAATATAATTTTAATTGCATTTTCTACAAAACTGAACGTGTTGGTGTGTATATTTGTTGAGAAACATAAACAAAAATGTTACTTTTTAATAGGTGGCTGGCTGTTTACTGTGTACAATGTATAATGAAATTATGTATGTATGTTATCGTTGTTTACATTTTAAGTTATATTTTAATTAAATTTGTGATGTCCTTTAATAACCGTAGAGGAATTAGTTATTAAAAGTATAACCCAACAAATGAGGTACTTGTAGAAAACTTAATATATTATAATTAAAGCCGATAAAAAAAACAATCAAAAATATCAATTGACATCAGAATTTAAAATCGTAAAAACTACAATTTTATTTCGTTAAAAGAAATAAGAAATATAGATTTTTAAATTCAAAAAATACGAATATTTTAGTCATTTATGATATTGTTATTATGCTTTTCTGTTTTATTTTATTTGTATTTTTTTAATGTTTTAATTTCTATAATTTTAAATCTTTTTTAAACTAAATCACATTGCTAGCAAACCAGATTTCTTTTTATCATCCCCAATTTCCTTTAATGTGTTTTATAAATAAATTTCTTGGTTTCAAGTTTCCGGTTAATTACCAGCATCAATGTCAAAAGTTTGTTGAATGTAAATGTCTCAGGGAAGCATGCAAAAAGAGTAATGGCAGAAGAGTAATAAGCCACCATTCTATCCCATACGTTTGTAAATTACTGTGCGGTTTCGATAATCTAATTTCTGCAAACAGCATTTAGAGAGACATACTCAAGCACGCAAACAATTATGTGTTTCAGCTAAATGGCAGAGATTATCAAAAGTAAAATAGATTTATTTTAAATGATTGTTTTTTTATCATTTTTGCTTTGGCAGTTGTTGATTTATTTCAAACCACAAAATTAGATTTTATTTTATACCAGGGATGGCATATGGACCTGTATGTGACATTTAATATATAAAATTGAAATTCATTGTAAATATGATTAATTTTAGGAAATTGTTTACTAAATTTTCAAGTAAGTACTTTACCGAACCGAAATAAACGATTTATTGAAGATAAACAATTGAACTGTAAGTAACGGGCGTTTGTTCCGTCCTATTATGGAATAAGGAATTGCCACTGGGAGAATATATGCCAATTAGCAATACATATAGCATATCATAATAAGAATATTTTTAGTTATTGCCAATAAATTTAATAATGAAATGTTATTTGTTTATTCAGTACAGTACATTTGTATTTTTAATTAAACCCTCGAATATTTACTTAACAAATGTAAACATATTTACTCCTACATATGTATTTTGATTACTTATTTATATAAATATTTACACAAAACGAAAAGCACACAAATCAACAGCAACTAATTTCATATCCTTGCTTTCTAGTTTGCATTGTGATTTAAAGTGTTTTGAAACCGAAAGAGAGAGAGAGAGAGTAAGAGGCAAAGAGTTTTTTAAGTACTTAATTTAGAGAAACAGTTTATTTTGTATTCAAATAAAACCACAGTGAAGATCAAAAAAAATACTTAAAAGTTCTTATACAGCATAGTAATATAATAATAAAGTCCTTAATTTAATTTTAAACACAACACAGTAAATATTTGAACGTCATTTTAATGTAGTGAAGGCACAGTATTGTATGCTCTGCACATGCATTGTTATTTGTATTTATGCCTGTAAATGTAAATGGACGAGTGTATAACTTTACAGTTATTTAAATATGCGAGAGTGTATTATTTTATGTGTTTGTGTGTGTGTGTGTGTGCTTTGTGAGATTTTGTGTTTTAGGTCCTGGTCTCCACAAAAAGCCTCCATTGTGTATATAGTTTTGGTTTGTTAGCAAATGTACAACAACATTTATGTAGTTTGTGGTTTTGTTGTTTTTCTTTTTCACATAAACAATAAAACATCAACAAATGGTAGTTTTGTGTCACAACATTGAAAATTTGTGACAGCAAATGTACTACTACATGGCTGTGGTATGGGTTGGTGTGTTTCTTTACATAAAACTAAATGTATGGCAATGGTTGATATTTTTGTTTTTAATTTTGTTGTCATTTTAATTTCAATATCTCTAACTTAGTGGTTGTAATCTCTCTCTCTCTCTCTTTCTCCTCATTGATGTACTAACAATAATAGTGTGGGAAAGCTGATTTCGCTGTTAATGAACTCATCCAGGCATTATTTCTCTGTGGTAATGCTCTAATCAAACAACAAAATTGTCAAAGAAAAAACAAAAAATATAACGCGATAGTCGTTAACAAATATTTTATGGCTCGTTTCATTTACATTGAGAGTATTTAATTGTTTAGGATATTTCGGATAACTTGTAAAGGTTTTAAAATATCAACACAAATTTTTTGTTTAATTATTTATTAGTTTAAAAAAAACTTTAATAAGAAATAAAATAAAACGACTTACGCTCCCCGAAATAGCAAAAATGCCACTGGTTTCGCAAATTTTTTTTTATTTAGATTATTGCCCTTAAAATTTTTAGCAGCTAACTGGTGTGCATATTCCTTCCTTTCAACCTCTTCCCGTTCACAAAGTTTTAATTGTTTTGAAAAATGTTGGTAAACGTCTTAATACAAACGTCTTAATGTAAATAGGATTTTTATCTTTTGTTTTTACATTTTCTCCTTCTTATTTATTTTAATTTTTTTTTTTTGTTTGTTTAATTATACCGTTAGACTTTTCTTCTTCCGGTTCTTGTGTATGTTTATTTTTCTTTTTAATCACATTGTTTAATTTAAAAACTTTTCTTTGTTTAGTGTCGCCAAATAAGGAATACAAACGAAAGCAGGTTACTTTGTTATTAACGCAACAAAACAAAATAATTGAAAGAATTCTACAACAAAGAGAAAAAAATTAAAAAACACAAACAAACAATTAATTAACCATAGTAAACAGTAGACGTAAACACATAAACGTGTAGAAAATAGAGTAAATGAATTCAGGACGTAACTATTTTTTAGGAAAAATTGTTTTAAAACCAAACAGTGTTGGCCAAAAATATAACTAACTTTGCCCGTCTTTCCCCTTAGTCCAGCATTAAGAATTTTATTGAAAATATCCTATATTCCTGATAAATTCCTATAATTTGACACTTTCCAAAATATTTGCTTTTATTTGTAATGACTTAAACTTAAAGAGACAGTAAAATACTGAAATAAAAAGCGAAAAGCATTTTCCAATAAATAAAAAATATTGCTGACATAAATTAAGACGAAGAAGAAAATGGGAAATCTGTGGAAAAAAGAGAAGAATATTGTACCATCTCAACTATAAAATAAACAAAATCTGCATAAATAAATACACATAAGAATACAAAAAGGAATGAAAAGAAATCAGGTTTTAATTCCAAATGGCTGCGTCAAAGACGGCAGTTCGGCGAAGAGGCGATATGAGTTTAAATACTTGCACAAAATGTTCAAATAAATTTGTTGCCGATAAATTTAATCTTTAAGAATGTTCGCAAAAAAAAAAGTAAATAATTTAATAATTTATTTGCTTATCTTAATGATATCATAAAAAACTGAAGAAGCTAAATTTGTAATTTTTTAGAATAATTTTTTCCGTTTTATTTTTTACTTATAAACAGAAACAGATAAAATGATTTGTTTAACATTTTATTGAAGAAAATTTGTTAATTTATTTATTTTACTTTCAAAAAATTTAATTCGAATTTATTTAATTTCTTTACCCTCTATTTTCTTACTTTCTAAGTTAAACCGTATTCAACAACCATTTACTTATGCAAGTGCAACTCTGTATTATTTGGCTATTCTAAACTACAACCCTGTCATTAGCAATTTGACAAATTATAGCAAAACAACAACAAAAGATGAGAGTAAAATTCTTCTTTTTTTTTATCCCATAGCACAGTCTGCTGTGAGAGTTTCTCTATAAACAAGTCGATAAGTTTTCCACGGGAAAACAAGAATATTTTCAAAATATTTTCTTTTTATTCGGTATATAATCATAAATTGTAAACGCAGTGACGTTTCAATTTATATTATAAAACAAGTTTTTGTAATAAATTAGTATCTACGATACAAGTCCGTAAAAATGTTGGTTAATGAAGCCCGTCTGTTAATGAGCCGCGCTGGTGCTGTGGCCGCACGTCATCAGGTAAAGAAAATTCAATTTTCCACATTTTGGGTGTCTCGCTGTTCTTCTTCTAGTCATGAATATATCTTACATAAGCATTTGATAAAGGAATTCGTATTCAATTTCACAAAATAATAAAACCATAAAATATTTAAAAATTACTTCTAAGAAAATTTAAGAATTTGCACTCAGAAAAAAAAGTGGTTATGTAAACCCAATTGTTACCCATAATACGCTGTGAGAGTGAGAATATCATGTGCAAATTATATTGTATCACTTGCTTACAGTTAGAGGGGCGCATTGTTCATTGTCATAAATATAATTGAATAATTTGGATAATGTTAATAATAAATAATTTATTTCACATTGAAGTTGCGCGCCGTCAGTTCTGGCAGTCAACAGAACCAGCAGGCTCAAGCCCAAGAGCAGGCCCCTGCACCACAAATTAAAACTTTCCAAATTTACCGCTGGAATCCCGATAATGCTGGTGAGAAGCCGTACATGCAAACTTATGAGGTAAATTTACGTGAATGCGGTCCTATGGTGTTAGATGCCTTGATTAAGATCAAAAATGAAATGGATCCCACTTTGACTTTCCGTCGTTCATGTCGTGAAGGTATTTGTGGCTCCTGTGCCATGAATATTGCTGGTACCAATACTTTGGCATGCATCAGGTAAGATATGAACTATCTATTCTGTAGCTTTTCCTATCTTTGTCAATCGATGACTTAGTTATTTGTACTATATGGCTTCTTTATTCTAACAAATTCATTTTTACGAATAATTTCACACTTAGTACACAAATTAATTATCTCTAGTCAATGAATTGCACAAAGGAAAAAACTAATGTAATAAATTACCTTCTTGTTGACTCTGCTGAGATGTAGGCACTGTTTCGAGCTAAACGATTAACTTAAACTTTTTCTAACCGCTTCATTAGAACTTTGGGAATAGAAGCTCACACTAATTGGTCTTCTGTTTGTGTGTGTATCTTCACTCCTAGTATTTTTCCGTTGTAGGCTTTTTCGATTTACCATGCTAAGCTTGGTATGAATGAGATGAATGTTTTTCAATTATGTAACGTGTTTCCTGATAAGTTTTATACTTAATAAACTCTATCTTAAGCATTATCTTGCTAGAATACACATTAGAAGCTTAAACTCTTTGAAGTGAAACGAGCTTTATTTCTAATCAAATCTCGCCATTTTATTGTGTATTGAATCTTTTATGTATTTTATTATTGTGTTCTATTTTCCCAACAATTTAAATAATTTTATTTATTGCCAAAAACAAAAACTTAAATTTCATTTTTAAAGATAAGAAATCATTTATTGAAATTGATAATAAGGAATTAATGCATAAGAATTAAAAACAAAACCTACTTTCTTTTTCGTTTTCAGCAAAATCGATACCAACACCTCAAAACCTTTGAAAGTGTATCCTTTGCCTCATATGTATGTTGTACGCGATTTGGTACCCGATATGAATAACTTCTACGAACAGTATAGGTCCATTCAACCCTGGTTGCAACGCAAGTGGGTTTATAAAGCTTAAAACCCCGAAAAAAACATATTTTTAATAAATTTTGATTTGAATTTTTCTATAGAAATGAAGCTGTTGAAAAGAAGGGTAAAGCCCAATACTTGCAATCCGTAGAGGATCGTTCCAAATTGGATGGTTTATATGAATGCATCTTGTGTGCATGCTGCTCTACCTCATGCCCTTCGTACTGGTGGAACGCTGATAAGTATTTGGGTCCCGCTGTCCTTATGCAAGCTTATCGTTGGATTATTGATTCACGTGATGAAAATACCACTGAACGTTTGAGCAAACTGAAGGATCCATTCAGTGTGTACAGATGTCACACCATCATGAATTGCACTCGCACCTGCCCCAAGGGCTTAAATCCAGGTCGTGCTATTGCCGAAATTAAGAAACTATTGTCGGGTATGGCCAAGAAGCCAGAACCCAAATTAGATACTGCAGCTTTGCACAAGTAGAAGATTTTCTCAGCAATTCTTTGCTTGAGGTAATACCTTTTCCAGTTTTCCTTTAAATTCTCTTTGTACTTATAAAGTTTCCTACAACAACAATGATATTGTTTGCTTAGCATTAAAAATTTCTCCACAACTTTGTTCATTTTTTTTAAATCTGCTGTAGTTTGAAACTTAATTTAACAGTTGATGTGTTAACGTTTACTTTTTTTCTTATTCACTAAGTTTTAAATTTATTAATTTATACAATACTTTTGTTCATTCATTTTACGTTTTTGTCTTTTATTTATTTTTTTGTTTCGTTAGTTTTTTTACGACTTTGACTATATTATACGTGGTTAGTTTGTACCCAAAGTTAATTTTTGTAAGTGAGGTTGCTAGTAGAGATATAAAAATTATTGTAATAAAGTTATCGTAACGTATTAATAGAGAGACAAACTACAGTTTATAAAAGAAATAATTAAAGGAATAAAATGCAAATAATTATATAAAATAAGTTTTTTTTAGTTTCATTCCAAAAAATAGAATGGTGTACTTGAAATAAATCCTATATATAATTTTTATATATACATATATAATATATATATATATATATATTTTATATATTTTTTATATATACAAATCGTTAAAGTGTGACCACGCTAAGTCGCATAAAATAAAAAAAGTTTGGTTATGTTTAATGGGATAGGCAATTAAATGACAAATATTTCAAAAATCTGTCGTTCGGAGTCTACTTTAAACTGTAGGTCCCGCCACTCATGTATAAAATTACCGAAAATTGGTCGTAATGCTGGCTGAAGGGTTGTAATAACCAATTACGTATGTATGTATGTAGTCCATATCTGCATTCAAGTGAATTGCACTCTATAGTTCTTTGTCAATAGTTTTGTTAATGAAAAATATTCTGTTTCAAGGATAAGGGAATCAATCAAGTTTTTCAACCAACTATGATAAATAGTGTTGCACAAAAATATTGCATGTAAACATTGTAGTAACCAACTGAATCAAATAAATGCAGAATCAGAACCGATCTGATAAAAATAGTGCACCTAAATTATCACATTCGGAACAAATCAGTGGTGAGCGATCAAAGAAAAATATATAATTATACCAAATCCAAAGTGCTCAATAGATTCAAAATATCTTTCCGTATATTTAAAAAAAGAAAATAATTAAAATCTGATTTTAATATAAATTATATGAAAATTGAATATATTCAAATGATTACAATATTGTCTTTATTTAGGCGGTTTCCCAACTTACAGCGGCTTATTCACTTTTGCTCTAATAATATGCAACCATGCATAATAGCAATGGTAACTCTATTAGCATTCTTTCTGCTTTTGAGTCATTCGCATATTTCAAATTGTATTGAAAAGACGTTTCGCCGGATAACGCGAGTGATATTTTTCATTTTTTTAAGAAAAATTCATTTGTAAATGCTATTAAGCAAAATATTCGCATAAATTATTTAAATAACTATAAATAAATGACAATTAAACGTATATATTAGCGGAATTTATGAATTCATAAAAAGTAAAAACAGAATATTAAAAAAATACAGTGAGTGCAAAAAAGAAAAACACCGAAATTAATTTTTATTAAAGGTGGAAAGAAATGCTAGAAAATTAAATGAAAAATAGAAATAGAGATAAAAATAAAACTAGAAAGTTAATTGTTGTGAAAACATTATCCACTAAATATTTGTGAAAAAAAGTAAGTCCTTGATCTTTAGTAACTTTAATTGTTAACAATGATTACAATCTTTAAATTGCAAAGAGTGTCCAAAAACAGTGATGACCGCATTTTTAGTGCTTCACATGTTTGATTTCCATTCAGTATTTTTTTATTGTTGTTTGTATTGTAACTAATAATAACGTAGACAAAAAGTATGAAATTATAATAAACAATGTTATAAAGTCTTATATATAGTTAGAGGCCACCGCGTCTTGTTAGAAATGAACATTCGTAAAGCAAAAAATATATATATATTTGTATATATATATATAAAACTGTAAGGAAAACAAGTTTTTCTATTTTTCTTTCTCCTACATTTTCCTTTTGATCAATATCCTCGCTTTATTGTTTATACTTGTGTTGTCTTACAGCTTTTTACCGCCCAGATTGTTGTTGTAAATTTTCCTTTCCCTTTTTTCCTGCATATTTGTGTTTTTGTAGCTGTTCATTTTCTGCTAGTCTTTCGTTTATAGTGAAAAAGAGCAAAAGAATGGAGGGTTTTCAACATGTGTGTTTTTGGAATGTGTCATCGTATTATAACCAGTGTTTGGATATGTTTTCCAATAGCGAGTTTTATTGTTTACGAGGGTAGAAATCGGAGGGTGTTAAGAGTAAACGGTATATTTGTACAGGAAATAAATGAAATTTGTTGTTAAAATAATATTCTCACTTTACAATGAAGAGAACTATTTTTAAACAGGTTTTATAAAATCTTTTCATTTCAAGTCGTTTAATATTTCAGTATAGTTTTATGAGTATTTTAAGTACAGTTGTGGGTCATACCTACATACATATGTACGTACATACACATGTATAATATATATTACTCCCTACCCTCAGATTTGTATACAAAACGTATGAACACGTTCTTTATTTTAAATAAAAACAATAAAATTATTGAGGCTTTTCCTACTTTCGTAGACACATTTTGAGAATAAGTTGTTTTTTGCTTGACTCTTGCATTAGGTGTAGTAAAATGAAGTCTATTCACAAGTTCCTGTCAACTAAACCTCTGGAGCTTCAGAACAGTTTCGAACAATGTACACAATTCCTCTTCCATTTAGACCGCCTAGTCGTGTTGCTTGTGTAGGAACAAATTTGTATGTGGTCAATCTTTCATTTCCAACCTCTACCTAGTTCTAAGATGGTGCAAAACTATTTTTTATTCAGTGACTCCAAAAGATTCTAAACTACGTATTCTAGGCAATCGAAACAGAGGGTATATTACTGTAATAAAGGTTTACACCATTGAAAAGAGGAATTGGCCCAACTGCTAAGGAGAACAACAATCAGTCATTACATACAGATTTGATCAATTAAAATATCTTAATTATTTACCAATTTTATTGTTTATTGTTTTCAAATGATTTCCACTCCCAAAGCTGGATGCTTTTTAAAAAACATTTTTTTTTATTATACTGACTAATTAAAAATAAAATACAAACAAAATAGTATGAGTGTGTTTAAAAATTTCTCTCATTTTAACTGAATTTAACAAAATGTCTACATATATGCTAAATATAGAAAGCTCACACACTCACGGACATAGTTTTTGTTCTTTGCCACTAACAGTGGAATCTTTAAATGTTTAGAATTTGAAAATATTTGAAGAAAATTAAACTTCTTAATATTATCTTTAAAATTGGAAACAATTTGGGTTTTTTTTGAGCCTAGAAGGTAAAGTGGAATTATCGAAGTAGGCATGTAAAATAAGAATAAATTAAATTTCCTGTTAGAAATATATGGTAGAACGGATTTATGTGGGTCTTTTTAGTCAAGAGTTCACTGTTTTTTTTACATTCGTTACTCATCGAGGGACTTGATTTATTTATTATTTTTTTTGTTTAAGCAAGAATCCCAATTTGTTCTCATTCCCATGATCCAAATTTGTGTGTTATTTTTATAGTGCCTCCCTGTGACTTTACGTGGAAATATTCCACCCCGTAGATCTTTTTTAGTTTGTTTTTGTGTTAATTTTTTTTATTTCATTGCACACAATTGCATAATAATTAGTGCGTCAATTTTTGGGGCTACAAATGAGTTTCGTAATGAACGAAATAGGCAGAAAATTCATAAAATTTCGTTTAAAAAGTATAATAAGATTAACGAATTGATGAAAAATATTTAAAAGTTTAATAGAAATAAGATAATTTCAATTTTCTTTTTCAATTAGTATAATTACGCAGTGCAAATGCAGTACACTCTTATTACAATGCTTTTCTACACCTAATGAAGCGGCATTTTATTTGGCAGATTAAGACCAAGTATTTAGATATGATTCTTAATTCGCATCGGAGGAGTCTGTACGACAACATTGCTATCTAAGATATGCTTGTCATTTCGGATAGTATTTGAAACATGCTTAGTTTATATAAGATGCAAAGCAGTTTTAACTCTCAAGAGGATACTTTTATCCTTAGCGTTCAACCTACATCCTGTATAAGAAATAAATGAGTGTGAAATGTGACCGGTAATGACCGGTATTTTCATAGAAGGTCTATGAACTTTAGATTTTTCCCATTGAAAAATCATTTCATTGCCTGATCAAGAGTTCTTTGTTGAAACTACAAGAATTATTGTTGATTTTCTCAACTTTTTTAATATTTTAAACAAAAAATTGTTTATTCACTTAAGACAAATGAATTCTGTACTATTTTCTCAAAAGAATAAAATTGTTTATACTTGGAAATGCACTTCTTTAATTAATACGATATCATTTATTTAATTTTGCTTGTGTTTATCAAACATTCTCAAAGTTTGAGCGCGCAAATAATCGTTGTAGTTTAAGTTTAAAAAAGCAATGACATCATATACGTATGTATGTATAGAGTAAGAAATAATACTCAAAGCATAGCTTTATGGTCCCTTTTAGCAACCAACTACGCTTTGTGATTCATATAGAAATGTATAAAAAAAAGTAATAATAAAAGAATACGTTATTGTTTTCTCTTTTATAGAATTTTTCACATTCATTCTTATCAATTCTTTTCTTTTTAACCGGCAAAATTATATGCCACACATATTTTACTGACTATGAGTGTATAGAACCAAACAAACAAGAAAATTAAATAAAAATCATTCATATTTTCGATTTCAACATTTAATGCAAATTTATTATTATTGTAATTCTGTGTATAAACATTTTTTTCTAACTGTTTACAACGTTGAATACTTTAAATATTAAAATCTAATTAATATTCTTTAAGGTATTTTGTTTGAATTCATTTAAATCCACATTCCTTTTGAAATCGTGTTGCGGTTAGAAAAAATACTTGCATTAAGTGATTTTAATTTAATTTTTCATAATAATTACTAAAGTTAATTAATTGCCAAGTTTTTCTACTCATACTTTGTTGGTTTTTATATACATTCCCCTTACTTGTGCATTACAAATGTTCTGAATTAAATACTTTACCTATATGGGAGGGTAAACATTAGTTGCCGTTTTCTATTTCTATTCTTCTGTCTAGCCATGTGGTAATTTAAACATTTTTTCTTTATCATTTTATATCAATTGTGGTCTATTCTATTCATTTATCTACATTTGCTTCAACATATTTTGCATTTTTTTTCTTCTAAACAATACCATGGTGATTGTTATGTTTATATTTTAAACCTTAAAAGTTTCTGGGAATAAAAAAATTACTGGGAATACACATTTGTTTTATTTGTTATATAGAAGTAGTTTCTAATCTAAAAATATCAGCATTAATGTCGGAAATGTCCTTTTTATATTCCCTTTTTAGATGACCACCTTGCAATAGACTATACTATGGTAGGAGATAAAGCCTAATGTAGCGATGAAAGAATACGGGTTCTGTTTTAATTCGATTTACATGACAATTTTCTCAAAGCAGCTTAGTTTCTAAGATTCTTAATAACAAAATAAAAAATGAAGTTTGCTAGTTTTCGGCCTTGTGAAGTTAAACAATTTGAAACTTTCAACAATCTGGTGATTTTATAATGGATGCTAATTATCCTTTAACCTAAGAGTACTAAATTTTCAAATATTAAGAATGCTGGTTTTCACTATATTCCTACTATCCCGTAATAGGGTTAAAGAATTCTAAAACAGTTTGTTCAACTATTACTTCGATAATTTAACTTCAAACTTGTCTAACCTATACAAATTAAAAAGTAAACAAGACACTCCTATTCCATTTTACCCCACCATATTTCTGTCTACAATTCGCTTCTTTTTTTTCCTTCTATATACTGAGTGTAGTATGTACATGTGGTATGTTAACATATGTGAATTTATGTCCCTGTACGTCTTAGTTAAGTCGTCGCCTCTGTTAAGAGAAATATACACGAAAAAAAGTGAACTTGGTATGTGGATGTTTACATTACGTTTCTGTTTGATTACATTTAAAAACAAATTTATTAAGGTTTTTTCTTTTGTCTTTTTCTCTTACAGCTTTAAAGAGTTTTCAGAGTGTGTTTGAGACATGAGTGAATATACCATAGAGACAAGGCGTCGATCTAGGTCGAAAACACCATTTTTACGCTCCAGTTGCGATCATGAAAATTGTGAACATGTTGGCGATGAACCACATGTACATCATCATAAAAAGAAAATAACATCATCCTTGGCACCAAATGTTAAGTAAGTTTTTAAAAATTTTGATTTCATATTTTTTTATTTTATCAGATTTCAAAAGAGGAAAATTTGTAAATCGAAAATATATTTGATTTTATAAAGCAAAGAAGAACTATAAATAGAATTTAAGTATTATTAATTTTGTTGATCGATTCATTGATAACTTTCTAATCTTATCAATACAAAATTAACGTCAAAAATATTTAAAAAAAAAATTTCGAAATTAAATCTATCAAACTATAATAAGAAGATTGAAAGTAAATTCAATATTTCATAAATTGTCTTATTAAATTTAATAACATTTTTAAATTTCATTAAGAAAATAATTTCTAAAACAAAAATTATTTCAATGAAATCGTTTCATGTCCAATACAAAATGACACACACGGTTGTGATCTTAATCTTGTCGAAATAAAATTTTCCGAATAAGAAAACAAAATGAAATATTTTATGTAGAATAATAAATAATCTAAAATTATATTTAAAAATAATAAAAATACATAATTTATATTAAATAAAAACACCAACACCAACAACCAACAACAAACAACAACAACTACAACTAAAATATTTTTAACGTATTGCATGACCTTCAATATTTTGTTTGTGTATGTTATTATTCAACCAAATACATACGCACTCTATTCAATACAACATTCAACACTAAACAAACTAAAAAAAGCGTCATCTACTATGATCCGATCAAATGTGGCTGTTAAAAATTTAAAAAAAATAAAATAAACAAATGACGGTCAAAACAAAATTGAATACATACATATGTATGTATGTATGTATGCACGTTGTTATAACGTATATCGTTTCGTATACATATAACGTCATCATTTAAAATGCGAAGGCATTATTATTATTTTTTTTTAAACGCGAAATAATTTAGGCAAGACAGTGAATAACACTATACAACATTATATACAAATCTTACAATTCAAACACGTTTTTGTTTTATTCTACTCGAAATAATAAAAAAAAAACTATTAACAAAAAAATAAACAAACAGTTTTAACGCGCCAAATGTTAAATAAAAAAAATTCAGTCTTAACAAATACAAGCATACAGCAGTAATACATTAATTGTTATAAAGTATGAGTAGAGAATTTAAGCTGTAGTTTTTTTACATCATTCTCTTCAACACCATTTCCAATAGAAAAAAATAATAATTTTGTATTAATATTGTGAAATATCTCAGTTTGTCTGTTCTTACGTGTCATTGAATTCACATTTTTAAATCTCATTGTTATAAGCAAATCGGAATAGTAATTGATATATTACAGTCAGCAAACATTGATGTCTATTGACAAATATTGCTTATAAAAACTCTTTACTTTTGAAATCAATATTTAAATGTAAGCTGTTTAAAAGTTTGTTAAATTGTTTTCCATTTGAGGTGTTTTTGTAATACTTTGGTAATGAAATTTTTTTTATTTAGATAGTAAGAATACCACAATAGTTATTAGAAATTACTAAGTGACGACATTATTTGTTTGATTTAGAAATAGATTTTATAGAATATAAAACATGCTCATATTGATATTATGGCATTGAATTATAAGGCCAATTTTATTGTCAAGCTAAATTACAATTTTTCGTATAGATTTTGAAGGCAATGAAAAAATAACGATTTTTTGTTTGCTCTTTATTGCAGAACTATTGTTGAAGAAACGGTTGAAGTCACTTCATCTTCATCCGTGTTGGCGGGTAAAGATTATCCGTCAAAAATGACACAAACAAAAATCAAAACATCCGATTATTCAAGTGAAGAAAGTCCGGAAAATAAAACAAAATCCTCAACACGTACTACAGCATCATCAGCTGTTGTAAGTCAATCGCAACAGCAAAGACAACAGCAGGAAAGACAAACAATAACAGAGAGTCATACAACAACGATTGTAACAAAATCTAAGAAAGTGGGTGGCAGTAGTGTGGCTACTTCAACACCCAAAGCCAGTAATTTTGTTACCAGTTTTGCTTCACAATTCGTCTCAAAAGGTGAAAGTGCTCGAGCAGGCACTAAAACAACGACAGCAATAGCAGCCGGCAGTGAACGTACACTTAAGGAACATACACAAAATGTTTTAAATGCTGAAAAAGAATTGAGCAACAGTAAAAATAAATCATTAAGTGGCTTTTTGGGTAATTCATTTGGCGATAGAAGTCTCAATTTAGATGCCAGTGATCATATAGCATATTTAGAATATAAAAAAGCTGGCGAATATTGGAAGTAAGTGTTTTCTTTTAAATAATTGTTTGAAATGGTACATTACTAATTAATAATTTCTTTATTTTAAGAGTAACCCCCAAAACAGATTATACTTATTCAGAATTATCACCACACCGCCGTGAGTTGGCGCCTGGCATAGTGGCCATGCCAAATATGTCCCGCCAATCACTAGAAAATCACCACGAACGTATCAATTATATGATACAACGCAATCCCGCCCAAGAAGAACAAATCAGACGTCGTTATGAATCCTCAAAATATACACAAAGCCGTAAAGCAGCTGAAAGATTAGCTTACGATTCAGGCGATGAAGTTGATTATTCACAATATCAGTCCTATCGTAACACAAAACATGTCTACAACCACTATAATAAACAAGATGAGTCTTGGCTTATGCGTTTCATAACCACGATTGTTACCACCATAACCACCACCTGGGCCTCTATAACTGGTAGTAATGCTGCCAATAATGGTGTAGGCAAGTATACCTACAGCAGTAGTATGTATCACACGAAATTCACAGAAGAAGAAAGAGGTAAAAAGGCCCATTTAAAATTCGCATAGTAGATTTTTTAGTATTTCGTTTATATTTCCAGGATTTTTCGGTTCTATTATTCATGGTATTTCTTCAGCATTTTTGGCTATAACAAGGAATCTTTATTTGTTTATATCCTCTGTTTTGTGTTTGGATACATGGTTGCTACAATCTTCTAATGCGGACAGTAAAAATAAAAAACGTTTTTTCATATTTTTGTTAATGCTTCTGCCCTTGTTATTGTTAGCTGGTAAGTAATATTTTAAACTCTTATGTTATGTTATGATATTTTAACAAACTAAACTCAGTGAATAAGGAAATAAATTTCAAATATTTTTTTAGATTTTTGTCATGAGAAGTAGGTTTTGAAAGAAAATTTAATTTTCTTTACTATTTGATTATATATCAAGGTCTTTTAATATTTAAAAATATAACGTAAACATAAATAAAATTTATATGTACGTGTACGTGAATGTGGCATTGAGAAATCTGAATGAATGTTTACATTGCTTTCGAAAGGTGGAGTAAAAAAAAAAAATCCGCTGCTTAATATCATTTAAAATATTTTCAATATTTAACTATTTTTTTTATTAAACTTTTTTATTAAAAGAAACATTTCACACAGAATTATTTACTTGAGACATGAACGGTAGACAATCTCTGATTGATCACTAAACACCTATTTGAAATCAAATAGATGATACATATCTTTTTATCATACCCTATATTATTTTGGATGTTCCATAAAGAATCTATTTTATGTAAAAATTGAAAAAAATTCACTGAGTTTATTGGTCGCACCTTTAGGTAGTAGACCTTGTCATTATTTATATTTATATGTGTATGTGTATATAGTTATTTATATAATATTATTAATATTATTTATTTATATTTTTGCTTTTTTATTTTCTCTTTTTCTCTTGTATTAATACATTTTACAGGCATTTACTATTATCTGCATCCTAATGAACCTTTCCCACCCAAATCTTTTTCCGAATATACCATTAATATCCCTGAATTACCTAAAATCGATATAACCGAATATTTAAATGAAGCTAAATATAATGAATTAAAAGCTCAGACCTTAAATCGATTCGATGATTTGCGAGATTGGTCTAATGACTATTTCTTGTACTTGAAAACTGTCACGCAAAACTTAGTCGATGAAGGTCGTAAATTATTTCAGCGTGAGGAATATTATGAGCGTATTTAAAATTCAGATTGAATTGAAATAGTTTTGATTTAGCTAAAGAATTTCTTTACTTATCTTTTCTGTTCATATTTTTATATTTACTATATTTATATTTAGAATAAAAAATTTATTTTTTTATATTAATCATTTAATTAACTAATAAAGCTCATTAATAATTTAGGATAAAATGAAAGTTTCCAACCAAACAATTTCGTAAAAAAAAAGATTTTAGTTATTTACTTATGAAATGATATTTTTTTTTTCGTCTAGAATTTAAAAATATTTTTTATTTTAGGTATGTGGTAGAAATCGATCGATTTAGAGATAGAGAATTAGATCAAAACTTAATAGGTTTCTAGAATATAGTGCAGATATTACGTATAATTTTCTGTATAGTTTTTTATTTCTAAAATTAAATATTTAAATATTTTATTAGAAATTGATTTGTATCACATACCAGATTATTGTATCTTATTTGAGTTGTTTTGTATTTTGTTTTCCTTTTTTTTAGTTTTATTATTTGTTTTGTTTTTATTTATTTTCATATTGTTTTTTTATTATTATTATTTTTCTTGTTAAGCATATTCTGTATTTTTGGTTATAATACCTACAGAATAAATGTGTATTTTTTATGTTCAAATTTATTTTCTAATTTTGATTAATTTTTACTTTAATCTTGAGATCTATAAGTTAAACTTAATTTGTAAAAGCATAAGCTATATAATGCAATTGTGGACGAATTCTTTTCGGAATACAATTTTACTTCCTTTTTAGAGATAAGTTTTGTTTTCGTATTTTCCCAAATATCCATTCTTAAGAGTTAGTTCTGGAATAATCTGTAAAATAAAGAAAAAATAAAATTATTTTAAATAACAGTTTTTTCCTGAAATAAAATTAAAATTTTAAATTTATTCATTCGTTTATTAAATGACAGGATATTTAATTCAAACCCTTTTATAACGGTTTGTATGCAACAAGACTCTTTAATTTCTTCCAAAAGTGACATTTAGGGTATAAATTTTTTCTTAAAGAGTATCTTTTGAATAAGAATTGATTTAAGAAAACATATTTTCACAAAAACAAGTCCAAAATTAATTTGTCGAAACTCAAGTATACTCTTTTTATACAGTAGAAGATCTGAAATCTTTTCCTTTTTATTGTTAATCGAAATGAAAAGCCTTGAAATAATTTGAGAAAAACTTACTATAGGTTCTAACATTCAATTTTTTTTTCTTGACATTCAATTCTTATTTTTCTTTTCATTTGATACATAAAAGGACTTATATTTTGAAAATACATATATAAAATTAAGATATAAAATTAAGATAAAAAATATTTTTAATATTTTATTCGAATGTTTAAAAAATAGCCGTTTCGAGTTACCATGTTCGTTTTTAGTAATGAAAACATGTACTCAAGAAAAATTCCAAGGAATACTTACTATACACTGATTCATAGGTGCAAATTTAAACAGTTTTAAACTTTAAGCTTTTTGGCAAAATTCATGAAAACTATTTTTATTAATTATAATTGAAATCTTAATAAAATTAACACGTCATTCACTTTGTATCCAGGCTAAAATTTATTTTTTTTATAGATGCCTCTGTTAATATATACATATGTTTTGTATTATGACATTTATTTGTATTATTTTAGTTTATCTTTTTTAACTTTATATCATTATTGAGAATATAACCGTTATAGGCGTTCTACCATAATACGGTATAATTATTGTTTTTTTTTATTATTAATTTCTATTCAACTTACTTAAATGTACAAATTTAAAGCATTTTTTTCGTTTCAAATATATTTTTTCTTAATTATTTGGTTATTGTTGATTTTAGTTTAATTCAAAATTCCTTTATTGCCTTCCCTATTAACCTAAAAAAAATCCTAAAACAGTTCCACTGCAAAATTAAAAACAATGAACAACAAATTGGAGAAGGATAGAGTGTAATAAACCGCTGCAATACCATTACAATACAATTTTAGTTATAAAATGTAGTTTTTTTTCTTTTCTAATTAATAATGTGTGTTAATTAATTCATTAATTTAATCCTAAAAAGTTGTTAAACAACAGGAAATGAAAAAAAAATAATTTCAATGTACTATTTTGTGTTTAGTTATAAAAAAAAAAAATTATAAATAAAATAAAAATTGTTTTGTTAACATTTAACACTACAATACACACACACACACAAATTTTGTAAGATAAAGAGTTTTTCTTAAAAAAAAATGAATAAAGATTTAAAGGTGAGTAAAAAACCAAAACGTTAACACTCAACTTGAAATATTAAAAGGAACGGTTAAAAATTGTTTTTCATCTTAAGAATAAAAAAAAAAATACTCTATCCTTCTTCATTTGTTTTTTTTTTTAACCTCAACTATTTTGGCTAAATTACAATACCACCCTACCTACTTTAATTCGTTACTTTAAAGCTTTTTTTTTAAACTAAATTTGTTTTATTTTTAAAGTTTTTCTTTCTATTAACAAATGAAGAAGTTAATCATTTATTCCCCCTTATCACAGTTTTAAGAGGAGGGAATATTTTAGAGTATTTTTTTTTCGTTCTTCTTTAATTAATAATTTTTGCCTTTTATTTCGTATGCCTTTTTGTCTAGCTTGGTGGCTTCTGGATGAGCAGGATCGTATTGTTTATAGTCAACATTGGCATTCATTGGTGCCGCTCTCACTTGTGGCCACCTTGAGAAGTTCGCTATACACAAATTTCCATGCTTTAAAAAGCTTGTGGCCTTTATTTTCTGCTACCACGCCTACATCTAGTCAAAATATAGAAAATTTGAAATTGTCTTTGTCGAAATCTTTGCCACCTGAAGAATATGAGAATATTTTGAATCATATCAACAGTTACATACAGAATTTAGTAGATCTTAAGCTACAAGAACAACAAAAACATCAAAATGAAAAAGCTGCCGAGCTTAATACCAAACAAACTCAGCTTATAGTACAAATAATCAAAGAAAATTTGGATACTCTAGCCCGACAAAAACGATTCACCGATACATATACAGTTGCCGCACTCTCCGATAATGATTTGAATGTGATTATACAAAAGGTGTTATTAAAATTGGGGGATTCACCCTTAATTACAACAGCAGAGAAACCCTTGACACTTTCTCCCTCCAACATTGAAGAGATAAAGAGTTTAATTGCACAAACCTTAGAAGTTAATCAACATCATCATTATAAATTAATTCTAGAGAACATCGATTTGGATGCTTTAATCAGCAAACTTTTAAAGGCTCCCTTATTCTCGAATTCTATAAAAGATGAAATCTCGTTACAGCTCAATAGTAAACTACAGGAAAGTCTCTTAAACTTGCCTTCAATTCACTCTTCTTCAGGCGATGATCATTTCAAACTATCACTGGAACAACAGAAGCAAATAATTGATAACCTAAACGAGGACATAGCATTTATAAAACTCTCCTTAAACGATAAGCTCGCAGAAAATCAAGATCTTCACTATTCCATTAAACAACTACAGCAGACGCAAGATGCTCTGTTGCTACGTTTACAGGAATTGGAATTATCCACAGATCAAAGATTCAATAACCTTCTAAAGGAGATCACTTTGAAATTAACCACACTCAAGGATGAACAATTCAAGTTGCTTAACCAACAGGTGAAGCTGTCGTTAATAGAAATTTTAGGTTTTAAGGAGACAACAACCAAAGATGGTGCTCAACTCTCGGAATTAGATTTACAGAATTGGGTACGCAACATGTTTGTTGCCAAAGACTATTTAGAATCACGTTTATCGGAGATCAACAATCGTACAAACGAGAAAATTAAACAGGAAATTGATAAATCGGGCATGTTCTTAATGCGTGACATAAGCGAACGTTTGAAGCAGGAAATTATTGTAAGTGTAGAGCATAAGCAAATGGAAACTCAGTCAGCTTTGAAAAATCAAATACGTGAAGCTCTATCCGAACAAGAAGTGCGCAATATAGTGAAATCGGTTTTAGCCATTTATGATGCCGACAAGACTGGTTTAGTCGATTTTGCCTTAGAATCGGCTGGTGGTCAAATACTTTCCACACGCTGTACGGAAAACTATCAAACCAAAACCGCACAAATATCAGTATTTGGTATACCCTTATGGTATCCTACTAACACTCCCCGAATTGCCATCTCACCCAATGTTCAACCGGGCGAATGTTGGGCTTTTCAAGGTTTTCCTGGATTTTTGGGTAATTTTTTCTTTTCGTTTGTTTCTTTTTCTTTTTTGAAATTAAAGGAATTTTAAATTGATTTTATTGTGTTTAGTTTTAAAATTGAATTCCTTGGTTTATGTTACCGGTTTTACACTGGAACATATACCAAAGGCTTTAGCACCAAATGGACGTATTGATTCGGCTCCCAGGAATTTTACTGTTTGGGTAAGTTTTTCAAGCTGTTAATTTAAGTGGCAAGCACCCAGTTATTATTTGGTTGTTTTAAACTTTCAGGGGCTTGAACATGAAAAGGATCAGGAACCAATTTTATTTGGTGAGTATGAGTATACCGATAACGATGCTTCGTTGCAGTATTTCCCCGTACAGAACAAGAACATCAATAGACCTTATGAAATAGTGGAATTACGTATTGAATCGAATCATGGCCATTCACTGTACACCTGCTTATATCGTTTTCGAGTACATGGTAAACCACCGTCAGCATAATAATAAATCATTGATTATTGCTGTTTATAACAAACATACAGTGAGACAGACAGAGAGAGAGAGAGAGAGAGAGAGCAAGCGAGCGCCGTACACGAAGATTAAAGCAACTTAGCCATAATTTGTAAAATCCACAATTAGTTAAATAAGTATAGAAAGCAGCACAATTCTTTTCTTAAGTAATTTAGGGCTGGATTATGTATATCAGCTGAACTTCGGTTGCATTACCAGTTGCTGAAGTTCGATTGCAATTCATAGTAGACCCATAAAAAATTATTTAAATAAATCAAATCAAATGTAAATATTGCTACTGGAAAAACAAAGAAACTAGAGTATCTAACTAAAGTGTGCCTTAAACAATAAATTACTAAAAAAAGTACTATTTTGTAAATGAAACATAATTCCTCTTAAAATATCAAAATGAATTGAAAGTTTTTATACAAAAGGCGCTTTAGTTCTTTTTATTTATTATTTTCTATTCTATAGCAACACTTATTTATGAATTAATTATAAAATAATCTGTCAAGTGTTCAATTTAATTTAGTCAAACATTAAAAAAAATCCTGTCCTATTTATTTGCCACTACTTAATTCTAATAACTAAGTTATCCTTATAATATAAGTTTTGTTGTATATACTCTCTATAAATGTTAAAAAGATTTAATGAATCTTAAAGAAAGATGTTTTTTTTTATTTTTTGCAATTTTAAGTTTATGCTTCATTTCCCTTGATTCAACTCACCAATCTTCTTCTTATAAGCTTAAGAGTTTTTAATTCCAATAAATAATAAATGAAACAATTTTTTATTTCCTATACTTACTTACTGGCATAGTTAATATTCGACTAACAAACATATAAAATATTCTAAGCTATGTTTTTGTGTCCGCCCTGTAACAATAATAACAACAACATCTTTTTAAATGTTTCCTTAAATGTAATCTTTGGTATCTCTACCACACATATAGTAGGTGTTTAAATTTCAAAATATAACGTAGCCTAGCGTTGAAGTAAGTCCCTTTTATTAATATCCTTAGAATTTTATTTGCTTGTGTGTAATATTTGTTATTTTTTTATTTTTAAATTGTCGTAATTTATATGTATTTTAACTTTACTACTTAAATAATGTGCAGTGTTTAATGTTAAATAAAGAACAGGTTTTATGTTTTGTTAAAATCTTAAACTGAGTGTTTTTATGTAAATATCTGTAGAGGATCTGTAGAGAATCGTACGGTCATCCAACTATGCTAACAGACATTAATGGGTTCTATTGCGTACTAGACGTTTGACGTTTACTGTGATGAAATTGTAGACAAATGAGATGTAGCATTACCGTATACCGTGTACTGGAATGAGCTCGTGGTCTCTAATGCATTCGTAAGCGACTGTGGCTTTTCTACGCACTTATCACAAAAGTATTGATTGTACAGAGTTTTCTAGAATTTGTGCAAATGCTGGCGATATACATGCAGCATTAAGGTGTTGACATCGAAATATGTTGCTAATAAAATATGCTCAGAAATCTATCTGCTGGGAGGAAGTCGCCAAAGAATTTCCTTTTTTTTTCATATTAGAGTTTGAAACGTGGGCCTTACGGCTACACATTACCTATTAGGCTACTCTGTGACTGTGAATATGAACACAACAATAAATAAATAATAATAAAGGGATGCGGACGGAGTTAATTTAATAATTTTTGAAATTTAAAAAAAAATAAAGTGAATTGTTTTTGATATGGTTTGTTTGTTTTTTTTTATTTGTTAATTTTTTTTTTTTTTGATTTTTTTTTCAGTTTCTTTTCTTTTGTGCTTGCCTGCAAGCGAATTAAAGAAAATTACATGCGTAGTTTTAGGCTTAAGCCAGAAAATGCAAAATTGCTGTGCAGTAAATGTTGCATGCAGCATTTCCATTTCGTTTATTTTCGCAGAAAATTGTCAATACTTTTCAGGCATAACTTTAACATAATTTTTTACTTAAATTTCAAAACCCTAAATGCAGCATTTTTACTGCATGCAGCACAAAATTTTACTGCATGTAAATTTCCATTTGCATTGCTTAAGCCTAAAAGTAAGCTTTAACGTCTAACCAGCGTTGCCAATGTTCAAGATTTCCCTTTTGTTTCCAAGTTTTTTGAGATGCGAAAAAAAGTTTTCCTAACAAACAAACAAGTTTTTTCGACAAAATTCAATTATAAATTTTTTCAATAAATTCAATAAATTCAAATAACACAAACAACATTTTTAAATTTAAATTTAAATTTTTTTGTGTGTATTATTTTTACTAGTCCCGGGCAAAAGTAGCAAAGAAACACCAACCAACAGAGGGCACCGGCCTCCGGTGTTTCCTTTAGAAATTTTGGTGGTACTTTTCTAGAAAACAAGTTTTTTTTGTAGAAAAGTTTTTTTCCCAAAAAAAAAAGTTTTTCGAATAAAATTACTGACAACGCTGCGTCTAACGTATATTTAAGGTTAAACACATAGACGATCAATTTAGCTATTTTCACGTCAAATCTAGCGATTCTTTTTTAATTCATTTTACGGGTAATTTTTTTTTGATTTAGCTATTAATCTAGCGATTTTTAAGTTGCTACAAAGTGACACTCAAATAATGGTATTCATATATGCAAACAAACAAAAGAAAAATTGACAAAAAGCGTGAATTCTTTTAATAATATTTTTGCAACAATGATTTAAAAAACAATTTATTATAACAATGGGCAAATTGAATAAAATGGGCAATTTATTATAACAATATAATTAAAAATTTCGGCGTGAATGGGTGGCTAAGTCATGAAAAGTTGAAATTGTGGAGCAGGATGAACAAGATGACACAAAAGGATTTTGTAAGTATTGCAGATAGATGCTCCCTGCCAGCAAAAAAAATGTGTACGATCTTTTAAGTCATGTGGAAACTAAGAAGCCCAAATCCACCTAGTCGCTTAGAGCATCATGCTGGAAAAAATTACAATTTGTTCCAATAGAAATATACTGTTGACAACGTTAAAATGCAGGAAGTTGTTTTATCCTTTTTATTTATATATCAGCAGACGTCAAATTCGATTGACCGACCACCTAAGTGATCTGTGTAAAAACAATTTTGATAACGGTAATAATATGAACACGATTATTATATTGAAGGCAGAACAAAAAAAAAACAGGAAGAACTATCATTGAAGCAAAGAGTTAAAAATTATTTTTTATGTTTTTTTTTTCTTTAAAATTTAGTTTTAAGTGTTAAAAATAATAATATTTTGAGATTCTAATATAAAATTCTTTGAATTGTTTCCTAAAAAAAAGGGTTTATTAATCATATATTGTGTGCGAGCGAATTCGTTTGATAATCTCGTTAACCAATATTATTTTTTATGAATACGTATGTATGTACATAATTGGTCATTACAACCCTTCAGTGGCAGGATTACGGCCTAGCTTCTCACGCCACTTATGTTGTATATGTTAATTTAATACATGAGTGGCGTGACCTACAGTTTAAAGTCGACTCCGAACGACAGATTTTTGAGAAACTTTTCATGGCAATTTTATTTATTTACTCAAAGAAATTTTGCCAGAAATCTGCTGAGAGGAAGCGGCCAAAAAAATATTTCTTTTATCTAACCGGGGATACGAACCCTGGCCTTTCGTCCAATAAGCTAACGCACTACCTACTAGACTACGGCGTCTTCCGATATCAACGAATGTTCTCAGTCAGGATTACGACCTAGTTTTTCACGCCACTTATGTTGAGTGTGTTAATTTAAAGTCGACTCCAAAGGACAGATTCTTAAGAAACTTTTCATGCCAATTTTATTTGCTCTCAGAGTTTTTGCCAGAAAACTGCTGACATGAAG
>QOCX01000060.1:434736-458846 GCA_005959815.1 Sarcophaga bullata
ATCTGATATGCGTTTTGAAACAAGACCTTACGTCTAATTAGCCAACACACTATACGACTACGACTACGGCAACTATTTTATAAGAAAATAATAAAAAAAATCGTCTATTTGTTTATACCTTAAAAATTTTAAAAAAGAAAGAAATACAAAATAAATTATTTGTTAGGAAAAGAAAAAATAAATAAAAATGAAAAACTAATTGTTGGGTTTTTTTTATTATAAAATTTAATTGAAAAATATTGTTCATCTTCAGTTATGGCAATAGGAATTAACCAATCGTATGTTTTTATTAATTACATATTTGTACCGTTAACAGATGCAAATATGTATATATACGTACATACAATGTACGAATATATTTTGTTTAAATTCGATGATAAATTAACATAAATTCATCAACTAATTTATATATTTTGTTTTATTATTTCATTAGCGTATAATAATGCAGCCAGCCACTATTAACAAATATCTGTTATCAGACATATTTTTTGAGAAAAAAAGAAAAAGGGAAAAGAAATAATAAAAAGAGATGTTGTTTTATGGAACACAATATTTCTTTTAACTTTGATCATATATGCCCGCCTACTTTTTCCAAATTACATATTGCCATATACAGGGTATTGTTATTAACAAATTATGTTATAAAAGATAAGATTAAATAATTTACAAAATACAGTGAGGGCCAATAAAAAATATACAAATAATTTATTTCAAATATTATATACATTTTGTTAAATTTTAAGAAACGCTTCATAAGACAAAAATTAAAACATGTTGGTTGGAATTTATTAAATAATCGGATTATTGAACGCAAAATTTGGTACATTTAATGAATATTTTTTCACATTACCAATGGATTTTTGTATATTTGCTAACGTACTGTAATTGTACTTTTTTTTTTAATGGAGTTTTTGATTTTTTATCCCCTACGAGTTACCGTTTTTAACCTCATATAATCAGCAAGTATTTAGTGATCCGATCATATAGTGATTTGTACTAACTCCAACTACATATCATGAAAATTAGATCATGAGAACATTGAAAAGATGTTGAATCCATTCTATTTCTATTTCTTTACAATTGATCAAATAGAAGGCCAATGATCATGGGTCATTTTATAGCCTTTGCTCTATCACCAGTTATTCTCGGCTTCAGAAGCAGTTTTTAGTTTAGATTTTGCTAAAAAAAAAAGAACAGTAGACAAATCGTAGTAAAAATCAGATGGAGTCGTTGCAAGATCCATTTTCGAGACCGTGGTGAAACCTGAGAAAGAATTATCACCGGGTACAGAGTCCAGAGTCGCCTCTAAAGGCCAGTTACTTAATTATTATCATAATTGTGATGAAATTTGTGAATGTTTTTTTATTACCCAAAAAAAAAATTAAATTTTCTTAGAGACTACACAAATATGAAATTTCATTTCAAAATCAGTATCCCCCACAGGCGTCTTTTAATATTCGTTTATTCAATACGTATTCAGTCAGTGTGTATTGAAAGACTGTGTAAAATTGTGCCTGTCTAAATAGTCATTATTTTTAATACTTTATTGTAAAACTTGTTGTTGCTATCATTGTTGTTGTTGCTTTAGTTA
Organism: Sarcophaga bullata; assembly: GCA_005959815.1. NCBI lineage: Eukaryota > Metazoa > Arthropoda > Insecta > Diptera > Sarcophagidae > Sarcophaga > Sarcophaga bullata. The sequence continues at coordinate 436,328 of QOCX01000060.1, forward strand.
TATTATTTTACTTTATATTAACATCTTATTATTTTATTGACTGTTAAGATCTCTATCGACGCGACATTAATTGGTTTATTATTTCATGGGAGTTGCTGCACTCACTCACTCACTTTGTCAAATAAATTGTTTAAAACAGAAAAAAAAAAATTAATAATAACAACAACAAAAACAAAAACTAAATATTTCATTATATAAAAATGAAAAGAGAAAAAAGAAACTTGATGCAATACTTTCGCTAATTTATTAATTTTATTAATTAATATGCACCCATTTGTAATACATATATTATCTGCGACATCATAATATTATTGAAACAAAACAAAACCAAAAAAAAAAACAAAAAAATTATCGAACCAAAAACAATACTATTTAATGGCGCTTGATTATTGGGGGAAAATCTCAATTTTTTTCTTATCTATTTATATGGCCGCTACAGTCGGCATACTTAAATTTATCCAGTTCAGCTTAAACTTACATCGATCGATCTTGTTCGATAACTTGTTGTTTCCTCCGTAGAAGTTATTTGTAATTTTTTCTTTGTAAGAAAGCAGAGTGTTGTAGATAATATCAATTCTACCTTTCAGGTCGTTAATTCTAGTTTGCCAACAGTTTACGGCGGCTACCACTATTGTGGGCGGGTCTACTGAAAGTAAATTGACTATTTTGGTTAAAAGCTATCAGCAGTTAAAAACTGTTTACTTTGAAACACATCTCGTGTATCTTTGTTAAAACCACACTGAATTCAGCTTATCGTGTCCGTTTAGAACACTGCAGACATCCAAAAACAGGCAAAGTAGGATTTTCTGCGAGCTTAGCCATTGGCTGGTTCAATGTCACTTATACATCGGGTTTAACAAAAACAACAACAGAATAATAAAGCTTTGTTTTGGAAAAGTAATAAATTTTGACAAGAGTTTTCACAAACAAAATATTTAACATTGAGTGCAAAATATCCCATCACTATCAAAAGAAGAAAGTGAAAATCCTTATAATAACTCCAATTAATATCGACTGAAGGAAAAATCGAAAACTCTGATTGCTGCACAGGAAGTTGATTAGAATCGAAAAATAAGAATCAGTTGTGAGTCTTTAAAAAAAAACATTATTAAACCAGATAAGCTTAGGGTATACCTTAATTCCACCTGTTCGCCTGTTACGTTAGAGTTTTTTTTTATTTTTTCGGATTGTTTTTTGTTTGTTCCTGTTGTATTTTGTTTTTAGACATTTAGCCGCTATACTAATTAATTAATTGATATCAATGAAAAATTCAAAAATTCGGGAAAAAAACAACAAATTCAGGCGGCATTTTCTTTTAAAAAAAAAAAATAATAAAAAAAGGAAAGAAACAAATACAGCAAGATAGAAAGACAGAAATGGTAATAAAAAATAAATAAAAATATACTTATAATATAATATAATGCTTGAAATATTGTTTTGAAGACAAATTTACTGAAATAAAAACCGAAATAGACTGTGATCAACTAATAATACAACTATGAAACATCATCACCAAATAGTATACGAGCATAACGAATGTAAATGTGCGGGAAGACCTATTTAAACGATAAAAAAAATTTTGAAAAAAAATTTTAAACATTTTGGTCAATGAACCTGATTTTTGGAGTATATGGCAGACATTGTTGGGATATATTAATATGTAATGATCATTTATTTATTATGTAAGCATTGTTTGACTCTGATGTAATTAGATTAAAACACAATTTCTTGGAATGAAGTTAAACAGGAGGCTTAAAGCGAGCGCCTGTTACAATGCTAATAATCGTGATAATGATATTAAATTTGATTTTATCGTCTTTGTCCCAAATAAAAAGCGAGTCTTTCTTTGAAATTCCAGACAACTTTATTGTTTTCTTATTTACTTTTTATTACACACATGAGTGACGGAACCTATAGTTTAATGTTGACTTCAAACGAAAATTTTTAAATTTTTTTCATGGCAATTAGTTACTATCAGAGATATTGCAAGAAGAATTGTGATTTTTGATATTTCTATAACAAAAATGTCAGCCTTAAAAGGTTTAACCTCGGAGTTCTGTCAATGAAAGCTCAAAAGCGTTCTCGTGAAAGGACCATCTATCAAACCAGAGACATTAGAATATATTTATACTAATACGTGAGTTTAAGCACAAATTATGGACCAAATTCCAATAGGAAGTCAAGAGAAATTAAAAAACTTCCCAATCTGTTCCATTTTTGGGTAAATTTAAATGTAATTCAGCAACCAGAAAATTGAAAACCTTATGAAATGATCCTAGTAGGTCAGTTATAATAAACTTCAAAGTAGGCAACTATTAATACAAAAGTAATTAATTTTTTTTATTAATAAACCTATTATACAATATACATATGTAAGTGTAGATATAGACTTTTGTCAATAGTAGCAGACTGAAGTATCATAAAAAATCAATTAAACTCACGTTCCACCTGTCATACCTTGTTATGAATATTGAAATATTTAAACATGGTCATTCAATTAATTGCGCATGTTCTATTTAATTTGAAATTCATTTAAAGTTTAAAGTGATTTTTAAATTGTTTTGTTTTTTTTTATCTATCAAAGAATCTTATCAAGTGACCTTTTTATAAATGAAATCCGTGTAGAAGTAATTCAGAAATATGATTATACAAATTCATTCAATAATTCATTATTGTAACGAATTAAGAAAATAAAACAATTAAGAAAACGAAATTACAGCATAAGTATTTGTACGCAATCGTGGTGTTACTGGAGATGCTAGCCACAAGTTGAGTAGCCTTTATATAATTGCTAAGGTCTTTCTACATAAGAAATTCCTACAATGGTGGGTTGATGTAAAAAAAAAAAAACCAAGAAAATAACAAAACTAATCATAAAATATCTTCACGCAAAATCATAATAAAAAAAATTAACACCCTACACTAAAGGAAACTATCAAATGTTACCAAATTAAGATATAAATGGTAATAATAATAATAAAATAAAACTAATGAACATTTTAAATAGAAATAAAAATAGTAGAAATACAAAAATTTAACATAATAACATTTGCCTTTTTTTTTTTTTTTTTGTTAATTAACTTTTTAAGCCATGGGTACTACTCTGGCCATTACCATACCGTATGATTTGTTGGATTGTTTGTATTTTATTATATAAACAGACTAGGTATGTATGTATGGTATATACATATAAACAATAACAATTGCCATGATTATTAAAATGTTATTTTTTTTGTTAATGTCATCTACTAAAAACAAAGAAACATAATATTTAAAAAGTATTTTTTTTTCTTTCTTTAGATACAGACAGAGGGTACATTTTTGAATCTCAAGACCAGTAGCCAAGTTAAATCATAAAATTGTTTAAATTATATTTCTGTACGTGTTTCTTGTTTGCTCTCTCTTTCACTCTCTCTCTCTCTGTCTCTCTCTGTCTCTAATTTAAACCATAATAAAATAAGATAAATTAATTTGAAATCGACAAAGGTATTTTAATAGGAATTGTTAAAAGAAAAAAACCAAAGATTCCAATGATTATAATGGCTTTTTAATTGATGACCACCAAAATCTTATTCAAATCAGTTTGTCATTCATAAAACGTTTGTTTGGTTATTTTTTTTTTGTCAGCAGATCTAATTTAGTTCTAAAAAATATTGTCTTTCTAAATGTTTTTAACCAAATTTGATTGGCATCACGGGCCATTGGTAAACAAACCATCAAACAGTCGAATGACATTTTACGATTTCAAAATTAAAAATTTGCATTCTGGTCGTTTCCTTTTTGCTATAAATTTTTAATAAAATATTTATTTCAAAGCATATTCAAATAAAATTGAATTAATTTATTTAAATATTTATCAATGTATGTATTGACGTATGTATGCCAAATGTTCTGATTTTTTTTCTTTTTCAAATAGAATATACACATAAATGTATGTATGTATATATATACATTTTATAATGTATACATATGTATAAAATATAGTAAACATAAATATCCCTATTGTAAAAGATCATTAGGTAACCTATTGTCCTTCCTTTCAGCCTCTCCCAGAGAAAAGCTGGTCCTTATGTATGAGCTGTTGCGTCAAAGGCTATTTTGAGACTTTTTGACAGCGTATAGGGAAAGGGCGATAGAATATCAAACTCTATTCATGAAATTACTCATTTTTCTTAGAGTTTTTGAGAGAGAAACTAAATGGAAAGCTCCCATACCCAAACCTTTACAGTACATTTCCTTAGCAATTACAAACAGGGCAAGTAATTTTCCAATTGTTTTAATACCAATTCCTAGAAGAGACCTTCAACCTTTTGAACTTTAATTCAATTTGAAAATAAATATGTTTATCAATATTAACGACCAATACGATCGATGGATGGCTTACTTAAGTAATAAATTTAAATCTTTTGTTCATAAATAATATACGAATACAAAGCAAAGACAAAAAGCATTCAAAAGTTAGTCAAAAACTACTAATTAATTATATGAAAGCTATAATAAATAATTTTTATTTTCGGTTTTTGTTATTTAGAACAAAATATTTTAAACGATAAATTATTAATTCATCAGTCAGTTAGTAATTTTTATTTTTTATTTTTTTTTTTGTTCTCATACGTACAATATATGGGGGAATAATCGAATGGGGGCTGGCTACATAAGGAGTTACCGGAAGATTTAACAAAATGTTCTATTAGTTATTAAAAAAAAAGTATGTTCTATTATTTAAAACTATTAATTTTTAAACTTTTATTGGCATTTTTTATTTATTTTTCTTTATTTTTTTCTTTATTTTTTGTACAAATTTAAGTTACTGAGGTGCACTAGTGAATTGAGCTTGTTTCGTTTTGTTAAAATCTATAACATCAACTAATAAATTTAAATTAGAAACCAAATAGACATAAGGTGCAAAAAAAAAACGAAATAGAACAAAAGGTTCAATAATGGAGAACAAAACAAACAAACAAACTCAAGAAAAAATTTGCCTCTGCTTTAAAATTAATGGCGAGTGAAATTCAATTTTATGCTGCGATTAAAAAAAAATAACGGAAAATACAACAACAACCATAAATTGTAAATAGTTTTAAATATTATCGATAATTCTGTCGTCTTAAGTCGTAATGAAGCTCCATTATATTTGTAATAAGCGCCCAAATACGGTAAGTGACACTTTCGTGGTCGGTTTTTACACTTGTCAGTGTAAGTATCTTTAATTGTGAAATGAATGTTCATTTCCTAATTTTTACAAAAACATTTCTGCATATACAAATTGAGTTTTTTTGAAAGTGTCATTTTCCGAATTAAGCCTGTGGATCTAATTTACATAGGTTTTGCCTTGATATTTAAAAGTGCATATCGCCTATTTAACATATTCTATTATCAAATAATGCAAAAAAAATCTTTTAATTTTAATGACTCATTAGCTGCTAAATTTAATTGTTTACTACACACACACACATATATGCTAATATTTTTAATTTCTTAATTAAAAAATTCCATAAAAATATAAATTAAAAAAATTTAATTTTTATAACGTCATTAAATTTAATAAAAAAAATAATATAATTGCTCATCGTCACTACAATCATTCAATTTTCTATTTTTTTTTAAATTATTTTTAAACGTCATTTAGTTGTTTATAACAATAATAAAATATTGTAAAAATCCAAAAAAAAATGTTTATAAAATAAAAGATATAAAGATCTTGAAGTAAATAAATTTCTAAAGAATATTTTTTAATATCAAAATGACAGGCTGTTGGCCTGGTAAAGCAATAGCTAAGATCAGTTGGGCGGATAAATTGTGTCTGTTAAACCGATTTAAATGTTAGACATTTTAATGAAAATTATAAAAATATAAAAAAAAATGAAAAAGAAACTCTCTTATTATAACCTTTATACATAAAACAGTTGAATAAATTCCTAAATAAAAATGGAAAAAAATAGAGAAAGAAAGAAAAAGAGAAGGAAAAGACTCAGTAATTAAACAGTTGAGCGGACATTGAACGCCTCATTTTTGATTATGTTTTTGCATGACCATTAACTTACAATAGACGAAAATTATAAAACAAAAACTTAAAATAAAAAAAATCATCATCAAACGAAGCCATAAATTAAAAATAAATTTTTATAAAAATATGTGCGGCTGGTTTTTCCAAATTCCGAAACGCCTATTTCAGCCAGTGATGAAATTAAAAAAAAAATTTAGATGCAGATATCATGACAAGCGATACTGCTGCTTTTTATCTTGTAACTACACTTTAAAGATGTAAAACCTATTAAAAGACCTTCTTATTTATGAAATTAACTTTGTATTGTTCTGTGAGAAACATACTAAAAATACTAAACTCAATAAGAGTTTTCTTATTGCCAAATTCAGTAAAGTCGATGCGATAAAAAGTCGAAAATTATACTAGAAAAATCACTTTTTATGTACAGAAGTGCATTAGAGAAACTTTATTGGAAAATTAACAATACTTATACGGGCAAGCCGAAAACGATAATGAAAGTATGATTTTTGTTATATTTAGGCTTTAACAATCATTAACCAATCAAATAATAAAAATTCGTTTTCTCTTAGATACTCATTTCCATTCGGCTCATGCTTTGAGAATTTATAAATGCGTGCGACACTGTAATTAGGCCTTCTTCAATAGCATTTCCATATAAATTTTAATTCTAATTAATATTTCAGATTGTATTTGTAAATTGATTTTCTATGGTTGATTTTCAAGATTGCGATTATTATTATTGTTATTATTGTTATTATTTTTTTCAAAACAATTACAATAACAATAACAATAGAGAGAAAATAAATCAAAAGTGTGTGAAGCGGATGTTTATTTGGGTTTTTACTCTACTTTTAAAGCCACAGCAGCAACAGCAACAACAACAAAATAGTCAAATTTCAGTTTCTAAATTTTTTTTGTTTTTTTTTTTAACAATTTTTAATACTTGGAATTCATCATTAATTTGGTTTTGTGTCACTATGGAGACAGAGTCTCTACATTATATTTGAATAAATAATAGAATTATTATGGTTTTAAGATCTGTAACGAAAATTTCTTAGTATAATAGGATAATAAACTAATAACAGCAGTCCATTGACAATTGCTTCCCTTTCATTTGGTATTATTCGTTCTAACTATTTTAGAAGTAGAATGTAGAAGTAGTATGCCACTTATTTTAGAATCTCCTAAAGATTTTACAATGTAGAGTGTTAAGCATTCGTTTTAGCTTTTTAACAAAACATTTGCATTTTTGTTAAACTGGTCAGAACCTAACTCAAAGTTTTAATCGTTCAAATCTCACAAAAAACATGTGTTTTTAAGCTGAGAAAAAAAAGTATTGAATGATGATTTCTATGATAATTAATTAAAGAGAAATTTTGTTGCTATTCCATGTTATACAAGGCAGATTAATAAATTATTGTCTAATAAAAAAAATATATTTACATGCATATATATTTAGAGAACTAATAATTAATGGCAAGATGTGTATATATATTCCCATATACGATAATGAAATATCTGTCATTTCATTTAATGTTTGAAAGTAGTTTTCACTTTAAATGCTTTGAGGCCAAAGATTTGAAAAGAAATTTTTTTATTTATTCATACAATAAGCTTTGAGTATTTTCGCAAAGGGTTTTCCCGAAATATTTTTGTTTAGACCATGTATAGTTCTGTGGTCAAGAAATAACAGACTAAGTCTACTAAGAAAACTTTATGTTTACGTGAAATGCCAATTTCTCTAACAATTTTTTTTAAATGTTATTTTAAATGTATTGTGGGACTCAAATATAATTGAGATCCGCACCACTTTTAAACAGTAATTCGAATTCAGGTTTTAAACGTTGTTATAAGCAATTTTAAGCTGCTTTGATATTGCAACAATTCTCTCTCATACATGGCAGTCGATCTTGGCTATTTTTGTAGTAAAAGGCCTCCTAGAAAGTCTTGTGGATTCGTTACACTGAAATTTATTTATGAGAATTGACTAAAACAACATGCAATATCATGACCACTGTACCTTTAAGTGATTGAAGATCATATTATCAACAATATTGTAATGTATTAATAACTTTATTAACCTCTAATGCTGCGTATATTTATTTAAAAGTTTTAAAATTAAATTATTATCGTAAACATTCGAACAGCGGGTAGAATTTTATGACGCCAGTATGATTTAATATTTGGAGGTAAATTCAATAGAATGCCTCTTAATTTTTTTTTTTTATTTTTTTTTGACCACGTCCAAACTGGATATGACCGCAAACCTGCCACCACGGTAGTTTTTTTTAATTAATGTTTTTTTCTTAATGTTTTTTAGTTTTTCAACGTAACCTCATCACAAAATGTTAAAATATTTAAAACAAAAGCTAAATGTTTAAAATTCATAAGGCATAATGAAAAAAAAACAAGACAAAATAATTATTGAAATTGGCAAGAACTCAGCTCAGAAATCAATAAAAAGAAAAACATTAATACAACAACAACAAAAAAAATAATAATAATCACTAATATTAATGAGTTAAATTTAGTTGTTATTTAAAAGTGACGTTGTTGTCTTCATATTTGTTGTAAATTTGTTAATTTATCTTGTACTTCTTGTCAATGTGGCAATAAAATTGAAGTTTTCCTCGCCCTCATGTTGTTTATACAAGATTACCGGCCTTTCAAATTTATTTTCGATTGAAGAAAAAAAAAAATAAACGCTATAAAATTAATGTGTATAAAACAGAGGATTCTTAAATTTTATTAATGGCTTAAATAAACCGAGTCAAGTACACAATGGCCAATAAATGTTAAGAAGAATCAACAACCGGCATCGATTTTTAATGGTCAAAACAAGAATACAAAACCTGCTTTGTATTGTGGGTGGTATTATGGGTTTAAACATTTATTGTATACATTTATTTATTTAATTATTTATCTATTGAAGTTATTAATAAATAATTTAAGTTTTAATTAAAGTTTTAAATAAAGGCTTCCTTCCAGTTGAATATGAGGCATGTAATAATTTAATTTAATTTCGCTATGAATAAGTCACATTTCCATAAATTTAAAATTGATCAATGTTGTTGTTGTTTTTTTTTTTATTAATTTGTTTGTATTATTTATATTTTTATTTTTGTTTTATTTATTTAAAAGTTTTATTGTTGTTAGTAATTTGAGAATATTTAAATGAAATTGTTTAATATTCTAGGAATAATTTGTAAAAAAAAATGTTAAATGTTTTTGCATTGTTATGCTAACATCATCATTATCATTATCACCATCATCATTATTGTATTCATCATCATATTATATTTTTATTTAAAAAAAAATGAAAAAAAAAACTAATAAAGAAAAAACTAATTTGATAGTGTATCAAAATACAAAAGCAATATGGTCACCCCACTAAGGTACGTGAGGATCTTGAAAACTTAAGTGTTGTTATACAGTGAGTAATAGTAAGCGAATGCTTGACCATCTGGATGATTGACTGGGGTGACGTTATAAATTTATTTTAGAGCAGGTTTTATTTGAATAAATTTTTTTTATAGCTCCTTTTTTGTTTAATTTTTTTTTCTTATTTCTTATTATTATTATAATTATTTTATTTTTTTTACTTATTCATACCTATATATACATAGATGCATAGATGTATATATATATAGTATATATATAATATGTATGTATGTGTAAATAAATAATAATAATAATAATAATTTAATTGGGTAGTAAACATACCAGTTTCTGTTGTTATAGTGATGATTCTATTTCTTTCTTAATTTTTTAAGTGGTTTTCTCTTTGCATTAATTTTTTTTTTGTTTTTTTTTTTGGATTTTAACGACATTCCAAAACAAATTGTATCCATTGTCATATATATGTTTATAATACACTATACATATTATATTTTATGTTCAGAACTATCATCTTATTTCTAGTTAAACATCATCATTATTATGTTAGGTATTGAAAGGAATTCTGTTAAGATTTCTGTGTTGTTTTGTTTGAATTCTAAAAGAAATTGTTGCTCTGCTTTGAAAACTTAATTTAAATGGAAATTTAAACAATTTTTAAAACTGTGGTGTTGAAATATTCATACTTTTGAAAGTTGTGAAGGCATTAAGTCTATTTCATTGTTTTCTATTATGATATGTATGGTTTGCAGCTTTTTTTGACCTTGAAAAGCCTTTATATTAACTATTAAAATAGAAACTTGTAAACTAAAATTAGTCAAATAGATTGAAATTAATTTTAAAATCGAAACATATTATTCTTTTAAAGCACTGTGTCTAAAGTGAACAGCTATTTTGCACTCTTAAACATTAACGAGATATGCATTTTGCACAAGGCACGAGGTGCAACAAAAAAAAAAGAACTCAATGCTGTTATCTTTTCAAAATAATTCCAACACTACACCTATAATATGTTACAAGTTATTTTTTCCGCAATTCTTTTCTATGATCAAATCGGTCTGTCTGTCTGTCTGTTCAACTCTATTGGACTTGTTGATGGGTTGTTTTTAAGAGTAAAACATGCGTTTTTCTGACTTGTCTACGAGTGTCTATTTCAATAACTCAACTGTGTGCGGTCATTCAAACGCCATCGAACCATCCATCCATACATTCATCCATTCATCCATTCATCCATTCATCCATTCATGCAACCATCTATTCAACTATTCATTCGCCTGTATTCGCATCCTAAAGTATTTAATAGTTGTGCAGAAGAGCACGCGTCTTTTTAGCAGAAAGTAAATATTTACTGGAGACTTGATGCAACATGACAAATGCTTTGTGCTGCCTTAGTAACAAGTAGTCGCTGTAGCATTACTACATGGTAGTTGCTATTGTTGTTGTATTTTTTTCTAAGCACTTGTCAACATTGCAATGCAACACTTGTTGAAAGAGAATTTGAAAGATTTATATGCTGGAGTCATTTTATGTTGTGGATCTTTTTTTTCCTATTTTTTAACGTTGACAAGACTATAATGAAGCATTCTCATGTTCATTTCTTTTTCCTTTTTTTTATTTTTGCCAAACTTAAAGTTTTATTGTTATTGTTATTGTTACTGTTATTGTTTTTTTTTTTTCTTCGAAAATATCGATTTTAGTTAATGACTCACTTAGGGAACTTGCTTTGTGCGGTCATACTGTGTGCGGTCATCTATTTTAAGTTTGAAGTTTATTGGCATAAAATTATTCGATTCTTTTTAGTTGAGAAAGAAAAACAAAGAAAAAACAATTTGTAGATTTATTAACAAAATTCATTTTTTATGACTAATGTTTTAAACAATAAATGACCTTAAAAATCTAAAAATTTGGTACAACAATTTAATTGTATGACTGAGTATACCATATTCAGTGACATTCGATGTCATTGGCCTTTAGAATGTATTTCACTGGGTTGGGAAATTTTCAAATCCAATTCAATCAATGGAAGTATTGATAAAAAAACAAATTCATATAATCGATGTTGAGATTGTGATTTCGAAAAGACAGACAGACATGTAAGTCTGGATCTATAATTTTAATATTTGCAGGACGTTTGTAAAAGGTTTCATTTATTTCTCAGGGTATTTCTTCTCCTTTCTTTAGTAAAGGGTAGGGCTGTATAACCGCAGTTCGTCTATTCGTGGAGGCCACTATACACGATGAACTTGTGAGCAGATCGTTAAGGATTTGCTGTCAATGGCCGTAGGTGATCCTTTAAATCGCTTTGCAACTTATGGTTCACAAACTCGTAGAGTTAATTTCGAAAAGGTCATTGAATCCTGTAAGCGCTGTTATAAAGAGGGCGCCACTTTGGTTTATGGTGGCAAACCAGTACCCAACATGAAGGGTTTTTTTCTTTAAACCCACCGTTTTTACCAATGTTGAAAATGTTTACAATAAGACAGAACTGAGAGAGGCAGTTTTCCCAAAGACAACCCTCTTGTCTAATACCTAATACACAAGCTGATGTTTTCTTCTAAGATAATGTATCGTACATAATTATGACTAGATACTGGACTATATGAACCTAAGGGCTTGATAAACTTAACTCCACATGGAGAGACAGAGAGAAACAGCACTTTCCTATCCTACATATTTTGATGATTTAATTCCTTAAAACCACTGTGAATTAATAATTTATGCCTAAAGGCATAATGTGTTCAATCATACAATGTTCTCACATTTAAATGTAATTTTTATTTCAAATTGTTGCTGTTGTTGCTCTTGCCTAAACTAACAAGAAATTTTTGTTAAGAAAAAAAAAACGAAAAAAAAAAATTGTAAAATAAAATTGAATGAAACATGCACAAAGTATTTGTTACTGTCCATATTACAAGCATTAGAAACAAAACTTAGTGACGGAGAGAGAAAAAAAATATCAGAAAATCGGCACTTTAACAACAGGCAGCAGACAGATAATAACAAGGCAACAGCAACAAATCTAACTCAGCACGCAATCTTGTTGCTGATAGTAATCTTGTTGTTCATTTTTGTTGTTGTTGTTGCCTTACGGTTAATTTAGAAAAAAAAGGAAAAACAAAAACAAAAACTGTCTTCAAAACGCCATCTCATCTGCCATGAAATGTATGAAATTGCATAAAAATGTTGAATAATTTTGTGCGCTACTGTAATTGCATTGCCTGCCATATACTGACTGATAGAAGGAACTCAGTAGATGCAAGTTATTTTTTGGTTGAATCTTCTTTATGTACTTGCCACTGTTTGCTGTTGAATGGATGGCATTATGCGTATCTATTTAGCACTTTGTATACTGGTTTATATATGTAGTTGGTGCTTCGATGGCTCCAAAGCTAGCTGTGATGCTGGTGGTATAGTTGGTATTTAATATAAAAAAAATTCGTTAAATATAAAAACAACTTTAAAAATTAATCTTTTTATTTTCATTATAATTATTTTTTTTTTCTAAAATTTGTTTTTATTGCATTTGTTGATGTTTGGTAATTTCATTTACGAGATGATTATGACGAATAAAAATTTTATCAGTTTGAAAATTTCAAAAAAAAAAAAAGAAAAAAAAGAGAAAGAAAAAGAATGCGATTAAATAGCGGATAACGTAAGTCATGCGAATTTGAAATGTGTCTTGATCTGAAAAAATTTAAAGACACTTTAATGGAGGTTAAATAACATACCTTAACCAAAGTGAACTCTCTTCAATTGTTTCATTGTTCATTCATTAATCATTCATCAATGAAATTAATATTTGACTCAAATCATATCACAATATTTTTAAATAGTTTTTCTCTTTAACGAATGTATTCTGTTTACTATATTTGACTGATTTTTTTTATTGATTCCAAAGGAAATAGTTTTCAATAAAATTTAACTTAAAACAGGTCAAGTTCAAATTGTTATCATGGTGTTTGTAAACAAGCGAAGCATTTTTATTAAGATGTTTAAATGAACTTTAAATATAATTTAGAGAACTTAATTGCCGTCATAAAGAGAATTGAAATGTTGCAATAAATTAACGCCAGCTACTGTTATGGACAATATTAAAATGTTTAATTTTTTTTCTCTCTCTCTCTTCTTATGATTTCTAGCAATTGAATTTATATTAAATGTATCTAGAAAATAAAAAAATTACAACAACATTGACAATGACATTAACTGAAAACAAACAAAATCACAACAACAACAACAAAGCAAAAAAAAAAGAAAAGAAAGAAAACGAAAAATAATTAAAAATTTAAACAAGCGGCGCAAAATAGTGTTTACACATGTAGACTACATTTATGGCCAACACTTTTCTGAATTAAATTAAAATGTTGATGGCACGCTATTCCAAACACTTGACCAGTAACAACATCATCATCTTTCATCTTGGGCAGATGACGATGACCTTGAAAAAATTTTAATTTCATTTTCCGTTTCTTAAGCACTATTTACGAAAAACAAAACAACAACAAAAAAAAAAAACGCAGAATTCAAATTATTTGTTCGAATGTCATTCTATACACACTTGAGTAAATAAATGCCATGCGTGTGTTGAATGAGTCCATAAGCACTGAAACTTTGTATCAACAACATCGTCGTCGCCATCGTCATCGTCATCACCATCATCATCCGTGCACAGTCTTGACAAATACAAAAAAAAAGGAAAGAAAAATTGTAGGTAATATTTATCATCATCTACAGATCAGCAGAGAGCCGTATGTCAACGCACTTGTCACCTTTAGCATCGAAAAATGTCTCTTTGCCGTTCCATGCTGCGTGTTAAAGACACATAAAGTTCGAAAAACAAATGTAAACCAATAAAAGCAACATTTAACAAAAGTTTTATGTAAAATAAAGAGAGAAAAAAAAAGAAAATATAATCACACATTAACGGCCTTGTGATACGCTATAGAATATGATGAGATAACGCCACTATAACGCACTCATCGGAGACATCAATATGATTGAGAAATTCAAGAGATAAACACAAACATCCACAGAAAACATTACAAATTTTTTGTTTGTTTTTTTTAATTGATTGTAACGACACTAGAAACTAGGAGTTTAGGTTTTCCACAAATGATTCTGAGGGAAGAACCGAATTAAGTCATCCCTTGGATTTTGACTATTTTAACAGGCATTTATTTTTAAGGCGTTATGGACTAAAATTTAAAATTTAAATGAAAAATCATTTCATATGATTTTGTGCTCCTCCCTCCCCCATTCAATAATGTCGTTACTATCTACACATCACTTGTTACGTGTACTTGGGCTCCATTAATTTTTAAGCACTTTTTAAGTGTTTAATTTTATGGCTAAACTTTAAGCACTTGAATTAATGCTTTTAAGTAGACGCAGTAAAATTTTTTTTTGATTTATAGCACACCTTGTGCTTCAAACTGGATGGACAATATTTCAATGACCATGACCTTTAATTATTCTTCTTCAACTTTTATTTCCTGTAACAATGTTTCCATGTTTTTTCTTAATTACAAGTTGCTGTTTTCTTTTATTATTCTATTCAGAATACATCATAGTTAGTGTGTCATTATTATGCAAGACAAAGAACAATTCCCATGAATTCGATGAAAATGAATATGAATATAACAATAATATGTATGGTATGTATGAATGTGTGTTTCGCGTAATTACTTTCAGGAAATCTTTTTGTATGATTTAAATAAATCGCTGCGGTTTTGCTTTATTAAGGTATCTAATGAATTAGAGACAGAATGTTAATACAATAACACCATGAAGATTAATAATTACTCAATAGGCCAAAAAGCAGCGCAAATTTCGGAATTTGCCATGTCACATGCCTTGTTAATATTTGTATGATTATAAGAAATTTTCCAATACAAATACAAGTACTACTATAACCTCCCCGTAGCTATACTTGAAACAGCTAATAATAAAAGCTTTTGAAAATCAAAGTCTTACATTGTACTGTGTTTAAGTCTGCGTTAAAGAATTCAAACTTGTAATAAAATGTTTGGAAAAAATAATACAAAACCATACTAACATACATACATACATACATCCATACATACATACATACATCCATCCATACATACATACATACATACATACATACATACTTAAATACATACATACATACCTTTTGAATGTTTTTTAATTAAAGAAAAAAATTATGTGGCGATCAATCATGTATTATCTTGGAACCGGCAGTTGCCTTAAATTAAAACTATTGATTAATTTCGAATAACTTTTAAAGTGAATATGCATGTACTATGCATGTATATAATTTCCAACTGAACCGAACGAACTAAAATGAGAAAAACAATAAAAATAAAAACAAAAATTATTCATTTTATATTTATTAAAATAAGAAAAGAAAAGAAAATGAATTAAAAAATATATTTTTGTCATAATTTCTAATTATTGACAACTCGTAACCACTATAAAATTTAAAGTGTTTTGTTTTTGTTTCAAAACTATTGATTAATTTCAATAACTTTTAAAGTGAATATGCATGTACATATGCATGTATATAATTTCCAACTGAACCGAACTGAACTAAAATGAGAAAAACAATAAAAATAAAAACAAAAATTATTCATTTTATATTTATTAAAATAAGAAAAGAAAAGAAAATGAATTAAAAAATATATTTTTGTCATAATTTCTAATTATTTGACAACTCGTAACCACTATAAAATTTAAAGTGTTTTGTTTTTGTTTCTTTTTTCATTTTTCTTTTTTCATTGTATTATTTTTTCTTTAATTTTTATTTTTATTTTTATTTTTATTTTCAACGTGAAGTAAATGAATGACCCATGTAAATACTTTTACTCACCTCTTGAAGGTTACCACCAGGCAGTAGTAAAATGTGCTGTCAAAGAGCTAATGGTTGAGTTTAAGTTTGACGATATTATTATTGATGGATGGAAGAGATAATGGTGTTAAAGACAAAAAAAAAAAAATTAAATAAAATCACTCGTCTAATGTTGGTCAAGCTGCTTCTTCTTCTTCTCTTCTTAGCTTTTCATCTTAAGTTCATTTTTTTTTAATTTTAATTTTTTTGTTTAACATAATTTTTCATTAACAATTAACAATTTGTGTTGAAAAGATTTGATAATAATATTATAAGTATTATAATTATATTTAAAGTTTTACATTTTTCAAGTTCAAAAACAAACATATTTTAACCTATTCATGTCAAACCAATCGCGAACAACGACAACAACAGCAACAATAACAACAACAAGAAATATCTTCTGCAGCTATAAAGCATCACAATTGTGATGATAATGAAGTGTGATAAATTAGACAAAACGTTGAAAAGTAAAGGGTTTTAATAATAAAACAAATTTAAAAAAAAAATAAACATACTGGCAACAAACAGCCAATAGGCGTCACATTGCAAGATTGTAAGAAAAAACAAAAAACAAACAAAAAATAAAAACAAATAAAAACAAGAAAATTAATAAAATGAACCAATTTTAATTACTATGTTAATTTAAAGAGTTTAAATCATATTTAATCAATTGCGTCTTTAAAAAAAATGCACACACACATCTATGCACACAATTTGAATTTAAAAATTCTTCTATACTATAGGCCAACTTTTTTCATTTTGATGTTATTTTCGCTACTCTTCAACTTGAAATACTTCTTAATGATTGTTTTGATGATTTGATGGCTTTAGATTTTAGTGACATACTTACGATATGCATTTTGATTTATAGTCTAGCAATAAAATGCGTACAATCTATGAAATAATAATCTCCATCGAATCTAATTGTTATCGACAAGGCCAAAGCATTCGATGTTTGCAATCTATTGGAAACCCACAACTGAATTCAATAAACATACTAAAGATATTTTGTACCCAATTTACTAATTATACCACTTATATCCGACCGAGAATGAAATAATAAATCGCTTTTGAGGCTTCTCGAGCGCATACAGGAGAAGGCGAAGGTGCTTATTAATGACGGCAGTATATCAAGTTCTATTTAGTAGCATCACCGCAATTTGGCTTGTATTTCACTGTTATACCGCTACTACAACGGATTTTGCTCTAGCGATATAAAGCAACTTCTTGCCTTCTTACAGGCAGAATTCATTATTTTGTTGTATGTAGAACTCCTTTCCTGCAGAGGTCTTTACCGCCACTTATAATTTAAAGATATTTAAATCCAATGTCAACAAACTCTACTCCTTTTGTTTTCCTTTCCATAATCTATTTTCCTTATTCCAACACAATGCACTGCATGAGCAGGTTTTAGAATTCAATTTAAAACTAATTTTCACCTATTTTCTCTTGGTTCTGAAGTTATACGGTAAACGACATACTCTTAGCGCTAATAAAGGGACAACCATTGCAATATTTTTTTTGCCATATTTTAATATTTAATTCACTTTTATCGCCCACTGTAAATTATTTAACTAGCTTAATAGAAAAATCACTTTATTTCGAAATTCCTTTTCTTTTAATTGCTTACTTTCAAACTTTCTGCAAATAATAATAAAAAAAATAAAAAATTAAAGGAAGAGAGAAAAGAAAAGAACAATAAAAAGAAAAGATAAGAATTTATTTGTTTGGAGCTGTTGCTGGTTGATGGTGTTGGTTTGAAAATTAATTACTATTTATTAGTCCATTGCTTTGGCTGCTTGTTTAGTTTAATTAAAAAAATAAAAGACAAAAAAAATAAGGAAAAAAGAAGTGAAAAATGTTATCAGAGGAATTAACCATTAATGGTCGTCTTCTGCTTTTGTTTTTGTTAAGAACTAAACAAGTTGTCTTTTTTGGTATTCCCAGTTTATAGTTACTGGTTACTGTTGCTACCAAAAACAAAAAAAAAACAAATCAATAAAATAAAACAAATAAATAAATGAACAATTAATTAAGTCTTGTTTAACTATTTTCTATAATAAATTAAAATCTAAAAGCTGTCTGTCAATTGTTATTTCGTATATGTTTTATTGAGTGCCAATAAATTATACACCAAGAAAAAAAAGCCATAGAAGCTTAACGGAATGTTTAATGATGTTTAATAAGATTATTTAAAATTAAAGCGAATAAATCAAAAAAAAAAAATAATAAAAAAAATATTAGATATTGTGCTCTTTTAGGAATTAATCCCATTAAGCTGAACAAAGCTGAAAGCCACTGAACTAAATTGCTTAAATGAATTGCGATTAAAGAAAATACTGGATTTCACGAACTTTCCTTCTCCCAAAAAAAAATGCAATCTTTATAATATCTCATACAGAAATTTCTAATTTTGCAAACATATAATACCACCGTTGAACTTTCACCATTAAACTATCACGTCTGGAAACTTGTTAAAAATCAAAAAATCAAAAAATCAAAAAAAGGAAAAACAGACAGAAAAAATGAAATTAGAAAGACCCTTTATGACATCGTCAAGGCATACAATGTTGTAAGTTAAAGAAAACAACACAAACCTGTAAGAGATTTAGCAGAAGTGTTATACTTGACATTTCTTTAAACTCAGCAACCAGTCACACAACCAACAACTAACAACCAACAACCCACAACATGATTTTGAAATCATGAAATCTTAGCTTTTAAGTGGCATCTGTGGAAATCATCAACATCCAACATCAACAGCAGTATATGAATATTTACTGCGTTTGAGACAAACTGACCATGCAACTAAAATCTATGTACGATACATTGACTATGCAACATATACAACGAATACATACAGATTTATTTGATTTTTTTTATTTCTTCTTCTTTGCTAACATACTAAATACACTTGTGTCCAAATATTATTGTTGGCTGATATGTTGGTAACTGTCATTAATTTAATAAATTTGTCTATTTCGACAAATAAAATATAAAAAAATCAACAACAACAACAAGGTTTCGCCTTCCATTGCCAGAGGGGCTCATCATCAGCATCTTTATTACCTTAACCAGCTCTGGTTATAGCCGTAAACGATTTTTTTTTTAAATCGATCTGTACTACAGTAGACATAGATTTAAAATGTTGATTGTTGTTATCAAGGCAGTAATAGTAAGTAATTGTGCGTAAATTTGCATATACATATTTACAAAATCGATAAACATTTATTTTGTAAAAAAATTTATAAACAATTTACAAATATATCGGCATCTGAAGTAAAAATTCAAATTAATTTGTAAAAAAAAAAGCTGTAAAAATTTGAACTTAACAAGGCTTATGTTTTATGGCAACTTGTACGATGCAATAAATTCTATACAAACATACAATTTAAAAGCATTTTTGGAAATTTAAAATTTTGAAAAAAATATGCCCGTATTTGATTAAAGTGCTCCTGAGTGACTTATGACTTTTGTATTGAATTTTATTTCAGAAACAAATGATTTTATATGAAAAATTTCTCAATGACAAAAATAAAAAACAATAGGATATGCCTTCGAGTCTAGGTTAATGAAAAGAGGTCGCTACAAAAGACTTTATGGATGTAAGAGGATAAACCAAATACCAAATAATTACAAAAAACTCGCCTTCATAAGTTATGAATGCTTTAATAAAGTAAACTAGACAGTGATTGAATGAAGTGTGTTTCAAAAACGAAAGCCATTCAAAAGATTTGCTAGTGATGGTGTATTCCTAAGACCATATTGCCCAAATACCACCCCATTATTTATATATGCAATTAATTTATTTCTTTATTTATTTGTTTACCATATTTATGCCAGTAGTCAAAACTTAAAGATATATTTCATCAAAATTAAACGAAAATAAAAAAAAACGAAAATCGAAAAAATAAAAATGAATTTTAATGCCTAGCCAAGGATATTGATTAGTTGTGAGTGAGTTTTTCTTAAGGCGGTATTGGTTTTCAACTTCTGTTTATGTTTCTGTTTCTCTTTTATTTTCCTTTTAATAATTTACTGGGAATTTTAGTTTTATTTGTAATACAATATTTATTGTATTTTACTTAAATCGTTCAGATATATGTACTTATGTATGTGTGTGATTAAACAATATTTATGAGGGTAGTCTGTTAATGATTTTCGGATTGATTTTGGTTTCTTGAGTTTTTTTTTATTTTTTTTTTTGAGGGGGGTATTTTAAATTGAATTAAAATTGTATAGAGCCTAAAGAGACTTATTGCTGTTCAGGCGTATTAATGTAACCCTGAATAAATTATTGTTGGTTGGTTGCTGGCTGTTGGTTTTTAACAATCATTTGCAATTAAAGACACAATAATCAAATTTAGTTGGCATATTAATGATTGTTTTCTGCTGTTTTGTATCTTTTTAGCACTCAATTTGCTTTTGTAATCAATTGCCACAATAATTGGTATGAGACACAACGATCAATACAACAAATTAAACTTTAACTTAAATTAACATTAAAAAAACAAAAAAAAAAAAAAATAAAAATTAAAATGAAAATAAAAATCAAGTTGTTGAATTTCATTTCAGTTGTTTCCTTTTTTTTTTTTATCACATGACAATGTTTTACGTTATTTTCTGTTGCATTTTCAATATTTTCGTTGACAGTTGACCGTGTGCTCGCTCATCCAGCATAAAATCCATAACAATCCAACAATCAAAATACCAAATCTCAAGCCAGAAAGAGGTTTATGTCTCCATGGTATAGACAGAGCTTTGGAATTTTATGTCGACAACAACAGTAGTACAACATAAAATCCACAAAGACAAAAACAGAAATTAAATGCATAATTTGCTGTGTATATGAAATTGTATCTCATTACCATATTGTGGAATTAAATGGATTTTAGGAAATAAACAACCACGTGCCATTATCAGTGGCTTAACAAAAAAAAAAAACAAAAAAAAAAAAGAAATAATGCATCTTTATTAAAAAAAGAAAAAAAAACTTATGCATTAAATATTTCATTTTATTTTTATTTTATTTATTTTTGTTGTTTATTTTGAATATTACAACAATTACAATAACTTCTTCATAACTTATTGCATTCCATCAGAATCCTTAGCAAGTCCATTATTATACACAAAAAGAAAAAATAAATAACTTCTGTAGAAAATGTTACACTTTACATGCTTTTTACAATGGAATAAATAACCATACAGGAATTGTATGTAAATTATATTTTATTAAGTAAAATATTAACACCGTTTGTTAAAAAAAAAAAACTTCCGCAATTTCAATGCTTTTTTTTTTCTTAATTTTTTTTTATTTCTTTTCTACGTTTTTCATTCTTCTATAAATTGAAAAAAAAAGAAAACAAAACTGAGCTGTTGTAATTGTTTACACTTTATCAAACAATTATGGCATATTATTTTTGAAAACCATCAATTACAGAAGATTTAAAAAAAAAAAAAAAAATCTTGTTCTTCTTAATCAAATACGAACAAGAAAAAAAATTTATAATTCTCATTCGCCTTGAAGTCAGGAAAAGTTGCGCAATTTTTATGCGGATTAAAGACAACATAATCAGCACAATTTTTTTTTTGGTCAAAAGAATCTTTCATTTCCAACAAAATTCTGTTTGCATTTCAAGTGCAGTTATAACCACTTGATATTTACATTATGAGATTATTTTTAAAGATTTATTTTAACAAAAACAAAATAATAATATTTTATTTTTTAATTTAGTTGTTTATTAATTTTTTTCGTTCGTAAAAGAGATTTCTTGCTTTTAGAGTTATTTAATCATAGAGTTTGTATATACCATGTATATAATTTCTGTACTTGCTTGCATACACGTATAATTTTATAACTTTTTAATTTTAATATTTCTTATATTGTTTATTCTAGATCAAATTTAATAACATATATACGTATAAAAAATCAAATTTGTTTTCGACTGAATTTAATTGAAGCCATCACAATTACCGCTTAGTGGCAAATTGTTGCCTTAAATGTCTCCATAAAATATCACATTTTATTGTGTCACATACGTACATACTACATACATATGTACATACACAAGATAGTTAATTATCAAATTGTATTTTAAATTGAATAAATATTAAAAAGCAATAAAATTCTTAATATTCCAATAAAGATTTAAAATTTTTTTATCATTAATTAATAAATATTTTATACATATACATATATATGTACACATACTTATACTCAAATATATACATTTAAATATATTAAT
>QOCX01000060.1:458854-555061 GCA_005959815.1 Sarcophaga bullata
AACAAATAGCGTAGGCTTTATTAGATGGAGTTTGAAAATAATTAAATTTCAATTAATAAATTATAAACATTTATTTATTTTATTTAATTAATTATATTAAAAATGTTCGTATATTTTTGCATTTGTGGTCATTGAATGAAATGGAAAGGAATACATACATACATACATAATTGGCCATTACCAACCCTTCAGTCAGAATTACGGCCTCACTTCTCACACCACTTTACTTTTAATTTATAATACGTATACTCTTTTACGCTTTAGTAAGAAAACCTTTTTCTTTTTCTTGTTAAAATAATTAAAAATCGGAAAAGAATATCAACAAACAGAGCCATGGTACCGGTTATGTTTTCTTTTTTTTTCGCTAAAAACTCTGTAAGCATTTTTGTTTGTAGCAGTTATTGGCATATGGTTGCGTCAAACATACTCATCCTACCTCTTCTATCTTTGCGAGTACGCTGTTCATTATGCGTATGTGTGTTGAAATCTTTCACACATCAATTATACGATTTTATGATTGTTTTCAATCAAAATTTTGGTTTTTTTGTTTTATGCAAAATATCAAAAACAAAAAAATGAATAAAAAAACTATTCATAATTAATTAATTAATTTGCCATTTGTTTTTATTTTGATTTCTTTATTGTATTCGTTTTTTTATTTATTTATTTAGAGGAGCATTACGCTTTATTTTGTTTGTTCAGCTTAGGAGGATTTAAATTGAGGAAACCGACACCTTCTCAATACGTCTGACCGTTTCGCTTCATAATATTATTAATGCAGAAATTTAATCAGCATTTTTATTATAATTTTATTTAAATAAGAATATATATTATAAAGCAGAAAAAATATTTGACAAAATATTAATTAATTAATCAATATGCAAAACATATGGGAAAATACAAAAAAAAAAAAAATAATAAACAATTTGTAACGCTTATCATTTCAAATGCTTCTTTATTAGTGCTCCTATTACTTCATCTAGAAAACTTGTTTAATAAAAGCTTCCATTATAAACAGAATGTATTTAAAAAAAAACCTATCAACTTTCGTTTGTTACATATCCTTTTATTTGTTCCGCCAGCCATAACTGTACTCTTTTTATTTGAATATTATATTAAATATTCTTTATTTTGGTATAGGATAGATTTATTGAGAATATTCCTAACTCAATGGAAGCAGCATATTTGTTTTACCTCACAATAGATTAACGTATTGCTAACTAATACTTAAAACCGTCTATTGTACTAGCTGACATTAAGGCACACATATTTATTGGCATTACTTTTGTGCCACCCAGTAAAATATATTAAATTCTGCTTCGTTATTTAAAAAAAAATGTTTTAATGAAAATTATTTTCAATTAAGATTGTCATTTAAATGAGCATAAAAATATTGTTTATTTATGGTATGTTTATTATTTATTTATATTTATAGATTTTATATATATTGATGTATGTATGTATGTACGTATTTATTTATGTCATTTCGCATTATAAACGCAACAATTAATTTATTTTTGGGGTTTAAATATAATTAATTACGACAGCGTGCTTGTACTCATTAATAAGAAATGCAAAGCATTTTCATGCATGTTTCTGTGTTTATTTGTTGAAGTCTTTTTGTTTTTTTTTTGGCATTTCTATAAGTGTATGTATGTATGTTTACTATTTTTGTATGAGTATTATAATTAATATTTGTTTATGAAATAAATTCTCAAATAGTTCGATCATAGTTAAAAATATTTCTTTCTCTCTTAATTTCTTCTTTTTTATAAATCTTTAATAATTTATTTATTTTTAATCTGCATATTAAAATGCTAAAGCAAAGAAGAAAGGGAAAAAAACAAAAAATGCATCCTGTTTTACTGAAAATTAAAAAATTAAAACTTATATGATTACGTAGATGATTTCGATATTTTTAATTAAATAATGCCTGCATGTTTAATATTAAAGAGAGAGCTTGCATTTAACACAGATTTAAGACGTTTTAATTTTTTTTTTGTTAAATATTGTTGACTGAATCTGCACATACTTAGGAATTAACAATTAATTAGGTTGAATTGGCAGTTGCCTTGATGGGTGTAGCACTGCGGGGATCCTATAATATATCGTTGTAGCAGCCGTTGGCACCTCTGAGTCGTCCTGAGAGTTTCGCTTAGGTGTGAATTTTATTCAAATCGCCTTATTATTGTCAACACAGCTTTTGCAAAAGCCGTTATGCGGTATTTACAGCCTTTCAGGCATTAGGTCCGTTTTTGTTTATTCCTCTGTAGAGGAATTTCAATCTAACATAAGAATTCAATTGCATTTTTCATTGTGTCAACTTTTGCAAACGCATCGGCATTGTAGTTAGTTCAATCCATCGAATGTCTAGCTATGTCTTCATCTTATGTTGTCGGTAAATACCAGTATATTATCATACTACAATTTTTGATATCGGATTGGTCGTTTATAGCGTATACAAAGGACAATCAAAGATCATAGAGCTACAAAAATGTACAGGAACTTCAGGAATAAAGCATACCAAAGTTGAGAATGCTAAGCAATTACACAGTGGCTCTATTACTTAAGTGAGAAAAGGAAGAGCATGTATGTCCCATCCATACCATATGATTATAAGATAATTTCGAACGATTTTGTGTTTCTTTCTATTCTTTTCTGTTAAACACATATTTTGTTAGAAAACAAGAAGTTTTACTTGTTTTATTTTTTTTTTCTTTCAAAAACATATTTAATTTGGTTTTAAATTATAAAAAAAAAAAAACATCTCTAAACTTCTTCCATTGCAATAAACGTTCGACCACTTTATTTATCGATAAACGATTATTTATATTATTTTATTTATATTTTATAATTTGATTTTTATTTTCATTTTTGTTTTTTTTAATTTTTTTTTTTGTTCTCTCGCTTATAATAAAATATATTTTTGGTGTTTTAATTTATTTGCAAATGTTGTTGAGAATGTTGTTGAAAATAAATTAAAACTTCATGTTTAAATTGCTGCTGGTACAACTTTAACTACATGCCGCACATACTTGTGCTCGTACAACTTAATTGTTGTAGCTGTAGACTATTGTAGTATGTTACTTATTCTATAAGGAGACAGACTTTAATATCAAATTTTTTATTTTTTTTTTTTTTTATTATTTTTCAATTTCAATTTAAATATTGTAAATTTATATGGCAATTCACATTGAAATGTTTATACAGCTGTTATGGTGTATTTGCAACTAAATTTGCTTAAAGATATAGAAAAATTAACATTTTGTTGCCGTTTATCATACAAATATTTTCAATTCAATACAATTTATTTATTTTTTTTTTTATTTCTTTTTTTCTATTAGCTTCGGCTGTGTTAAATGATTATTTTAATGATTATTTTAAACAGTTTCCATTTGGTGTTGGATAACAAGAATTTTTAAAATTTCAATTTCAATAATTTAAATTGCCATTAGAAGCTACTGCTGACTGAGATTTTGAAATACGAGCTGTTTTAGAATTGCACAGTAAATTTGATTGTAAAATTCCATTTTAAATGTTTAAGGCTGAATGGTTAGTTGTTGGTGACAAAAATAAGTTAAGAGTTTAGGCCTCTTTAGAACATCGAAAGAAATTTCTGAAAGAAACAATTCAATAAAAAGAAAATTTTTCGTCCAATTTTCATATGAATTTGTTCAGCATCATTTGTATTCAGTTTTAATAGAATTGACTTTTAAAACTGGCTGTTACATATATTCTTCCCCTATCTGTTATATTCTGTTAAATAAATGTTAATCCTTAGTTTTCAGCCCTAGGGATAATTATAAATGCATCCTATACAAAGCCTTTTGATAGTCTATCCTTTGTTGTGTTTGTTTTTTCGGCAGATATAGTGTCTATTATGCCCTAGCTTAGTTTGCAATCTACTCCTAGGCCTTAGGAATTTCCCAAATTGAAATTTTCATCGTATTCACTCTTTTTTGAAAGCACTAGGGTTGCGTTGCTACATCTCGTATAGCTAAGGTTTACAATAAGCAACCCCCAGCCCCTTTAATTCTTTTACAGTAAAGTGTACAACGATAGATAAACATTTAAGACACAAATATTTTGGTTTCGGATAAAAAATGTTTATGACTCAAGATGTCTCTTACCGTTTCTATTGAAAACGGTTAGGATACTGGTAACGGAAATGAAGCTAATATTGATTTTAATTTTTGTTATTATTGTTATTATTATAATTTTTATTTATTTATTTATTTTTTTTGTGACTTTTGTTTGCCTTAGATGAGGCATCATCATAATTAGAAACATTCTTTTAAAACATTTTGTATTTTAAATAAGAATTGATTAATTTTGAAAGTAATTTTTTGAAAATGAAGTTTTTTTTTATTTATTTCCGGGTTTGATTTTTTAATGAAAAATTATTTTAAAATATTGATTATACAATAAAAAAAACAATTTAATAATAAATAATATAAATTAAAATACATGTGAGGATTAGTTAAGAATCCATGTTTTTTCATAAACAAATTCTTTTGTGAATTTCGAAACTAGTTTGCTTTTTTTTTTTGTTTAATAAATATTTTACTTAAGGTTTTTTTTTTCTTTTATTCATTTACATATAATGCTAATAATTGTATAATAAAAAAATAAATATTTTCTAGGTTTTGATAAAAGCAAGGAAAATAGTTTTAAATTAAAGTAAAAAAATAAAAAAAAGACTCTCACAAAAGAAATACAATCGAATCGAATGTACGGAATACAGAATCTGAACTGGATTAAGCAAGTTTAATAATAATTTATGCTCAACACTAAGAACAACTGGATAATGCCATATCATTAGAATGCCATTCTTAAAATATTATTGAAAGAATTGAAAGCATAAATAAAAAATCAAAATCTTATAAATTATTTAGCGCCCTATGGGAAATATATACGAACACAATTAATTCATAAAATAAGAAATCTTATCGATTTATTTACATGTAAAATCTAATCTATTATTACAATGCCAAAACAAACAAAAAATATACCCAAAAAAAAAAAGATGTTCTGCCTTTAAATTTTACGTACGACAACTAAATACGTTGGAGAAAAAAAGTGAGTCTCTCATTAAACAAACCAGTTCCATAAAAAATTAACAGCAGTTGACAGAAACGTGTCTTTGTTATGGTTTTCAATTTATTTATTTCTTTTTTCTCTCCTTTTTTTATTTCATTTTTAATATTTTTATAGCTTCTTTTGATATTTAATAATAAAGAAATAAAGTTATTAAACAGAAGAAGGAAAAAACAAGACAAAAAAAAAGCAAACAAACGAAATTAAGCGCCAAATAAATATAATAAAAGGTTGTTATAAAGTTATTGTTGTTATATATGTATGTCTGTATATATTGTATTATTATGAAAAAGGTACTTTATTTATCCCCTGAGAGCAAAAACTCTCTTTGGTACCAATTAGTCCTTTGTGGGTTCCTTTTGTAATGATAATAATTATATGATACACCACCCTATGTGTACTAAATACATACATATGTACGTATGGAGCCAAACTAATTTATATTAAGGTTGGTGAGTATTTTTTCGTAATTGGCATAAGCATAAACAGTTTCAGCCAAGACAGGCAGAATAAATTGAGCGATATATTGGCAATCTGTTGAAAAAGGCCCCAATTATTCACAATGAAAACAAAATAGAAATTTGGAGTCGATTAAGACCGAATGCTTTATATCCTATTTAATTGATAAGCCAAGATTTCCACTTAGTTTCTCACACCACCAATATGATGTGTGTCGATTTTATTTATGAGTGGTGGGACCTACAGTTTAAATCCGATTTGGAGCGATAGATTTTTAAGAAAGTTTTTACCAGAAGGAGTCATCGAAGAAGCATTTTTTATATTTCTTTTTGTTCGAGACGTCTGTTCTGGTGCTTGAACCACGGCCTCATGTCTAATAAGCCAACATACTACCTTCTAGACTACAGCGTCAATGATACCAGAATGCAATGCGATGAATTACAAAGATACCAAGGGGCGATCTCGTTGAAGAGAAAATCATGAGTATTTTAAAACTGTATAATGTCTTCGGTATATCTTCCAAAGAAATTATTTCAGCAATCAATTTGTATAGTCTCTACAATTCGATTTAGGGTATAAAAACCCGGT
Source organism: Sarcophaga bullata (assembly GCA_005959815.1). Lineage (NCBI taxonomy): Eukaryota > Metazoa > Arthropoda > Insecta > Diptera > Sarcophagidae > Sarcophaga > Sarcophaga bullata. Next base: position 464,999 of record QOCX01000060.1, read on the forward strand.
TTGTATGAATTGTGTAAAACTAATTGGAGTTTCCCCGTTTTTTTTTTTTTTATTATTGCTCATCCAATATATACGTATATATGTATGTATGTATTTTGTTTTAATAATATGTATCAATAAATATTGCCTATAAAAAGTATTATTATCATTTTTACGACAATGATTCAGATTAAATTACAATATCGTCATATAATTTCAAATTTTACGGGATGGATGGTATTGTTGCGGCATCGTTTGCGGTTTAAAGAACTGTTGTAATTATAGTCAAAAACCACTATTTAGCATCATAAAAAAGTTTTCAAAACGCCTTTACAAAGACGCTTAACATTATACACACAATGAAATTTTTATTGGCGAAAAAAAAAACACTTTTTTTTTAAATACCGATATTGTGGTAAAATTTGTGCGGTTTTCTTTCTTTCTTGTTTTCTTTTTTTCTTTCTTTTTTGTTAATTTCTTTCCTGTTTTCTTGCATTAATAAATAAATCTAAAAATAAAACTTCAGAAATTTCAAATCAATAAGAAATAAATTGTTAGTCTTTCTTCACTTGTTTTCTGTTATTAATGATGATGATTAAAGATGACCTTGAGAAGAAAAATGTGAAATAATAACGAAATTGTTTGAAAAGATTTTCAGAGGGGAATTGGAAAGAAAAAAATTTTGCAATTCGTTTTCAGCAATTATGAAGATTACAAAAACAAAATAGAGTCTTATTTATGAATAAGAAAGTTAATGAAAAAAAAAACAAATAAAAATTCTGTTTTTAATTGTCTCTACAACCAGTCTGCCAAGCACTTCCGCCTTGTGGTTCTTACATCAGACTCTTGAATATTTTTCATTTTATGTAGACGTATTTCGTTGTAGTTGTTAGTCTTTGCATTCGACCTGTATATCCTAGCCAGAACAGTCTCTCTTTGTATTACAACACTGTCTAATTGTAAGCATTAAAATTATTGGGCTTTCTTAAATAATTTTTAAATTTGAAATGTTTGTAATAATAAATCGTAATGATTAAATTCCTTTAAAACCCGTATTTCAAATGTTATTCTTTAGAAATGAAAAACAAAAACATAGAATTTAAAAAAAGGGCAACAACCACTACGCACTTGACTGTAGACCAGTAGAGACGCGAGAGCATTGAACGACAAGGTCGTCTCTAAATAACTAAAATAGGCTCCATACATCAAAAATACAGAAGCAAAGAAATATTGTATATGCTCGTGTCGTAAGCAAATATGTATGTTTGTCTTAAGGGGTTTTATCTTGTTTTCTTTTGGATTTGGATTCTTTTGAATAATATTTTCATCATCATCATTATAATCATCATCATCATCATCATCATCATCATCATCATTGTATTCTGTTTATTAGTAATCGTTTTCAACCTCAGGTTATGTATTCAGCTTTTGTTTTGCTACAGTTACTCAGGCGTATTAGAATTTTACAAGCGTGTTTAGATGTGCCAACAACAAAACGAAATATTTCTTGCCATTAATTTAATTTTGTTTTCTTTTGCCTCTTCTAAATAATTGTTTGAATTTTATAAAAAGAATACAAATAAAACAAAATTAAAACACTTCAGGTGTTTTATTTTAAACTTCCGTGTCTTGTAAACAAACAAACAGAAAAAAGAAAAACCTGAACGAAAAGGAACAAATTGTAACACTTTAAAAATATTTCAAATCGTGTTTTGTAAATAGCCAAAAACGTTGCGACTGGCATTTTGTTCTTCCAAGGCAAATTGTTGTAATTAAATATTTGGAAAGCCCATAAACATGTTCACACTTTAAAACAAACTACATACTGATAATTAATTAATTTACAAATTTATAATCCAATATCTATACATACATATATAAATTTATTAACTTTAAAAAGTAATGAGAAACGTGAAATGTTTTCGATTGATTCCATCATTAACAACACTCAGTCATATGTTAGAAGACTAGTTAGTTACAACTATTTGCCAGAAATGCGAGAAAAGTTGTGTAGACAAATTGCAAATAAAGAGCCTTGGGTTCTGTAAGATCTTTGACTTGCTTGACCTGCATATGAGATCAGGCATTTGAGGTTTTCATACAGGTTACAGTTGACAAGTTATAAACAGACTGATGGCTGGATCCAGACAAGCACCGAACTATTGGTGATTATATCCGCCGTATGGGATTATTTTTTTTGTCAATTCCAGCCCTTATAACTCACTTCAGTAAGATCTCTGATGATTTAATTTATATATGAGATCGTCGGAATATCGCGTATTCAACCAGGAGACCATCTCTCTCTGACGAAATGAATGTAAGTTGCATACAACTTTTGTTGCAGTGAGTATAGTAGTAAACAGACTAAACGGTATCTCATGATACCACATGATGCTTAGGATAATTCCTATCATAAGCATCGTATAAACCATCAATCGATCTTTGATGGATGGATAAACGGAAAGAACATTCTTTTGCATATTGCAAGGCAAATATATACAAATTAATCAACATGTTGTTTCTTTCCAGAAACTTTGGTGGTGTTTGAATAGAAACTTTAAAATTTCAATTGAAATATGCAGGATATATGCTAATTTATAATGGATAATTAGATTTTGAAAGCACATAATTAATCAAATTTATTGAAATACAAGATGTAGTATATGATTTATATGATATTGTTGTATACACTCAAGAATACTTTTGGATTTAATTAATTTTAGCATATGTTATGTCGAAAAAAAAAAATAAAAAGAGAAAAAAAGACACATAAATCACACGATGATCAATTAATTACCATTTCAATTTAATTAATTTTTTTAAAAAATTTGATTATAATTGACTAAGAAATCTAATAAATTTGATCATTTTTTTTTCTCTTCATTAACTTCATCACAAGCATCTAAACAATTGCCAAACAAACATTAAACATCGATTGCAAGGTTTTAATTATAAGCGGCAGGGCCAAGTAATTGTTAAATGAACCGAAATTTTAGAAACATATTGTTAACATGGCTTGTTTTTAACTACTTTTCTACAATGAAATTGAAACTAATGAAACAGATAATGTTGAAGTTGTTTTTTTTCTTGTTTTCTTTTTGGTTTGTTTTTTTTTTTTTTTTTTTTTGTTTGCAAATTCGTATTGAACAATAGCCAACAGTAGTTAAAGAATTATATGAACGGATGGACGAACAGTGATACACACTATCGGTTAACGATGTAGCCAATTTGATCAATGAATAAATAATTATGACTTGCATACAATATTTTATGAAACGGAATCGAATTTTAAATTTAAATTTAACTTTGAATGTTTGCTTTTATAAAGCAGGGGGTGTGATATCGGTGTTTACAGTGAAGGGAAAAACTTAAGCTCTGTTCAATGCAATTCAATGAGAACACACACAAATTGAAAACAATAGTAAGCCTTAAATATTTTCTTTAACATGTTTTTTTATTTTTGGAATTTTATGGTTTTTTTTTAACAATGACTTGCTAAATAAACACAAAGTTTCCAAACAAAATATTAAATTTTGCAAAATCTCAATAAAATTTTTTTCATTTTTTGCTGTGTAATTATAAATTGGCCTAATTTTCCAATGAAGGAAGGTAAAAATAAAACTCAGTTTAATTTATAAAAACATTGAAAAAATAAACACTTTCGTTTTTAATCTCTCAGGCAAACAAACAAAAAAAAAAGAAAAATTATTCACTTTGTGTTGTTAATAACAACAAATACGGGTTTTAAACCTCGTTAGCAAATTAATTAAAACACTTTGATTTATTTTTTGCCAATCGGAGGATGTTTGTCTAATTAATATTTTTATAATTTATTGTTCGAAATTGAATTTATTTGTTGTTTTCTTTGTATTCGTTTTGTTTAGGGATTATCACTCTTTATAGGATTAACAAAAATGTTTCCTATTCACAACCAGCATATGCAAATTTTCTTTGTATTTTTGAAGAGCTCTTTCAATACTCGTAATATCTAAAAATAAATTCTTTTTTAAATGGTTTGCGTTTCGTTAATTTAATAAAAATTCTTTTAAAAATTTGTTCATTTTAAATCTTATTAAATTATTCATAAGAGAAATAAATGTAAGAAATGTTTTTTTAATCCAATATTTTCAATACAGAACTGCATTATCTGGATCAAAAAAAAAAAAGAAAAAGGAATTAACAAATTAAGAAGCACTTTAACTAGACTTATTATTAGTCATTTAAATTAATTTATTCCAGAAAATAAAAACTTATTTTTTTTTTTATAAAATTTTAATTGAAATTTATAAAAATCATAATTAAATTTTTTAATGGTTCACATTAAAACAATCGCTCACTCAACCTTGTTTCTGTTGCACATACAGATTTAAAAATTACTGCTTAATTAGTTAATTAATGTTTAATAAAAACAAATTCAGTAACACTGTATAACGGGTGAATATTTTGTGGCATGCGATCCCATGAACTAATTGAAAAAAAAAGTTATGAGGAAAGAGATCCCTGTGGAACCCTGTGTTATGTGTTTAATGACCTATTAAAATAAGTAAAAGCACTTTTAAAATAATTGAACACTATTTGACCATTGCCCATTTATGCAATTGCTCTATTTTTAATGAATAAATGTTGTTTAAACAAAAATAAAAACCCCATCATCAAATCAATTTTACCAATAACCTTAAATAATTTCAGATTGATTGTTATATCTCTGAGTTGTTTTTTTAATTCATCTTGAATTGCTGGTATAACTAATTAGGTGTGGAGTTTATTAAAGAAAAAAATAGAGTTTATTAAAGAAATAAAACAGAAAAAAGAAATAAAAATTAAATAATTATTATTTAAAAAATGATGCCGAAGGGCATCGTGCATACATACCAAAAGCGATTTAAAATATGAATTTCATTCGGAATAAAAAAGACAACCAAACAGTTACGGTCGTAATCTAATCAAATGTGTATCAAGCCTTAATTATTATTAAAGAAAAATTTAACACAATTACAAATTTTATTTCAATGTTAAGGATATTGCAACATATTTTTATTTTTTCTTCATTTTTTTTTTCAATTTTTTTATACAGCTTTGTCTCCTTAAGCCACAACAATAATGAATAATATTTAAATGAAATTGTTTTTTGTTTCTTTTCTTTTCATGTTAGCGGATGCAATGATAAGTTGCTTTTTTGGTTTGTTTTACTTTAAAGCATTTCTTTTATTTTATTTTATTTTATTTTGGTTTTTTCCTCTTTTTTTTTCTTAATAAAACCTCAACATAAATATATGATGCTGGTCACGATTCAGACTTATGGTCAATATTATAAATACTTAATGTACATGAGAAAAATCGGAAACAATAACAACCACAAAAATCAAAATCAGTTCAGTAGTAGACAAATTCGAAAGACGCATTTAATGATTTGAGCTTCACAATATAATTTTATCTTTTCTTTTATTTTTTAAAGCATTAAAATAAAATATTAAAAACAATTGAAATGTCTACACAAATATTCAAGATTTAATTGTAAGTCACACGTCATTCTTATTTGGGGGGTTTTAAATCCATTTTTTATTATTATTTTTTTTTTTAATTTGATTTGATTTTTATTTTTATTACCGACAATTTCTTTCAATCGTACATTCATCTCCTATAAATATAACATTTACCGGATTTTTTCAAATGGAAATTTAAATGTGCAGTTTTTAGTGTGTGTTTTTTACATTCTAAACAAGATATTTACTGTTTAGCAGTTTTGGTCGTCATTTGAATTCCTATTTCTGTTCTTTTATTTTTGCTTCGGGAATTGTGGCAGAACCGTCTTTCAAATGAATGTAAATAGAAAGAACAAATTTTATCGTGAAGAATTAGTTTAAAGTATTGCAATGTTAACTATGATGACATTGATAGCATGAATTTCCGCATTAAGTAAACTGCTTAAGTGAAAGCAACAATAAATCAAATTTTAAAAGAGTGTATAGCATACATCGCAGCGTGCTCTGCACTAATTGAAAAAAAGGTAAAAAAAGGGCACGGTGTAGTTCAAAGAGTACCTACCTCGATTTCATTAAAAAAAATTTAACTTAAATTTATCTGTTCTAATAAAGTCAGCCACATGGATTTCCGGAACCTTATCAACGAGGAACCCTTGATAATACAAATAAAACGTAGGAAATGAAGATGAATCGGCCATACTATCAGAAAGAAACCTGACAGTACAACAAGAATGGCACTTAAGTGGAATCCTCAAGGCTTAAGAAGCCGTGGCCTGCCAAGGAATACCTGGAGACGTTCGATACTCTATGTGACCAGCTTATAGTAGATGAAACCCCCTCACGTAAGAAACATTACAATGACACAATGGATTTTCGTTTGGCATGGTACCCGACAGTGTTACAGAAAGTGTCTATGTGGTTTTATGTTTTTTCTACTGTGGTTTTCATTGCAGATAGACGCCGAAAAATTCGCATTCTCTATTTATTCACATGCTTGGTTTTCACGTATAGAATAAGACTGAATGAAACACTCTACATAAAAATATTAATCTCCATTGCCTTCACAGTAATATCACGATTAATATCCGCATATTTTTATAGACTTTAAGCAGCATAACAGTCATGGTTCATAAAAGCCAATGTTTCATTTGGTTTCTAATACATTTTTAACGCTTGTGCCACTTTTGATTTCACATTCATTTAATAATTAATTTATATTGCCTTTCTATAAAAAAATGTTTTTTTGCATTTTGGCATACATTCAAAATAAATTTTTTGTTTTTCTCTATATAATCAAAAAATAAAAATAAAAAAAAATTGGAGTTTATTAACTAAAGTTTAAATTAGGTGGGGGTTTCTAATGGTGACTTTATTCTCACTATCTCTCTCTCGCCTTCACTCTTTTGTATTGCAAAATAAATATTCTTTAAACAGGGTTTGTTGCTTCAGTCTTTTGTTACAATTGATATTACATAGCACACTGACAATAGCAATATTTTGTGAATGTAAATATCGTTTCATAGTTTCTACAATAGGGGTAATGACTCTACATTTTCTTTTCTTTAAACATATTTTATGGTAATTAATTTAAAATAAATTTAATTATTTCGGATTTAATCATTCAAAATAAAAAAAAATCTATGTACATATAAATATTTGGTATGAAATAAGTTGTATTTTTGATGAGATCAACTTAAAATGCGCGCTAGTATTTTTAGAAATGGTAACTTGATAATAAAAAAAGCAACAAATAATAATTATTTGTATCCTTAATATTGAAATCAACCTGTTTAATTGCTTATTGTTTAATGTGTGTAATAATTTTATTCAACGTGTTTTTTTTTTCGTATTAATATGTATTATTAGCACACAAACCTGTCGTCTCTTTTCAAAGGCGTAAATATTCATTTATTCCGTAACAATTCATTAAAATCCATTTTTAATTAATTTTTAGAACGATTTTAGGTGACAAAAAAAAGGTAACGGCAATATTTTAACTAATTTTTATTACAAAAATCAATTGACTCGATCAATATACCACTAAAAACGCAAATAATTTAAAATTTTTTATTATCAGTAATAACGTTTATAATCGAATAAATAAAGAGAAATTGTTTCTTTGTTTCAATTTCAGTGTTTCAATTTGAGAGCCTAATCTTAAAATACATTTCGAATGCATTTAAAATAAAGCATTTGATAAAATTGAATTTCTACACCCAATATGTCTCATGAAGATATGAACGTAGAAAAAAAAAACACAATAAAATCTAGTAAAAAGAAATTCACAATTTTTAAAAAACATAATTTCTTTAATATTAGCCAAGCAGTCCGCTTGTGTAAAATTTTGCATTAGACGACCTATTTTTTGACAACTAAGGTCATTATTAAAAAACAATTATTTAACCATAAGGGATCACCTAATTTCATGAAATACACAGCAAAACCATAACCATCATTCAAGTCAACTTACTAATTGAAATTCGAATTTTTTTTTTTTGTCAGCATTTTTGATGTATTTTTTATCAAATGCTTGAAGGCATTTAACACATTATATGACGTTTGGGCTAAAAAATGTTCACTATTTTATAGATAAATACTAACACTTTCAAATCTGCCAGACTTACATTTTCGCCTTTATTAAAACAAACACTGAAAATATATAGTATTTCCTTGGAAATTGTTGGTCATTTTGCTTGATCAAGCAATGATTAAGCATGATCTAAATTTAAAAAAGCTGACTCTTTGAAAAATATGGGATTTCTTTGTACAAATCTTATAAGTGAACAAATTATTAAAATATACATCCATATTATGAACTTATTACAGTATTTATTATTTAATGATCACACAAAATATTTGCATACAACAAAGCCAACTGGTAGGCAATTATAAAATCCCAGCAAAGTAAGCAACAACAAAAATAAATCAAAATTTTTCTAAAAATACAAATACAACAAATGTAAGTAATTATCTAAAAATATATTTTTTTTCCTACATTATTATTATTATTATTTTTTTTTTTTTTTTGTTGATTTTGTATTTAATTAACAACAAATACTACAGATTCTATAGAGTACGTCAATAGAAATTTAAAACTAAAAATAAAAAAATTAACGCGCTTTTTTCCAATTCTCACAAGTCAAAGATCATTAAAAAATCTATAGAAAAACAGCAAAAAAAAAAAAGAAAAAAAAAAGAAAAAAAAAGAAATAAAAAACAGAATGAACATAAATAAAGTAATAATGATAGTGGGGGATGTGAGACAATCTAAGTAATAATGAAAACAAATCTAAAACCATCAAATTAAATCATACTTTGGATTATTAATATAACTGACTATTCATAACCAGAATACTGAAAAGAAGTAGAAGCAAAAGATGATAAAGACAAAGAATAAGAACATTTATGTCATCATACAAATAGACGCTCATGTGAACAAAATAAAACCAATTAATGATTGCAAAAAAAAAACCAAATGGCTTAGAAGGGGGTGAAGAGAAAAGCTATGGTTTTATTGACAGTATAGTTTTATAATAATTTGTTTTATTTTTTTTATTGTTATTATTATTTTAGATGTTTAAAAAGTAATTCTAAATTTATAGTTTTATTCTAGACTAATAAACATCTAAATAACCGCCATAAATATCAATTTGTATGTGTCATTCCACAAACAAGAATTAAAGAATAAAAGTCATTAAAGAAACGGAACTAAATTTAACACCTCCACTACATCAATGTATATTCATTTAAAAAAAAAAATATTTAGTTTTTTTTTATAAACGGTTTTGTGTAAGGGTTTTCCCGATATTTTGTTTATTAACAAATTATAAAGATTTTAAGTTACACACAAAAAAAAAATCTATAAAAATAAATTTATTTTGTTTAGAAATCATCATGACAAACAATTGCAACAGACAGTTTTAATTGTTTTATAGATTTTTGCACTGATGATAGCTTTTAATGACGTCAGTGTAAATTCTTTAAATATTTTAATAATTTCCTAATTGTAATAAAAATTATCGTTATTCTATAATGATTCAGTAACTTAAGATTAAAACTTATTTTCCTACAAAAGGCCTGGTGGGTGTCTACTGGCTTCAATTCAATTAAATTCACTTCTACTATATGTTATGTAGAAACAAAATTTCTAAATAATAATACGTTTATTATTATTATGTTATTAAATTATTTTATTATAATTGTATTGATTATCGTATTGTTTTTGGGAAATTAATCAAATATCCCAGTTTTGTTCGGTACTTCTCTCCGAAAGAAATTCTTGGGTCTACAAGCAAAAAACTGAGACATTCGATTTACACAAACATTACGTTATTCGCAATGAACTTGACAGCTTGTCCTATTTCCTGACAATTCCATTCTGTAATGTAAATGAGAACCAGACTTCAAGTGACCTGTTTAGCTATTTCAAATAAAACTTCAAATAATTTTCACAATTTCAAGCAAATACCCTTCGTTTAAACTCTTACTTTTACTAATTCAACCAGTCGCAGATAAGACTGTTATCTTTCTAATGACACTCAGAGAGAGATAGCGCACATACATATATGTATGACATAAAATTCATATTTATAAGCAATACTTTTTAATATGCAATGGGTATATTTGACTTTACTTATCATTACAATTACAATAAATTATAATAAAACTATTATTTGTAACATGTTCGCAATTTATCAAAGCATATTAAAGAATAATTTGAGATAAATCATTGTAATTCAAATTATCATTTGTAAAAATAATCAAAGAAATCTAGAAATAAATACAATTTTTATCTTTATTTCAAGCTACAATAAATTTTGTCTTTCGATTTCAAATTCATATTTTCATTTAAAACAGGCACTTATTTTTTGTACTCTTTTACCATTTTTTATTTTTAATATTCTATTATCATGTTTTATGTTTTCAAAATCACATACATATACGTATGTATTTTTATGTTGTTGTTATTATTATTATTATTTTTTTTTTTATTAGACAACTATTTTAAATTTTCCAAAAAATATCCTGAGGCCTTTTATTTTGAAAAATATCACTTTATTTACAAAAAAAAAAAGAAAAAAAAGAAGAAATCAAAATCTATGTATATATTGCGTTTATTTGTAATACAATGAATGACTGATTGAATGAATGTAATTGAATGAATTTTAAAATATTTACTATGACCACCAAACAAAAACACTGTTACTGTGGGATATTTCTTGAATGTTTTGCGTCATACCACAGCATTTAAAGAGTACATTCATAAACAAAGTAAGAGAGATCTGCACGCTTTTATAGAGTTTGTAAAGAGTATTTTTGTTTTAAATTTATACTCATACAACAGATACGTTAACAGAGCCGGCTAAAGAGATAAATGTAATAAAACTATGTGGTTAAAATCAGCAGTTGACAGAGCAGCTTAAAGAAGACCACAAAGTCAAACAACAATAATAATATCGAAGGAAACACTTGTTTTGCAGAGAAACACACATAAAGCAGTTGAGATCTTGGATGGGGATGTTTATGCTGCTAAGATGCTTTTGCAAAATACACAACAACAATGACAATATTAATAACATGGGCTAGATTGAACAATAAGACACAACAATAAGCCAAAAATAAAATACAATAAAGAAAAGAAGCAAAACAAGAAGAAGAAATCAAAAGAAATAAAGAGAACACACAGAGCAACAGATGAGTATGTGTGTAGTATATGCGTGTATGTGGTAGCTATTTAGAGATGGATACATTCTGCCAAAACAGTAAAGATTGACGTTATTGTATAAACGTTAACGAAAGCTTCACCCACCAAAATGCGGCTGCATATAAAAGGCACAATCTTTGCGCAAATAAACACAATCGTAAACAATCAGTGCGCGCGGACGTTGACTTGAGCGTTTATTGTTTTAAGTTTTTGAAAACGAAAAAATATTAATTAAAGAAATTTAAATAAATAGGTAAAGGAAATATTTAAATTTAGACAAAACTAAAAAAAACAAGCAACTTTTTTATACAAAATAAAAGTAAACTATAAAAAAAAAAACTTTAAAAACATTATAAAATATTTTATAAAAAAAAATATGAAAAAAGAAAAAACAAATATTAAAAATAAAACGAACTGTGCATCATAAAAGAAACCATCAAGTGTTTAAAAACTGTTTCACACTTAAAATAAATAATTAAAATTGCAATTGTAATTGCCAAAGGATTAAAAATTATCAATTGTGTAATGAATAAGTGACTTTTAAAAATGTTTCCGTTGAAATTTCTTAAAAAAAATAAACAATGACATCTGCTGCTGACTTTAAATGCTATACAAAAAGAAAAAAAAATAACTATTGTTGTATTTTTTGGGTTGATTTTTTTTATTACTTATTTTATTTAAGTGATGCATTTGCTTATACTACAAATAAGTTATTGCTGACCATATTGTTGTTTGCCTGTTTTAACAATAACTGTCAACATTAGCTAGAAATTTACGACTTTTTGTAAAATTCTACATTTATTATGAACAATGAATGCATTTGTTTTGTTTTTGGTTTTTTTTTTAATTTTTTTTCCCCCTTCTTATATTTCTTTGCTCAGAATAATGCAATATTTAAAAGGAAATTTACGATGATACTTTAGATTTATTTGAAGTCATTCAGTGTAAAATGTTTATTTAAAATAAGTTTGTGTCTTAAGTCTTTCATTTGTTTTCAAATATCTCTCCACAGTTATTGAACCAAAGTTTAAAGGTTATTGTGTTGTTAAACAAAAAATAAATATTAAAAATAAAAAACAATAAAACTTTTATAGTTGAATAGTCTTAAAAACACCATGCCAAATAGAAAGTGTAAAGAAAAAATAGTCTTTTACAACGTCTTCATTTGTAATGAAGTGTAAATGGCCGTAAAATTCCTTCAAGATTTTATTGACTAATCCATTGGATCTCACGAATTTAATAAAAATGTAACAATTATTGAAATAAAACCCATAACATAAAATTTTGGAAAATGTTGCTTTACACTTGGGCCTGAAATAGGCTACAATAAAAATAAAATGTTTGTTTAATTCAGAAGAAATATTGAAATATTTGTTTGAAGTTTCAAAGCAGGAGATTTTTCTCGTTAAATTCATTTAAATTTGCTTCTGCATACAGTCTTTAAAGTCTTAAAATAAATTTGTTTTGTTAAAGAAATTATATTTAACAGTCTTTCGATTTGTTAAGAAGTTTTCAAAATATACGAAAAGAAAAATATTCTTAGTCTCTGAAAAAGCAAGCAAGTGACATTAATAGTTATTTAAATTAATGGCTTTTTGCTGATAAGATATTATATTCAAATTACGAAAAGTTAAAAGTTGTCTTTTTAATCAAAAAACATCAAATATTAAATATGAAGTACTTTAGAGGTTAATTTCTATTAAAGTCTTCTATTTAGATTCTCTTTCGAGTAAAATATTGTGTCATAGCAAATAATGTTGCGATAAACAAATTACTGGGAGATAAAAGCATCGTGGTCGCTTTGGTAAAACTTTAGTTTTATTTAAAACTCAATAAATATTTTCTCAAAATGTACAGTGCAAGAATTTTAAAATACATTTTTTAATATAGGTTGTATGGAAAAAACTTCAGGAACATTCTGCTTGCAAACAATAAGAACCAACTGCAAGATGTCATGCATAACAATGTGAGTTTGATGTGTACTAAGATCTAATTCAAAAAGAAGCATAACTCTTTTGTAATTTTATTTCTCAACATGTTCACCAGTCAATTAGAACTAAAATGTTAGCCTAGATCAACCTGAAAGAGGGTAGATCAACCAAGGGTCTGGCATACACTTAAGTCACTGTACCTACTATAGGAAGTCTGTTTCTTGTCTAAACTTCCTTAACATTTTCCGGTTAACTCCTCTAAGAAGGGTAATATCGGTTATAGTGTCATCCCCAAAATATTGAGACCTTGAGCTTACGAAAGCTGGGCAATAACACAAGAAGTGCTCCATCGTTTCGAAATTAAACTGACATCTAACAAGAAACCAAAACTACGCCTAAGTATAGAAGACATATAAAGCATTTCATGGATTTACAATCAATACTTTGTTAATTTTGTTTGCAATTTTATTTAAGGATTTGCTTTAGAAAAAATTAAATTAAATTTAAACTCAAAACCAAATCTCTTCCGTACATCTGATGCCTTGCAAAGAAACTTTGTTATTACCATGTAAATTTTTGTTGGGAATATTCCTTTTCATCTTTCATAAGATTTATAATCTTTTAATCACTTTGATTAAAGCAAAATTAAAATCTTGTTTACAATTCAGTTGAAAAAAAAATTGGAGAAAAATTATTTAAATTTTTGATTCGAAACCTGATGATGGGGTTATTAAAATAATTTCGCTATACAGTCAAATCTAATAATAAAATGAGACAAGAAACTAAGAAAAAAAAACATTTTTCAAAAGAAATGATTATAATAATACAAAAGAATGCTTTTGGCCATTTTATTAATAAAAAACAACATGCTAAATGACTTAAAGTTTCTTTTTTTTTTGTTTTGTCTTTGACTAGATACATTTGAAAAATATTTGTTTTATATTGGAACATAAATTAAGAGAAAACAAGAATCGAGGAAAAAAGTTGTTTTTGTTTAATTAATTTTGATAACAAAAAAACAAAAAGAAATATTTAAAAAAAATAAATGAACTAACGAATCTTCCATTTAATATTTAATAAGGCAAAAATATTTAAAAGAAATAGAAAGTATCCCAAGAGCATACCGCAGACATTGGCAAAATATTTATAGGTTTTCTATAATATTCTCAATTATTAAGGTTATCTGTCAAAGAAAATCAAAAAAAAAAAATATGGAAAAAATGGAAAAAATTGAAAAAGTGGGGAAAAAAAATAGAAAACATTTCATAATTAGGTTGTGGTCAGTCAATTCATGTGGGTTTAGTTTTTGGCCTAATTTTGTATTAATTTTTTTATTTATTTATTTATTATTGACGAAATCCGTTATTATAAAACTATCTTTTCGTGTGAGTCATGATTGCTTTTATGGAGATTTAAATTTCGTTAGCCAAGTAACTTAATTAATTTTAACGGTTTTCTGTTTTGTGTCTGATATTATCGTAACAAATACACGCAGAAATAAAATGATGAATATGACGATATATGGCACACTTGCTATTATAATAAAATTATTGTAAAATTTTATTTAATAGTCAATTTTATGTAATACTAGTATTTTATTTTCTATAATAAAATAACATAATAAATAGCGCCATAAAGAAATTTACATGATGATTGAAATTGTATTCAAAAATAAAACAAATTATTAGAGGCGCATAAATATTTACTTTATGGAAACTTACACTAATATTGATAATCAAAAGACTGAAACACTATGTTATAACAAAAAAAAAGAAAATCGAAATGATAATGGAAAATGATTCAATCCTGAAATAATTTTTCCATTAAAAACTATTTCAACTGAAAACGTTCTTAAAAACTAAATTAAGTTCCCAGGTATAGACAGGAATACAAAGGACTATAAACGTAATATATTGTTTAAACATTCAACAGTCAAGAATTTATTGAAATTTGCTTGATGATTCCTTTTTGAAACGTTGGGGAAATTCCAAAACTAGCATACCCATATTGTTGGCTATTACAACCCATAATTAATTTAATGCATGCAGGATCACACGTACATACAGATTTAAATTGACTACAAAACGACAGATTTAATGGCAAATAATTACGCTCTGAGAGGTATAGAAATGTTAAAGTTTACTTCCAAACAGGATTGCTGTCTTGCACATGCCATACACAAAGCTTACCTCGAAGGGCTTTAGCAATAAATTCTATAAATAAATATTTTCAGTTTTACTTTTAAAGACTACTAGTCCTACTAGATTTCCATAAAATTTTATTATAATTTTATACCAAAAACATATACTCTATCCTAGTGTTCTAGAAAATTGATAAGCATTTTAAATGAAATTAAATTACTTGAAATTTTTATTCTATTTTAAGGAATTTTATGAAAAACAAAAACTAGATATAAGCAAACTGGCTTAGAACATTCATTAAAATGAAAAATAAATTTTATAAGTTGAAGCCATAATCATTATAAACTGCTAAAATCATAAATCGTTGTAGTATATGAAAGAAATCAATAAATATCATGTATACGGTCAATTAATAATTTTCTTTTTCTTTTTTTTTTTGGCTATAACCACAGCATCATTGTTAAATGGTCGCGTGTCATAATCAACGAACATCATAAAAATTAACCAAAACTTCATAAAAAAAAAAAAGTTTATAAAAATTTATTTCATTTAATAAACGTTTTTATTTTTATAAACGCACCAGAAAACAAGTCATACAACATGTTTTTTTTTTCTTTGTTTATTTGGCTTTAAGCCCAGAATATACACACTGTCTGCCATCCGTTGGCAATTTCAGTTTCTGTATGAAAGTTTTATTCTGTTTTTTTATTTAAAGACAAACCAAAAGAAAAAAATACTTTTTGTTTTTCTTTTCCCTCCAAAAATGGAAATTGCAAAATATTTTTAGAAACCAAAAACAAACAAAAAAAAAACAAAGTCTTCTTGCAACAATAACCCAGACAGGCTAGCTTAGCAGTACAGACAGACTTTATATACAAATTATACAACAGCCGGTAAATAAAGAAAGAATTCCATTGACTATTAAGCACACATAAATGAAAATAAAAATAAAAATTAAATAAAAAACTTACCAAAAGCAGCTGGAAGAAGTTTTCTTAAGTAAACAAACATAAGACATCGCAAAACTTAAGCAAATTTCGTAAGGAGCATATCTAAAAAGAAAAAAAAACATTATTTAGCTTCTTAAGCAATATTATTGTAATAATTTTGTTAAACATATAGAATAATTTCTTGTTTTTATTTATTTTTTATTTTCAAAGCGGGTTTTTATGAAGCCTTTAAAAGCTTGACAAAACTCATCATGTTATTTATTGATGTTTAGACAACATAATGTGTTAAATCCTTGTCTGACGAAAATTAATTGGAAATAATAAAAATAAAACGAAATATAAAATTAAAAGAAAATTTCAACAATTCACTTCTTTCTACGTTTGACAAACTACCAACATCCAAAATTTTTAACACGACACTTATGCTGTTAGCAAACTGCCATTAAAAATTAGAAAAACAAAAGTGCTTCAAGAATAGAAGAAGAAGAATTGAGAAGGTTGCTCAAAAATGTATAGTAATAATCGTAAAGAAATATATTTTAAAAGTATTTCTTAATAGAAAACTGTACTGAAAACTTTTTCAATGTTTAAGGTCTAGTTAAACACCTCTTTTTCAGCAAAACTATTTGACAATAAACAACAACAGGTCTTTAAAGAATAAAGACCGTAAGTAAAAAAAATTCGAAATTCAAAATTTAAAAATCAAAATAATACAATCAAGCTGTATAGTAATACCCAATAACAAACAATCGAAGAGAGCAAGTAATTTTATTCCAAATTAGTTTAAAAGTTTTAAAATGATCAGCATTTTAAAAACTATTTATATATTGCGTTATTTTTATCCACCAATCTATTGAATTTGAACCAATTTATTTCAATTAACATTACTTCCTCTCTCTTACAAACCGAAAAAAATTAAGCTGCTAGAGACATAATGAAACAAAAAAAAAAACAATCTTAAAAAAAATGCACTTTTTCTTGTGTACATACTCGTATTTAAAAAAATAAAAATTACAGGTCAACCAACAAACGTATAAAACCTTTCAAAATAAAAAAAAAATAAAAAAAAAGTAATAAGATCTCTACATGCGTATGTTTGACTTAATCTAGGTAAATCATTTTTAGCAGTACAGTCTTTGTGTCTAATGATATATATGCCCTAAGTTCCATTAACTCCTCACTTGTCCTCTACAATTAATATAAAATTTCAACAGCGATAGCTTTATACATGAATCAATAATTTTTTTTTTTAGATAATTTAATGAACTTCCTAACACCTCTTCAATAGGTAGTTTTCAAAAACAAAAGCAAAAAAAAATGCCTTACAACAATTAATTTGCCATAATTACATATTACAGTGGAAATAAATTATTATAAGCTTATAATTTATCTATAAAATTTGTTTTTTTTTTTGTTCGTAAAGTGCTCCAACGTTAGCAACTTGCAACCATTATTGCACAACTTAAATGTTCAGTGCACTTTAAATGTACGGATGTGTACTGCTGCATGGCATACCACAAATATAATGACTTGTTATGTGTTCATGTGTACATACAGAATTTCCCATAGTTGTATAGTAGTAAGTCGTATATTACTTGTCACCTTGCAGCAATTATGACATTATCAACTTAATCACATTAAATACTGCTGCTGTTGCTATTGCAGCTAGTGATCTAGCTGTTGCTGCTGGTGCTAAAATTAATAATTTGTTTTTGTTTTATTATAACTAAGGCATATACCATACTCATACACTGCTCATAATAGAATTTTACATCATTATAAATATGTATGTATTGTGTATGCTTTATTAATCATAATATTTTAGTTGCTATTCAATTTTCTAAAGTCTTTATTTTTGTTGTTCATTTTTTTTTTCATTTTTTTTTTGCAAAAATTCAAAAAAAAAAATTATTAAATAGAGTTTTACGTAATAGTAATAATAATAATTAGAATTTGTGTAAATACTTTGAGAATTTTTAAAGCTTAGATTTGTTGTAGTTGGTCAGCAAAGTAAATATTGTTTTAAATTGAAGTGTTAAAATAACTGCGTTTGTATGTGATTATGATTATGACCGGTTAAAAAGTTATTTGACATGGCAGCAGATGCTATAGTAGCATCACTAACATCAGTAACAGATACAGATGCTATCTTGTTAATATTAACCATATTAAAAGTACTGTATTAAATTGTATTACAATGTAGATTTTTTGGATACGTATGCTAGTATAATTTGTTAATGGCTCACAAATTTCTATCATTTTAAAATTAAATCCTGATCAGCGTATTACAATATTAACTACCCATTGACAAATTTTTCATTTAATTTTTCAAGATAATAAATATTTGCTAAAGGAAGCCAATTTAATGAGTTTCATATTTCTTATGTACGGACTCAAGCCCTATTTTATGGTTCGTCAAAAAGCAATATATTTTAATAGAATTTGTTTTGTTAATGAAAACTCACTTATTTTTGCAATTAAATGCTTATTAGCGCGTAATAAATTAAAAAAAGTTATGTATCCTACACCCATTAATGAACATTTTCAGACAATACATGAAAAAAAAAATTTTTTTATGCGAAAAACATAAAATTTAACAAACATTTTGCATAGAAAACAATATAAATTTTAAAAATTTTGCACCTCTTTTCAATGAGTTAATAAATATTATTTTAAAGGTCATAATAGGTTTAGAAACGGTATTGTGACCTTTTTTTTAAACACTTTCCAGCTTATTAAGTTTTTCGTTGTAAAACTAATTCATATTTAAACACAAAATCATAAGTAAATAAAATCTTTTTCCTTGTATTAAGAAAACAAAAAAACAAAAATTAAAACAAATATGGCAATGAAAATAAAAAACAAAATAAAGATGATGGTAAATATTTTCAACACTTGAATGAGTTTCTCTACGAATAATTAAAATGCACAACTAAAACCAAAAAAAAAAAGAAAAAAAAAACACTGTGAAATAAAGTTCGTTTTTTAAGTCTTTTGTTCTTAAAAACTTTAAAATAAAATATTTTATGAACTCTATAAAATCATTTAATTTACTAACTTATCTCATGTTTTTTTCTCTTTTTCTATCTCTCTCTCTCTCTCTATCTCTCTCTCTTAATTTCTTTTCTTCTTTAGTTTACTTTTAGTACAAAATAAACAAACAAAAATTTCAATAAACAAGGATTTAAATTAAGAAGAAAAAAATTATTTTAAAATACAACACAATACAACACAACTACAACTTTCATAATTATAAGGGAATTATGTCACGTTGTTCGCTGTTAGCATATGGCCTTTTGGCCACCTTACTTTTTGCCGTCACGGCTGTAAACTGTGCACAATATTCCTCCAATATGTTCCTGAATGGTGAATATCAAAATGGTTTAACAAGTCGCCCAGAAGATGCTGACGGTTACAGACAAAGTCCGGCGGCTGCTTTTATATCGCTGATCAGTAAACGAGCCTCACCTTTTATGGGTCAACAATATTTGCCCACATTATTGGAATGTCGGGGACGTGGTCAACAATGTGTGCCTAAAGATTTATGCATTAACGGTTACTTTACTCAACAACTGCCAAAAGTACAGGTGAGTCTAAGAAATTCTTAGTAATTAATTAAAATTGCGAAATTTGATTATTATTTTTTTTTGTTTTTTGACTTCTAAAAATATGAACAGGTTTTATTATTAAGAAGAAAGAAAAAAATATCGCTCATGATTAATTGAAAATTAAATAAAATAATTAAGTTGGTAGTATAGATGGCAGGCAGTCAGGCAGTAACTGGCCAAAGCCATTATATGATTACATAATCAGAATTGCTTTTTGATTTTTGGTTTTACCCACTTGTACAACAACAACAACAACAATATAACCAATACAAATTATTGCTTTTTAAACGTTTATCAATTCAATTCAATTCATTTCAATTTTTGTTTTTGTTTCGTTTTTTTTTTTCTTGATAAATTATATTTAAACTTGATATGTTAAAAACATTGAATGAGAAAAAAACTAATTTCTTATGCAGGCTTATCTGCAGTACCTACATATATATTGTGAACGAGTTTAACTTTAATTTTCAATTTCATTTCAATTATTTCTTTGTTTTTTTTTATCCTCTTTCTTCTATTTTCTTTTTTCTTAAGTTGCATTGTCTTTTTGTTTTTTTCCTATTTTGTTTTGCTTTAAAGCAAAACCGTTAATTTCCGGTTTAACCCTTTTTTTAATATGGTTTCCCTTAATAATTTTTTTATTTTTTGGCGTTTATTACAACCAATCAAAATAAAAGCATTTTTATTTTTCATATCAAAAATTTCGTAATATTGTATGTCCATGTCCAAATCTGGACACATATTAATAACCCGATGCGCTACTTGCTTAAATATCAAACAATACATACCTACAAGCAAGAAAAAAAAAACAATAAAATCATCTTTTTAAACGTTCGTTGTGTTACGCCTGTTTTTGTCGGTTTAGTTGTAGCTGAAAAAGTGTGTCGTTCTCAATAGGCTTTGTCTGAAGCCTGCATACAAAATAAGGCAGTAAATTCATGTTTAATTGCAAAACAGGTTTCTGGAGACAGCCAATAAAAAAAAATCCGTCATTTATGCAAATTTACTTCTTTCTACCATACAAAATAAATACCTTTCCTTAACCCTTTAAAGGATAAAAGCGAAAAGTATTATTTCCAGCAATAAAATAAGATCAAAATTAAAATCAAAATGTATGTAATTATTTAACAATATATTCCAAGTGTAATTAGAAAATAGTATCCACATTGGATGTTTTTTTAAATTTATAAAATGTGAAGTTCAGCATGCGCCCGTTATGGTTTAATTTGAAATAAATTCCCTTTTTTTACACAAACGCTTTTAAGCGACAAATAGGGGCAGTCATACACTGACATGGCAGACGCAAGTGTTTCATAAATTTTAGGTTAATTTGAAACAGATGTTGGTTTTTTTAAATAACAAAATAGCTGTACAATAAAAGCAAAAAAGAAAAAAAAAAAGAATTCAATCAATGTAAAAATCAATTCCTAAAATTTTCTTTCGCATTGATTAAGGAAAAAGATTAATTAAACAACGTAAATAACGTAAACAACGGAATCATGATCCATATGTAAAACCGTTCGTTATTTGTCTACCTAAAATGCTCAGACATGATATAGCAGTGCTAATGGTTTATTCGGTCCACAAAGCTATTCTAACAAGCTGTTAGCTGTCTGCCTCAGAGAAGTGTACTATAAGAAGTTAAAGAAGTTTGCGCAAGAGACGGACTTCCTATAGAAAGTAAGGTGTATGTCAATAGACATGACCTTCAATCTACATACCCAACCATCTATAAATACTTCTTACATAGGGACCTATAAGAAACAAATCAAAGTGTACTAATTGAGTATATTTAAACTGGAATTATGCGGGGCTTAATTTCAAGTCCATATTGAGATTATTATTTTTATAAGAATAAATATATTGGAACGAAATATCAGGTATTTTCAGCGATAGAAGCTAAAAATTCTTAATGCTTTTCACTTTTTTTTATTTTTTTTTTTTTATTTTGATGTAAACAAGATAAAAATGACTTTCATTTCATGGTCAAGATATGTGTCACCTAAACATTGACCATTAAACGATACATTGACCAGCAAGACTAGAATTTTAAAATGGTCACGTTTCAAAGCACACTACAATCAATTAAATTAACAATAAAATATTAAATTTGTAAGCAACTGCAGTTGTGTTCAATAAACATACAAAAAAAAAACAAAAAACGCAAACAAAAAAAAGCGAAAAAAAAACAAACGCAAATTATAACAACATTTATGGTTTTTCAAGTTTAATGAACTTTTAAGAAGAAAAATACAAATAAAGAAAAAGAACTTAATTAGCATGATTGATTTTAATTAAAATCAAGAAAAAATAATAATAAATTATTAAATGTAAAATCAATAACAACTGCTTTAAATAAGTATTTCAAGTTTCATTATAATCATTAACTACATAACACTGTGAAACAAAAACATTATGCAGCCTTATTCATGGCTGTTATAATTAATCTTAATTATCACACATTTTATGGTAATAAACTAAATTCATAAAAATCTATCTCGAATTTCAATGAAAAAAAAAAACTATACAAATGAAGAAAATAAACATATTTTTGGTAATTTCCTGTTTACCATAAACGTGATACACATACACTCTAAACCTCTAAAGAGTAAAACCAAAATGAAATAAAACTAAATGTTTTAAAATCAATAACAAACAGTATTAATAACAATTATATTGAATGGCAACATAGTTATTAAAAATGACATTGAGATTTAAGATGTTATCTTTTCATCATTGCATACTAACATATATGTGTACATACGTCATTTCATTAATAGTGACATTTTTGTTTTGAAAACAAAAAAGTATGTTAAAATAAAGACATTCTTCACGGTTTTTTTAACATTTAAAGAATATTTTAACTATAGCTAGTAAAAAATTTGGAGAATATTTAATATTTTAGAATATTTAATAGATTAGAATGTGTATGTAATAACTAACTAACAAATATCCAAAAGTACTCAGAGTAGAATATGCAACGCATGGTGAAGTCTATGAAAGTAAACTTTCGACAGTATCTAACATAACCAAGCAGAGAATCTGATTGACTAAGACTTGTAAGTACAATATTCTAACCTAACAGCACAATGAATAAATATATCCGAAACGTAACGAAATAACCGATAGTATCCTTCTGATACCAAGTATTGTATTCTCTTGCCTAAAGTATGTGTCTTAAGTCTTTTGTATTTTAAGTTGTTACAATTTCTTTCAAAATACTAGTTTTTTTCACTTTGTTGCAAAAACAAGGAAATATACAACAACTGATAAAATTGACCCATTAACAGTAACACCATAATGTATTAAACTATGCAGCTAATTTTTCATTATTAACTGCTAATTAATAACTGAGTTGTTGCTTCCTAGTCTTGGTCTACTAATATTTAGTGCCTCCTACTAATAAATAAATTGCATAAATATTCTTTAGCAATACATTTTACATTGATTAATATCCCACGACCTAAAGTTTCAGTGTTTTTATGTTACAATGTTGTTGAGGCATGCAGCTTCTTAGTGCTACAAAACAAAACAAAATTATTGCCAAAAGCAAAATAAATTCATGGTTTGCTACCAATGATGCAAAATTTAAAAATGAAAAAAAAAATGATACGAATGATTGTGTTTTAAGTCATGTTTCCTAAAGATTTTTTTTTGTAATTTTATTGTGAAATTTAGTCAAGCTTTAAATAAATTCACAAACGAATGCTAATTACTGCTAAAAAAATTTTATAAAAAAAACAAAACCAAAAAACAAAGAAAACTCAAAATCAAAATCAAAAATCAAAATACATAAAAACAAAATGCATAATTTTTATCACACAATTAAAATGTGTGAATTTTCAAAATACCAAAACGGCCCACAAACAAACAAAAAAAAAAAAAATAAAACAAAACATGCAAATAAAACAGCTGAGTTTGTTTGAATATTTGTTTTAAAGGATTTTCACATATAAAACCTATGTACAATATGATATGAAATAAAGCATAGGAAAAGTGCACAAACAAATAAGTATTAAAACAAATAAGTATTATCAACTTTATTTCGCCACATCTGCCTATAAACTGTTAAAAAATTTTAAATTCCTTAAAAGTCTGAATGCGTTTGTATAACAATCTATCAATAATTATTATGATGACGCTATTAAGCCAAGTTAATGATGATGTGTATAAGATGATGTTGTATTTTTCTTCTTTATTTTTATATTTTTTCCCCCGTTTCTGTATGTAAACACGCAGTTAACAACTCATATTAACATTCATTTTAACAGTTGCTGCCTTCTGCTGTTGCCTGTCTATTTAAGTGATATCTGTACATAATATTGTTAACAAAAAATATTTGCATTGCATTTGTTTATTAATCATTAATTTATTGTATTTAACGGGGAATATTGTAAAGACTTGAGTCATCTTTTTGGATCTCACATTAACAACTTTTTACTCTTAAAGAATTATTGGTAAATTCAAAGCATATGAACAGAGTTCAATATGAGTTTCAAAAAGATTTCCAAGATTTTTAAGTAAATTTGCCACAAATCAAAGCAGTTCATATTTAAAAACAAATTAGAAAATTGAAAGGATTTATTTTAAAACAAAAGACTTAAGCAACGAACTTGTTTAAATATGTACATACTAATGCTTGCATAAAAGCCCAGAATATTTATGAAAAGAATTTAATAAAATAAACTGGATTCTGAAATTTTGTTGTAGATTACGGAAGAATATTGATGAGAATTATAAAAAAAAGAAAAACAAAAATAATAGTTTAAAGGCATAAACCTGCTTCATATGAAATAATAGAAAATCTGGTGAAAACTGGTATAAAATTTATAGAAAGGAGTTTAAAAAATACCAAAAACCAAAGCATAAAGATATAAAAATAGGAGTTTCAAAATGACTAAAAATCAAACCCAACCTGATTTAAAAAGTTGTATTACGGAAGAACTTTTAACAATATTATTAAAATAACAAAAGATGTGAATGGAAGATTCTAGTAGAAGTAATAGAAATTACAAATTATATAACATTAATGGAATGGAATTTAAAAAAAACTGAAAACTTATCGCATACAAATGATTTAAGATACAAACATGATCCAAAGTCTCTTAAACAATAACTCATAAGAGTAATAATTATGAAAAAGAGAAATTTTAGCCACAAGCTATTTAAATTATATAACAATTGATAGAATAAACTAAGTAACTCGCCATAAACTGAGGCATGTGTAAACGATTTCTTAGATCAGAATTCCAATCCAACTTGAAAGCTACTAGTAGCTACAACTTATAAAACTATTCAAGACCGATGTACAGTAGTTATGAACATTTTTCTGTTTCACACAATAAATAAATTCTGACTATAGATTAAAGTACAGTACCCATTTACAATGTCATTCGGTCTCTGTTTCCTAGCGATTGTCTAAAAAGCGATTGTGATTAATAACACCTGCTTAACATTATCTCTGAGCTTGGTAATAAAAATGATATGTTAAACTCCATAATGTTCAGGTTCAGTTCATATTTATCTATCTTTAGGCTATTTGTCACAGAATTTTTTCTAATGACATTCTGTAAATAATAAATAGAATTAAAAAAAAAAAAAACAAAAGATGTCAAACACAGACTTGATTTGAAAAAATTCCGTTGATATTCTAATAGACGTTTCAATAACAAATTAAAACTTTTGTCAAGATGTTATGGAATGTGGCATAAAATACAAAAGATTTCAAAATATTAACCTGAATTTTTTTCAAAACACACAAGAATTTGTAATGAAAGGAATTTTAATTATAAATAAAATTGAAAGCAAAATATCAATTCTATAGAAACGAAGGGCTTTTTTATTTTGAAAAGAAACAAAAACTTTTGACAAAACACAATCAAGAAGAATTTGTAAGGGCATTACATCAAATTCTTTAAATGATAAATTGATGAGGTCGTTTAAACAATCAAGATAGTCATGCATATAAAATGATATATTAAACCAAACAACTTTGAATACATTTCACATAAATCACCTACAAGATGTGTCTACAGTTACCAACTGAAGCCAAAGAAAAGGTGTCAAGCAGTCTGATTTGCATTAAATCTACTTTAATATCCAGTTCAGCTAGAAATCAAAAGTCATCATCTTAGAAGCAAAAAAAAAAATAAATAAAAATCTTAAAAACAAATATATTTAGATCATAATTTAAAAATAAAATAATATTCAAATCCATTTTGTACTGGTTTTATAAAAATTAAAAATTGTACAAATTTAAACTGCTTTCGTAGACACATAAATTTATTCAAGTTATCAATGCAGAACCTATAAAAATATTAAAATTAATAGAAAACAGATTATTATTCTATAAAAATTGAAAAATTCCCACAAAATATTAAAAACAGCTGCATTCAATTTAAAAATTTTAATAAAAAAAATATTTATTTTAACTCAAATCAAACAAGTCTTTCACTTTTTCAATTGAAATCTTTCGCCAGACGGATAGAAGAAATTCGAAAAAAAAAATTTTAAATAAGAAATAAATAATAAATTAGAAAAATAAAACAACAATTATATACTTTTATTTTGTATTTAAAGCTCACTGTGTCAAAGTCAAGTTTTAAACAGCATTGTGTGTAATTTTATTATCATTAAACAATAAGACGTGCTTCATAATATTTATTGTCATTTTTTTTTTATTATTATTTTAACATCAGTACAACATAGCTCGGTATTTTAAATTATTTGTATGTGTTGCTACCATTTTTGGCAGCTTAGAAAAATAATTATTTTTTTATTTTACTCAGTTGATATAAAATAAAATGAAAAAAGAAATCTAACAAACATAGACAAATTATTGCTGGAACCAACTGAAACTGTCAATAGTTTTTGTTCGTTTAAGCAAATATTTGTAGAGGCGTTTCAGCTCAAAACGCCTACGTTTTATTATTGAAGCATCTTTTTCATGATTAGTGGGGCAAAGTGCTAATAGTTTGATAAAGATTGACAAAAATAGTCAGAATAAAATTGTAGTCAGCAAAACAAAAAAAAAACAAAAATTAAATAAAAATTCCAACTGACATCACTTTTTAAATAAAATTTATGTGTCTATTGACAGAATTAAATGATCTTTAAAAACTATACACAAAAAAAAATTAAATTTTATTACAAAATCAGGTTAAGTGCCTATTAAAAATGTATACATAAGTATAGCGGAAGAAATTCGTAAAAAAAAACGGAAATAGTTTAAAAGTTAATAACTGTAAATATATGCACACATGATGCCTTTTATTGGACATTTACAAAAACAACAAACAAACAATATTAGAGAGGTAAACCTGATTTGAAAACATTATTTCAATATAATAATGGATATTTATTAGGATTTTTTTTTTAATTGAAACTCTTAAAAATCAAATGTTTTAGAAACCAGACTTTAATTATTCAAATAACTGCTACAGATTTTTATCTACTTTAAATATTTTGGAATTTTTAACGTGTCTATATTTTTTTCTACTATTACTTGGATCAAACCATTGTAAAAAATGTTCCTATATGTGGACCCAAACCTGATTTTAAATAATTCTGAAACTCTTACAAAAACCAGAACTTTATTAAAATTTTAATATAAAATTTGACGCCAGTCTACATTTTACAACGTTTCAGCAAAGTAAATCACTTTTTAGTCAACCTTAAAATAATTAAAAACGATTCTATGGCCTCATTTATGAATTTTGTTTGACGCCAATTACATGACAACCGGAAAGAATTATTTTTTGTTTAAGCGACATAATTTTTGAAGAAATTCAGTTTAGTCCCATGGAGTGAAATTTATTTAGATTTTGTTTATACATAAAGACCTCGGATTCTCATCCTGAGGATGGCTATGTAAGGTCAAGTTGACTATTATCTATTAAACTCTTCTTCCACTCTAATCGTTTATATTTCTAATTTGAAATCTTAGAAAATGCAATATAAATTGACCAGCACAGTAAATTTTAATTCTCTATGCAGTTGGAAAATTTTTATATAATTGGCCTTCAGATAGATTTGTTAATTAATTATAAAATCCCAGAAAGACTTTTTTTATTTAAAATTTTATTATATTGCTTACAATGCATATAAAAGCAGTTGGTTATTAAAGTTAAATATAACTTTACAATTAAATTTTAAAGTTAATTTAATTAAAATTAATTTATTTTAAATTTTAAATTGTACACTGTATTTAATTACTTCAAAATTTGCCAAAGAACAGCCCATTCACACCCACAATATAACAAAAAAAAACTTAAGGCAGTAATTTTATAAAAAAAAATCTCCCGTAATATTATTATTAATTGCCACTGTCAGTAAATAAATTACTTTATTAATCAATGACAAACGATTTTGAAAAATGATTATTTGAAGTGTAACTAAATTTTGCAAAGATTAGAGAAAAAAAAAATTAAAGTTACAATGTTAAACGTATGTAATGATGGTTCAATCATAACGTTTTAATTTATTTGAAAAATAATTTTTTTTTTCATCTCAGAACATGGGTTAATTAGCAAAATATTCTTTTTTTATCCATTTTTTTTTCTCTTAGGATTTTTTATTGAGGTATAAATAATTGAACTTTGGTTTTGTGGTTTAACCATGATTTTTTTTTCTGCATCTTAATTTTTTTTTGTACTCGGTTTTGTGAGTTTGATTTTATATTGAAACACCATAACGTTTGTATTTTATAGGAAAATTAACAATTTGAAGGTAAATTGTTTATTTTATTGTTAATTCTTGTTGGTTATTTCACGCTATTTTTTATTTATTTTTTTTGTTTGTTTGTTTGTTTGTCTGTATCTCTGTTGCTTTGGCTAGGCATGTTAACAAATTGCTTACAATGAATGCAACAAACTAAAGTATGAACACGAAAATGTTGTAATGAAAAGCTATGAAACAAAACTTTATTGAAAATTCATGAAAAATGGATTGGAAAATATTAGATAAAATCATCTCAGCCCATTGTAAGGGGCAGAACTAAGCACTTAAGACATAAATATCTATGTGCTGAACTAAAAGCCCAATAACTTAAACGTTATTCCTTTAACAAGAATTTTATTTTGTGTCCTGCCGTTAATTTATGCCTAAAATTCTAAGATGATTTAGAGTTTATTTCCATTTCCATTTGTAAATTTGTTTATTTTTTTTCTCTCTTCATTTTCATTTTCTTGCGTTGTATCTTGCAAGTGATCATTGTGTGCTGTGTGTGTTAAAAGTGATGTTTTTTATATGATACAGTGACATATGCCAAAGTTAAAGTCATTTAAACATTTATCGCTGCCAAAATGGCTAACATTAGTATGGTTTAACTATAAAATTTTAGATGGGTGTTGCTCATTTAATAAATTGATGTACGTTTTTGGATGTTCTATTCTATTCTAAGCTTTTGGTGGCATATGTTGTTTATTCTAAGACAGAGAGGTCAAAAAGATCTACGTTGCTGATTTCTGTTTGCTATTTTGCTTCTTTTATATTTTTACAAATGATGCACAGTTAGTTTTGACCATTTTCTATGTTTATGTGCAGTTGCAGTTGTAGTTGCAATTGCATGGCATGGCACGGTAGTGGTAAGGCAGCAGCAAAAGGTGTTATAAACGAGTCTTTAAGAATTAACAACTAAAGTACTCAAATAACTAATGACAGATCATTTATAAAGAAAATGTAGCTATACATACACACGCACACACACACACGCATATACTTATAAACATTAATCATAAAATATATTTTATATATATATGTACATACATACATACATATATAGTGTAGATTAGTTAATGTGTGTGTTTGTGTGTATCATTGTATTTGAATGTATGACTTAAAATTAACCTTTTTAACCTGTTTTTAATTAACTTACAAGTATTTGTTAACATTAACTTAAATTTAATAAGTAAATAAACAAATAAATGATTTATAACAACAACAATAACAACTTAAAAAAATAACAGAAAAAAAAGAAGAGTAATAAAACACACACCGAAAAAAATCATTTTCTTTTCAAGTGGTTATTAATTGTTACACAAACAAAAACCCATCATTACCAAAAAAAGAAAGTAAGAGAAGTATGTACGAAAAGCATAATATGTTTGTGGCAACGTTTGCAACTCCAGCAATTCTAAAGTCCTCCTAAATCCACACCAAAGACCTCAACATAGATTCCAAAGTTAAAGGGAGAATATTTATCAATTAATAAACCGAAAAACCGAAAAGTTTAAGTACCTCCCATGCTTTGTACATCTTACAGAAATTAGTGTTTTTTTTAATTTGAACTTGTTCTGGCCATTGTTTAACCAAATGCTTACCCTAAAATATATTCTCCTTAAACTTTAATCACTCTTCTGTACTTTATAAAATTAAATCCCAATTACCATCAGGCAAGTAATTTGACAACAGCTGGCATACAAATATTTTTTGCCCTCAAGATAATCAGAAAACTAAAACGAAAAAAAATTATTAAAATACCATGGAGAGAACAATACAAACAGTCGTTGAAGCTGTTAATAGACAAGCTCAGTTGTTACTTTGTGGTAGATTACTTTGAAGTTGGGTAACCTTTGTCAAGAAACTTTAATGGATAGATATAACAACTAGGCTATCCAAATATTCTATTATGATATAAGGCGTCACACTGTCGTCGTTGACTGATTATAACTTTCTTACTTGAGTTTTTCGTTTTTACAATTTATTTCTCATTAAAAATATATTTTTCTCTTTTGGGATAAAAAGGTAAGCAAGAAAGAATTATCTTTTAAATTGTCATAAAATTAAAAACAAAATTGCCTTTAAATTAAGTTTAATCAGTTTGAAATGTTTAAGTATTGGTCATGATTGATGAGATTTTAAAATTAAAATTTTTTTCTTTATTTTTTTTTGTGTAATGTTTTAATTAAAAGTCATCAATAATTATGTTATTTTATAGTGTTATTTTAATAATTAAAATAACATATAAGAATACATACATAAATTTTGGGGTTTTTATTTTAATTGCAGCATCTAATAAAATGAATTGCATTTTTTTCTTGTTGTCATTGTTGTTGTTGATATCTTCTAGCTGTTAATGCAAATTTTTTAATTTGTTTTTCTTTTTTTTTTTTGTCTAATTAACCAAATTTTAAGTTTTATTTCATATTTTTTTTATTTTTTTATTATTATTTGATTTTAGAACTGTGCCCCTGAAGAAAATGTATGTTGTACATACAATCCCCCCACACCGCCACCAACACCAGCTCCCACAACACAAAAACCTTTTATAACATGTTCTACCAACATGGCCTGTGTAGCCGCCCGTGATTGTCGTAATGGTGAAATCCTTAGCAATGCTGTTGTTAATTTAGAGGTAAGTTGCAAATATTATTTTTATTTATTATTATTATATTATTATTACTATTTACAAATACAAAAACAAAAACGAAAAATAAAAAAAAACAGAATAACATTTGTTGGTTTATGTGAATATGTAAATTATTGTGTAAATTAATCATCATAATATCATATATTGATTGCACATACACATATTTTTATATACATACATAGATACATACATACATATTATAAATTTATGTTAAATTCTCATACGATAATATACTCATATTCGGTTAAGTAATGTTGCAAGTATTTTTCATAATTTGTTGTACTTGTTGTTAATTCTTAAGTTACATAAACAGCAACAAGCAACAACAACAATAACAACAACATTGCAAAAAAATAGTGTCACATAACAAAATCAATATTGATATGGTTGCTTATTTATACACATACACACACTCACACACATATGTACACACAACACATAGTGTTGCTTCTTTATTAATACTCTCGTATAAATAGAGTGTGGAAGGTTAAAACAAAAGATTTAAGACACGAACTTTATTGATTTTTTTTTCACGTTACTTTTTATAATAATTAAAAAGGCTTCATTCACTTGGATATTATCATTTAGGTTAAAGCATATGACAAACATAAAAGAAATCAATTACAGCAAAATATAAAATTACACAGTGCAACCAAATTTATTTTTTATTTTTATTATTCTGTTAATATTACCAGAAAAAAAGAAAATAAGACATTGTAAGCCATTTAAAAAAGTAAGGAAAGAAGTTACAGTCTTTTAGGAAAATATAATCATAATAAAATATAAAGATGAGAACATTTTTATTTTCTTATCAAGTGTGTCTGTTCGAATTTTTTTTTTTTTTTTGTTACTTTTTCAACGATTACAAATGTCGGTTTCTAAACTCTTTTATAAAACATTATGTTCTGTTATTAATATTAAAAACTAAATATGAAAAACAAATCATAACCAATCTAGTGCACACAATTCAAATTTCGATTTTTAAGACAAACTTTCCTGAAGGATTCTCCAGATTTGAATATATCTTCTAAAGAAGATTTAGTTTCAAAATCATCTCTTGCTATCAAAAACTATCAACACTGCCTTCAGAATTATTCTGTGTAAAGATCAGATCATTTTTTTTTAATTACCTTAAAACCTATTGTTTAATAAGAGCTGCCGTTGTTGGAATTTAATCGCAAAATTCTAAAACGCATTTGGGAAAATAAATTTCGAATTGAAACTTACTGAAGCAGCCAGAGAAACTTGAAAATCTTATTTTCTTCCTTCCTTTTTCAACCCAAGTTATTTTCCCTTATTATTAAATTATTAAAGTTCACCTTTCAGGATCAGATAAAGCAAAGCCAAAACAAAAACTATAATTACGCCATGACGAAGGAAACAAATCAACACACTGTTTTGTTATCTCTAACACCTTAGCTGGGCCAGATACGAGTGGTAGTAGTAGTAGTAGTAGTAGTAAATGCAATACTGAAATCAAAAAAAAAGGGGGAAAGCAACACGTTTGTAAAAATAATTTCATTTTTTTCTTCATTTCTTATTTTTTTCCGTTTCATATGATTATATGATTACAAACAGCCAGAGGAGTTAATGCCCAGTTGCAATCAAACAACAAGCAGGTAGGCTGGCATACATACAACGAGGCAATCGGTCCAGTAAGTTAGTGGAGTAGGCCCTCTTTTTATGTGTTTTGCTTGTTGTTAATATCTTTAAATGCCGGTTTGTTATGTGTTATAGGCAAAACCATAAGCCTGGTGCCAGTCTCAGCCTTCAACGACCTTGTCGTGCATTTTTCGCATAATTCATGGGCAATGCTCTTATAAGCTCAATAATATTTATATGTCGCATGTATATTGTATGTAACAACACATATGAAATCCCAAGCAACCAAACGACCAACAACAATATTCAGGCAAACAGACAACAAATCTAGCCACCAACCGGACACTCGGATAACCAACAACAACAAATAACATACCTACTGACATTTATACATAATTTAACTAACATTAAGGTATTTTCCTCTTCGCACTCTGGCAAATTAAGGAATTTTTACATTAACATTATTACTGTTGTTGTAGTTGTTGTTGTTATTATAGTTGTTGTTTGTTTGTGCGTATTAAAATAATTTTAGTTGTGGCATGTGGATTTCCATTGTGGCATTTAATGTTTATTTAGTTTAATTTAAAATTTTTCTCTCTTTTTTTTTTTTTTGGTAAGAAAAAAATGCTGTTGATATTAAAGTATGATGGTAGGTGGCTCGTTTTTGAAATATTTCTACTGAAGGTAGTAAAGCAGGGCTTTTATTGAAGGTATTTTGTTTACAAAACTATTATAATTTAATTACGGAATAATTTTTGAATAATACAATATAAAATATTTAACCTCAGTAGCAATTGTATTGTAAATCATTATCTAAACACTGTGGGGGGAGCTTTATATAACAATTAGTTTTTTAATATGAAAGAAAAAAATCGTTGGCATATATTTTATTTGCATATCTATGGAAACCATATTAATTTGAATATTAAGTAAACTGACAGGTTACAATTGCCTCCATCTCTTTTCATAGCATAATTTACTTGCAAAGCAATTGTAGAATTCTGATTATAGTAAAAGTAATAAAAAAAAACCTTTTCAGCTAATAATCATTGAAGGATATCTTTTTTAAATTTTAAAATTTAATCGCTAGTTCAAGTAGTCACTTCTCATTGTTCAAATTCTACATTTGCTGCAGGCTTATGCTGGTATCATCCCAGACAGTCAGTTTTCCGTATTAAGTACAATACAATTTATAAAGCGGTTAACTACAGATAAATTGTTCTCTGGTCTTCACTTCTTCCTCGTTATTGTAGTGTCTGCAATAGTCGTTATGATGTATTCTTAGTATTCTGACGTGAACACCCACAAATCAAAAATTCAATTGCCACGATTCACAGTCACTTTGAACTCCTTGATCTTTAAATATCAGTTAATATTCATAGTCATCATTCTTTATATAATACTAAGGAACAGCAACTTAGTTTAGATGGACAACAGTTCTAAAAATGCCATTTAGAGGTTTAGAGCTGTAATATATGTACACAAGACTGTATGGTCTTTTTTAGGATCGACACACTTAAGACACTATGTCACCGTTATGGGCGAAAATTTTAAGTTCTTTAAAAGAAAACAAACACCAATAGATCAGCAAATATGCAAATATTAAGCATATTTCAAATAAAATTCCTAAAGTCGAAAAAAGTTAAAATTATTAAAAAAAAAGATACGAAAATTATAAATCGTTATAAAACTATTTCAAGAAATTAAATCAATGCCATATTAAATAAATTCCCTTGATTTTTACTTTTGCTAAAAAAAAAAAACTAAATTATTTACAGCAATACAGGTTGGCCAATATGAATGAGGAAAACATTTATTTTTATTTTTATTTTTTTTCGGTTTTTGATTTAGTTACG
Source organism: Sarcophaga bullata (assembly GCA_005959815.1). NCBI lineage: Eukaryota > Metazoa > Arthropoda > Insecta > Diptera > Sarcophagidae > Sarcophaga > Sarcophaga bullata. Next base: position 499,621 of record QOCX01000060.1, read on the forward strand.
CATAATTATTCAACGGTTTTAAAATGCTAATCTCATTCCAATATCCTTAAAAAATAAAAATAAAAAATAAAATGGAACAAAAATTCTTTTTTTTTTTTTTGTTTGTTTTTCTTTTCAACTACGAATTTGTATAAAAATGTAATAATTTTACATTCCTTAACATTAAATTGTCCACGTACGTGCATAAATACATACATACATACATACATATATTGTATTTAAAAAAACAATATATTTTTTTATGTAGTGCACCACTGGGATGATATTTTGGTCTGGTGCATAAAAAATTAAAAAAAAAAATATAAAAATAAAACGAAATAATAATGAAAAACGCATATAAAATTGTTTAATTTTCAACCTGTAACCCTTTAACACAATAAGATATATTGCATAATATTGTTTACAACCGTAATATAAACTAAATTTTTACTTTATAACTAGTGCTAGTACTAGTGATATCGCTGTTGCTGCTGCTGCTGATGCTGCTGCTACAGCTTTTGCTGTTGATGATATTTTGCTGTTTTGATGTATTTATGTATGTTGGTATGCTGTTGTTGATGTCGTTGATTCTTCCTCTGCCTTGCTACAGCATACTAAATGCATTGACAATAAAAGTAGCCATATACTGTATGTTAAGCTAGTGGCTCATTTCAATATGGGTTGACTAGTCAGTTTTTTTGCATGGAATTTATGGCTCAACTGAAATGTTGATGCTAAACGGCAGCACTAACAACAAAAGCTATGATAACAACATCAACAGACAGCAAAAAAAGAAACAAAAACAAAAACAAAAACAAAAACAAATGACACTTAATAAAAAAAAAAAAAAAAGTAAAAAACTTTTAGCAACTTGTAAATACAATTTTCCCACTTTTGAAATGAATTTAAACAAAACCGAAATCGAAAATGCAAAACGAAAACGAAAAAACCACAAAAAAAAAATGTAAATGAAAAAATATAAATGAAATGTAACTTGTTGCTGATATCTTATTTAGCAACTTTAACCGAATTCATACACTAAACAACAATATGATTTATTTTTAAATACGAAAACAACACAAAAAAAGACGATTAAGAAAAAAAATTAACTTGTAAAGTTATGCCACATTTGACACCATAATAAACTTCATTGACAATGATATTAAACAACTGAGAACCATAAGAATTAAATACTTTAGAAGAAACAAATCTCACAGCCTTATAACTTTATTAAATTAGTGACAGCGATACTTTCGTATAGATTCTGTAGATTTGTAGCGATCTATTATAGGTTTGTTTAAGTTTAACACGTTCACGCCGGCGCGTACCACCGGTAGCCCGCACTAGAGTGCCACATCGGGTGACGTGTACTACCGGTGGTACGTATTTGATTATGCTATTAGACGGCAGGTAACATCAAATATTTAGATCATTAACAAAATTCATTAACAAAATTCAGCACTGTAAAAAAAAATGAAAGATGAAAGATTTAATGAGAATGAGACTAATTCACAAAGAAAAACACAAAACTTTACACAATACCGTTGTATTGCTGCAAAACAGCTGCCGTCCGATAGAGCGAAAAGCATTTAGCACAGCCGCCAGTAGACGACAACCATGAATTTAAACGCCGGCGTGAACGTGTTAAAGGCAAGATGTCTTTAGAACTTTAGCAACTTTAGAAAAATCAAGCCGAAAAATTAATAAAACTCAAAAATATGACATGCTTTGGCGCTGGAAAACTATAAGAGTTAAAATCAATATTTTACTGGTCTCTGTAATCATTTCTTTACAAAAAAATTTCTATTGAAGTAAACATTATTGCATAGTAAACGTGGTTGTTTAGTCGATCAACACATAATGCATTAAAGAAAAACATTTATTCCTTAGTGACACAACTCGTTTTTGGTATAATATTGTTCCAAATGCCTTTTCTGTCTCATCTATGTAAATATCGTTTTCTTTCCCTTTCATTGTGCCTCCCATCCCTCCAACAACACATTGCTCTAAAAACAATAGAATCTTCTACATAAGTGCGATAATATCCTGACAACTGATCCACTTTGTGAACAAATAAATTATCGAATAAGAGTAGATAGCATGGCACCGTTGCCCGCAATACAAATGATAATTCGGTAAAATGGATATTTGATGGAAGCTTAGTTGAAGGACTTAGTTCGCAAACTTTATAAATCGAAATTTATTGCCATTTTCCGTAATGAATTTTTAAATATTTGAAAAATACATTGCTAATGCTTATTATTTTTAGATTTCAAACCTCTATGCTACATAATGTTTATTTTAAAGATAAAATTTTCACCACAATGAAAAATTCAAAAAAAATAAAAAATATTTTAACGCATATTACCTTTTGGTAATAAATTTTCTATTATTAAAAAAACTTTTTAAAAAGAGTTTAAAGCTAAAAATTCGTTTTTAATTACTTTTTAAATTTTTTAATTTCAACAAATAAAAACTGACTACAACACCTATGTTGCTTAAGTCTTTTGTTTTCGCTTTTTATAACAACCACTCCTTTGTAGGGAAAAAGATTTTTTCATTCATTTATTCAATGATAATCAATAATTAATGATTGAAGCTTTTCAACAAAGTTTACTGTTTACCTCTTTTCTTTTGTTTTATTGTTTCTTTAGAGGGGTTTTATTTAATAAATTTTCTAATAATAATTTGACCTGACTCCTCCTTCTACCACACCTTATAAAATCAAAAATCCAAAGGAAAAAACAAAATTGCAATATTTTTGCATAATTTCTTTTAGATGTTCGTGTACATTTTTAACGCGTCATGGTCTGTTTAAGACATACATATTTCGTGTTGGGGCATACATAAATGCAGAGGGGAAAAAAACGTTAAAGTTAAATTTCACTTGTTCTACAAAAAGGGCTATAAATACATTGTCTTAAATAAACATGCTATAAACTTAATAACATCTTTGTGCTGATTTTTATATGGCCAACATTAAATTTATTGAGCATAAATGACCGGTTCAGCCAACCGAATGATTATTTTGTATGCATTTAAACAGCAAACAGAAACCCTTAGGGGTTTACTTTTCTTAAATTAAAACACACTAACACCATCATCATCTGCCAGCATCTACTGCCATCCTCCTTAGACTATAACAGGGCAAAGGGGAACAACTTAATAGCGCCGCATTCATGCAGCCATTGGTAACTCATTAATTATACTTTTTTTTTTCTTTTTTTTTTGGTAGTGATTTTAATTTTATTGCATTGGCTTTCGGCTGTTTTGTATTGTGTTATATTGTATTTGTATTGTATTGTATTGTATTGTATTGTATGTAAATGGTTTCATATTTTGGCATGCAATTTTTAGAGGCACATTCGTTGATAATAAACCTCTTAAAAATATTATTAATGTTAATGATAATCTCCTGCTATAATTTGTTGCTGTTCAAATTTTCAAATTTGTTATAAAAATGAAAAAGAAAAAAAAGATCATAATTTCATAAATTATTTATGCTTTAGATTACAAGGTCTAGGTCTTCTGACTGTTTAAGGCTTGGCGGTAAAAATACAAAAAAAAAATGATATAAGAATTGCATGACAAGAAAAATTTTAAATAATTTGGAAATCATAACATTAATGTATTTCCTTTCATTGTTTAGCTTTTCTCTACTACGACCATAAAAGCCATATATTGTTGTTGTATTGTTCAAGTAAAGCATGACGTCATAAGAAATCTGTTTTGAATTTATGTTTTCAGCATTCGAAAATACTCAATGAGCCACAAATTGCATGTTATAGTCATCAAATTGTATTTATTTAATATTAAAATTCAATTAATTGCAGTACTATTATCTGATACGTACAATATTTCATTCATCTATTCACATATTTTTCAACAAAAAGGCACACAGCAAAACTCCTCAATAGTAAAACTACAATGAGAATGAATGAAGCATAATATTTTTAAATTTGAATTTAAAATGCCATCAACAATATACACATAACTATACTCTGTAACCATACAAAAGAATAGAAAAAAAACTGAATGACTTCTTGTATTACAATTGAGGTTTGTTGTGTTGATTAATGGATCTATTTCTATGCCTTTTATTTGCTGATTTTTTCTCATTTTTTTTTCTCTTATTTGAGGAAGAATAGCACAATTGTCTTGCGAATTGAAACTTAAGCTGATTTTTTTTTGATACAGAAAAAAAAATTAAACTTTAATTGCAACATTAAAATGTTGTTGCTATTCTTTTGTAATTCTTAATGTAATCATATTTCATCAAGTCTATGAATGACATGAAAAATGCATGAAATGACCTGTCATTCTTTGATTTTAGAATGTATGAAAACCCATAGTTTACTATTACACTTTAAAGTTCATTAAGACTATGACCCAAAATTATTATTAATGGTTTAATAAATGGGATATTCTGTAAAATTAAAAGTGTGTGAACAAGTATTATTCATTTCAGACTTAATGAATGTATTATGATAATAAACACAAGATTTAAGAAACAAACCTTTAAACACAAACATACATTTTCTTGACTATAAAACTTGATTAATTATGAATAAATTAAAAATATAATTCAGAATTCGAAAAAGAAAACGAATCTTACAATAACCTTGTTGTATTTGAAAATACCAATCCTTTTTTAAATGGTATAAACAATTTTTATAATGACTAACGAACATTAAATATTTCGAATTGAAAAAGAATCACTTTAGCTTTCTTTGTAAAGTTTTCTTTAATTCTAAGCCTGTTTTTGTTTTTACATTCAGAAGGTTTTTTTTAATGAAATTCGCAGAATTTGCCCACAGCCACTATCAGGTGGCAGTTATTAATTATAATATAGAAGGCAAGAAAGATTTCAAGTATATGAACGCATGTACAAAAGAAAAGAAAAATATTCAATTCTAACTCACCTATAAATTTAGACTTTCAGAAATAAAACGTTCATAACTGGAATTGAATGCAAATTCCTAACACAATACGACGGCTAATATACCTTCCATATACATATACAGTGTTCAAGTAATTTCATTATTGTAATGTATATTTCAGTATTACATTATTGCAATGTATAACTAAAGATTTTGCTAATAAATACACCATTTTAAATTGATATCTTATAACGAAATACTAAAAAACAAAAGACTTAAGAACCATACTCGAAATGTACTAAAATGAGTATATGAAATATAAATTCCACAACTTACGAATTCGCTTGTTATCGTTTAGGCAAGCTAAGGTCACCTATACCCTAAGAAAAATATATAAATTTTTCAAAAAACGTATAAATTAATTTCCGGAAGAATCAACATTTAAATCGCATTCACTTTTAAATGCACCAAAAAAAAAAAAAAAAAAAAATTACGCCTTCTGTCAGTATATTTGGTCGGCATTAAATTAAAATGTTGATATATTTGCATGTAATTATGATTTATTTGTCACACGTTAAAACATTTAAATTGTCATTATGGTGTTTTAAATATACACACAACGGGGATATGACAACAACGACGTACGTTTGCCTTTAACAACAATACAATCAACAAGAAGCAGCAGTTAAAGCAGTAGCAGTAACAAATAATAATCACAATACCAACCATAAACCGTAAATATTCACAACAACAATGTCTACCACCACACCACATATCATTGTCAACATCTTCCATTGTCTTAAACATCAAGACAAACAATCAGCTAGCCAGCCAGTTCAGTCGAAAAAAAAAACAAACAAACAGTAGCATATTTTACTCCTCAAAACAATCCAAAGAGAAAAAAAACTCTGCCTGGTTATTAACACTGAAGAATCACTCACACACACATGTACATATACTCGCATAAATTTAGGCCAAATACGATATTTAGTAGAATACAATATCTGTGTATACAATAAAATGCCGTTAAAATATATATTTTTTGTTTATTTTATTGGACGCATCAAGTGCTTTCTTCCCCTCGGTGTAGTTGTTGTATAGTGTTTTATTGTTTAAAAGAAGAAAAAAAAACAGAAGGAAATGACAAAAAATAACAAATTGTGCGAATCGTTCAACACAAGGCCGTTAAATACTATGTTAATACTATAGACAGACAGACAAACTGACAGACCCAGCAAAGAGATGCAACACTCGGAGGGAGAATAGCACATAATAACAAAAATATGATATTTATTCTACATAATATCAACGACAGACAAATGCCACTATGGCAGACAGACAGACAGACAGACAGACAGACTGACTGAAAAACAGGCATATATTTAAACAGACAGTTGAACATAAAAAGACAAATGTGACAAAACGGTTGACTCAATGTTTAAAATGCATCTCTCTTCTCCTTTTTTTGTCAGCCAAATACTAATAAAGATACAGCCTTATATGTACATACATACACATACGTACATATATGTATATGTCAATGATAAAAATATGTTTTCATTGTAATTTTTTTTTTACTTACAATAGAATTTAGTTCTCTTCTCTTGTAAGAATATAGAGAATTAGAAAATGTGCAAATTTTCCAAAACAAAACAAAAATAATCAATACTCTTAGCAAACGTAATACATGTTTTGAAGAAATTTAAAAATTTCAATAAATTTTTAACAATTGCTATCAAATAATTAACCAAACAACGCTTAATGGGTATACAAAAAAACTGAAAAAACTTTCAAGAACTCTTCAATGTCAAGTCTATAATCTTCGAGCCGAGTCCTCAATTTTGATATTTATAGCCTTAGACTATGTCGCATTTAATGGTCTTAGGGGCAGTAGTGTTGTAAAAATATATATAATTTATACACTTAGTGCGAGCCAAATTGAATTGTAGTCTCTGTAGCATAGATTCATAGTTCGAAATGTTATTTTCTTATTGTTAATCGAAACCCGCAAAATAAGCATTGACCCTCTTCATCTAAAGGCTGCACTTCTCTTAGAAGTTAATATTTCTATTTTCTATTAAGTTTGTAATTAATTAATCATTAAATACAAAGTTGCTACTTCTTAATGCCTTTAAATTAGTCACACGCTATAAGAGGTAAACTAAGAAAATTAAAAAAAAAATCAATCGCTAAAGCTTAGTTAGTGCTGCTACTAACTGCTACTATTAATTAAATTAATTAAAGAATTTACGTATAACTTTTTAATAATAAATTATTAAAGAAACAAACTTAATTTTTAATTAAAGCTTTTAAAAATAACAAAAAAGTTTGTTAAAGAATAATTAATAAAAGGAAAAGTTAATAATAATGTCTCCTATTTTATCCATAAAATTCTTTACTAAATGTTAAATGCCTTTTTCTAATATTTGTTGTTTGTTCTGTTTCTTTTCAGACTAAGAAATGTTATGAACCTAATGTATGCTGTGGAATTCCCTCAACCATGTTAACCCAAGAGGGTTATATTTTGAAGACACCACCTAGTCCATTTACTTATCCTCAGGTAGAACCCAGCAGTCCCACAACTCCCGTTAACAAAGACTATTTGCCACCCAAACCAGTAACACCAGCTCGCAGACCACAACCTCAACCACAACAGCCTCAATCTCAACCACAGCCTATACCACAACCTCAACCTCAACCCAGACCACAAAATCAACCTCAACCCAGACCACAACCTCCTGCTTATACCAACGAAGTGGCTCCTAAACCTCAACTGCCAAATGCTGGTCCTCAATACTTGCCACCCTCTCCACAACCTATCAGACCCCAGCCTACACAACCCTCAAGACAACAATACAGTCCACCAGCACCTCAGTCTCCACTACAGCAACCCTCAAGACCCCAATACACTCCATCTGCTCCTCAGCCAACACAACAGCAGCCATCAAGACCTCAATACACGCCACCTGCTCCTCAGCCTACACAACAACAACCAGCTAGACCTCAATATACACCAGCTGCACCACAACCCACTCAACAACAGCCAGCCAGACCCCAATATACACCACCTGCACCACAACCTACACAGCAACAACCGGCCAGACCACAATACACTCCATCCGCCCCACAACCTACACAAGCACAACCAGTCAGACCCGAATATTTACCTCCTGTACCACAACCTTCACAGCCTCAACAACCTATCAGACAGCCACAACCTCAACCTCAGCCTCAGCCTCAACCACCACGCAGAATTCCTTCCACTACACCACCCAAATACTTGCCACCTAATGCACCAACCCAACCCAAATACACCGGCGATCGTGAGGTGCAGTCTACAAATCAACAAAAAGAAATCTACCAGCCAAAACCTATACGCGGAGAAGATCAATTGTCGCCTCAGATTTTCCCCTCAAAACAGCCCCAGTTCCAAGAACAAGCATCTGCCCCAATAAATCCAGCTAAATGTGCTTCGGCTTTGGTTTGTACCGCTGAAAACTACTGCAGTGCCATCGGCGTAATCAGTGAGACTCCGGTAGAAATAACACCCTTCCGTGTACCCTTGACAGATTGTATCATTGAAGATAGCGGAGCTCCTGGTAAATGTTGTCGTGATCCCAACTATGTTGACCCCTGGCCAGTAAATTTGGCTGGTGTTTGCGCCACCAGAAATAAGGTAATATCACAAACAAACTAATCAAACAATCCAAAAATTCAATTTCTAAATTACCTTTTTAGAATACCAAACCTCAAGGTATTAAAGATATTGATGCCAACTTTGCTGAAATCCCATGGCAAGCTATGGTACTCAAAGAATCCTCCAAGTCATTGTTATGCGGCGGTGCTATTATAGGTGATGCTGTTGTTTTAACCACCGCTTCTTGTGTACAAAGGTAACATGTCATAAGGCAATTAAAACGTTTTAAATTTTACAATTGTTTTTATACTTTTTAGTGTTGCTGTTAATGATATTCGAGTTAAGGCTGGCGAATGGGAATTGGGTAGCACTAATGAACCTTTGAACTTCCAATTGGTGGGTGTTAAGAATGTTGCCGTCCATCCCAGCTACGATGCTAATACCGGTTCCAATGATATGGCTGTATTGCATTTAACCGAACGTTTACAATTCGCTTCACATATACAACCCATTTGCATTAGTGATAAGGATCCTAGTGCCTCGGAAACCTGTATTACCACCGGTTGGGGCAAGCAAGCTTTGTCTAGTAAGTATTGTGTTAAAAAAAAATCGAGAAAATTTCTTTTATTTGAAAAATAATAATAATAATAATAATAATTGCTAATTTCAGTCCATGAAGAGGGCGCCATTATGCATGTCACCACCACCAATCCTGTGTCACGCAGCGATTGCGGAGCCGATGCTAGCGGTGTCTGCAGTACCACCAATTTTGATGCATGCGAATTTGATTCAGGTAGTGCCTTAGCCTGTGGTACCGGATCCAGTGTTCTACTTAAGGGTATCTACAGTGTTGAAAATGCTTGCGGTGAGGGGCAAGCTGTACGCTTCATTAAACCCGATGTTGCCTGGGTGAATGCTCAATTTTTGCAAAGAAGTAAACCTTTACTTTTAAGAGTGTAAAATTTCGTACAGAAAAAAAAGAACACTCAACGAAATCAGTCTGAAAAAGTTTTAAGTGCTAAAAAAGGAATACCAGAATATAGAACTTAGGTTTTTCCCCTGATTTATTTTCATTTACCCCTTCCCCACAACAACAACATACAAAATCTCACAGCTAAATTATTATAATTTCATAAACACAACCATAAAACGTTTCCTATTTATATCACTCTACAATCTACAATTCTTCTTGAAATTCCCCAAACCATTTAAGCTATTTAAAATCATTGCAAGGATTTACACGCTCACCCACATCGTTAGAAAAACACAAAACTGCCTTTGGTTTCTTTTTATATAAAGTTTTACCTGTCTCATATTTAATATCTCTATTTTTTTTTCTATTTAGTTTATTTAATTGTTTTTTCTTTAAGTTAAGACCGTTTGTTTTCTCCCTATAATTTTTAATTTGTCGTAATGTTTTAACAATAAAAGAATTAAAAAAGATTTAAACTATAAACAAAGATCATTAAACAAAAATTAGTTTAAAATGTATAAAGAAATTATGAAAAATTTTATTACAATTTAAAAAAAAAAACAACTTGAGATTATTGTCTGTTTTTAGTTTAAGCTCTTTTCAATATATTTCGTACGTCTTTTTTAAATAATATTGGACTTCTTTCCTATTTGTTTTCTTTTTTTAATTTAAACATTGACTAATTGCTCATAATATGTCATCAAAGAGAAAATCATTAAAAATATTCTATAAAATTGTATAAAAAAGTAAAAATTCTTATTAATAAATAAAAAAACTTGTATAATTATTTATGACTTATTGAAAATGTTGTATAAAAGTAAACTCCTAAATTAAGTTTCTAATTTAATATAATTTTTTTTTAATAAAGATAATTTTTAAATAAAAATATTTAAAATAATGCAAATTATTATGATATTCAGGCACATAATTTTAAAAGCTCCGAAAATTCGTATACTCTTATCTACCAGCGGGTGAAAATAGGAAAAGAGAGAGAGGACGTTGGATGGAAAATATTTCAGAGTTTTCGTCAGAAGAAAAGTTACTTTAAAATTAAAAAAAATTATAAAACATCAGAGGAATAAGTTTTTCGTACTAAACACAGCTAGACAGTGTCGCTCGAATGCAAATCAAACAGACACCAAGTAAACATGAAATTTTTAATACAAAAAGAATTTTCATCCACGGTTCCACGACAAATAAATGAAAATAGCCTCCAATATATAATTTCGATATATTTCTATTGCAGCAAACAACGTTCAGAACTCAGAGAATATGAATTGCATTTCACTAGGACAAAAGCAGAACATACAAACACATACCGGTATTAAATTGCCTAAATATCTATGACTCTCATTGAAAGATTCATATACGTCCACATTGCCTACGGTGAAGTATCAATAGAACTTTAGTTACGTTGCATGATTTTTGTCTAATACTGATAAACTATATAACATTTCATATATACGATACCTTTCGTTTGAAATTTAAAGAAGTTTTACAATATTTTTTTACGAAATGTTGTCCTTGTTTGATCCGTAATTATTTTAAATAATACAAGAATTTATTTAGCGTTTATGGCCAAACTTATAAAGATCCATTTTCTTGGAATGTTATAATCGATTCATCTAAATACAATAATAATAACTGAACTTAAATGTCATACCTTTTATTAGCTGTTTATTTACGGGCTTCATCGTAATGATCAATATACCATTGTACTGAAGTCTTAATGGCTTCACTGAAATCGGTAAATTCGAATTTCGGCAACAAAGAGCGTAACTTTTGATTTGAAGCAGTTTTCTTATATTGACCATCGGCTTTTGTCGTATCACATACTAGTTTGCCTTTAAAATCAAAAGCTTTAGCTATGGCCTCAGCCACTTCATAAATAGTCACCTCTTGAGCTTCATCCACACTTAAAACTATTGGCTCCACAGAAGTATAATTCCGTAAAACCCATATCATTAACTTGGCCAAATCTAAAGAATAGATAAATTGCCTTAAGGGTTTGCCCGAACCATATACAGTAAAAATCTTTTCCGACTCAGGCGTATCCTTATTTTCATTTATTAATTTGTGCATTCTATAAATCATACCCGGAATAACATGACTGACTTCGGGCTTGTAGTTGTCATGAGGGCCAAATATATTACAGGGTATAACCGATGTAAATAAGACACCATACTTATCGTGGTAGGCATGATTTTGGATATCTATTAAACGCTTGGCATACGAATACCCATAATTAGATGGATGCGGAGGACCATTGTGTACCATTGTTTCATCTATGGGATAAGAAGTTTTATCAGGAAATATGCAAGTGCTCAAACAAGATACAACTTTCTGACAGCCATACTCATGGGCAGTTTGTAAGACGTTGTCATTAATTTGTAAATTAATGCGCTGAAATAAAAAGTAAACAATACTGTTTATAAAGTTGGCGTAGTAAAAGGAATTTCCTTACTAGAAAATCTAAGTTGTTGTTCATGTTGTGAAACAAACCACCCACCATGGCTGCCAAGTGTATAACACAAGTGGGCTTGATCTTTTCAAATAATGCTTTGGTAGCCTCCAAATTACTAAAAGATATCAAAAAAAATTAAAATCCTTACTTGCTTTTTAACATTTTTAAGAAAAACTCACGTCAAGTCGGCATCTTTGGAACTGGCAAAGAACCACTCTTCGTTAGAGGGTTTCTCTTCATTTATAACAGCTTCTAAAGCTTTTCCCACTAAACCACTTCCTCCAGTTACTAAAATTTTCTGCATTTTTCTAATGTTTAACTATTATTATCAAATTTAATATGAATTTGTGCAAAAAGTTCAATAATAATTTAAGAATCTGCAACAAGTTAATGGACAGATGTTTAATTATAAGGACGTGTTGCCAACTTAAAAAATTAAATTGTTTATTTTTTGCTGAGCGGTCATCCATGGTGGTTTCCATATAAACTAGGCAGTACTGCCATCTTAAAAATATGAAAATAAATTCATTACGTTCTACATAGATGACTTTATTGTATAAAAAGCGTATGAATCACGGTAGATGGCAATTTAACGATTTTCTCACTCGAGATTATTCGAGCCAGTGTTGTTAAATTAATCCGTAGATTTCTTAAAATCATGCTTATAATCTTACTCCGATGGGAGATTTACTTATTCCATATACAAACCGCACATTTTACCGTTGATAATACGGTGCATGTATGTAGGCACATACATATCGATAGTGCAGTGCTTATTTGGAATAACCAAAAAACCACTTCACCCCTTCAAAGAAATTCATGATACTTTAGAAAATTCACCACAAAACTTCATCATATCGAAACTCACCACAACTTCAAAACTAACGTTGTGATCACGAGGAGATTCCCGCGATAGCTGTCAGTGGGGGTCCTTTTCATTATTTTTATTTTCTTTAACCCCCCCACAAAGAGCGTCGTCTTCAGGTCTTTCAATTTCGCGGAGAAGGAGACGCACCGCAGACACACACCACGATGGAACAAAAACGTACATACTATATATTTTAGAAACGAACCAGTCACACACACACACGCCAAATTTTCCCTAAACATTGGGGTCTTAATTTTTATTTATACAAACCGGACACGGAAGAAGAATGTACGAATAAATATATGTATGGGACGTGATTTAAACTAACGTACTTTAGTTTTCAAACCCATCATCTAACACTCGTGCGATTAATATCATTAGTGTGTTTGTTTAATGTTATTATTTATGTTATTATTTTATTTGGTGATATTGTTGCTGTTATTGGCATGTTTGTGCGTAAAGTATACACTTGTTTGGAGACGTATGGTAGTGTATGTAAGATGTTTGTGTTTGCAAGTGTTTTATTAACGTAAAAGAAAAGAGCATATATTGAAGTAGTATGTGTGCACAACGAATATTGTTGGTTTATATATCGTTTCATTTTTGTTTTTTGTGTATCCTTTTGTATTCAAGGAATATCTTTCGTTTTATCACCTACACACATGCACAACGAAACTTTTACTTCGTTTTTAACATTTTCCTTGTCTATAAACATTAGAAACTCAACAGGTTCAGGCTCAGTTCTACGGAAGCGCTAAACGTGAACGGTTCAAAATTATTTTGGAAAAATAAAAAATAACTGAGCAAACACTCACTGGCTAATTTTATTTCATGAATTAAACTCAAAGTGTCAAGTTCAAGAGTAAATAAAAAAAAATAATATTAAAAAAATGTTGTGTACTGTACACATATGGAATAACAATGAATGAATTATTTTGGAATTGATTAAAAATAAATTTAATACACCCGCACTCTGTTGATTTATTTACACATACTCATACAATACATACTATATATGAGAGCATGAGATTGAAATCGCATTGAAAACTTTTTATCGAAAACCATTAATCTTGAACAAAATAAAGTTGTAAAATTTAAAAAAAAAATTGTGAAAAGTAAAATAAAATAAAAATAAACAAATAAGAAATACATGACGATTATTTTAGATGATAATTATTAAGTGTAATAGGAGATATGAAATAAATATACTCTTTGCTAAATTAAACGCAGGGAGTGTTTAAATACATTTAAAAATAATTGTTGGTGTACCGGTAAAGAAGCAATTAAAACCTAAACTCTCTCAAAATTAAAAAAAAAAACTTGATGGAAAATTTTATAATGTTTATTTTAATCATGATGCAGATATATGTATATTTCAAGACATTTGACTGACTACAAAATTCTAAATATTTGCAATATAATTTATCTTAAAAAATTGTTTTTAATTTAATTTTTATAATTTTCTAAAAGAAACTCATGTATTCATTTAACTTATAAATAAATTTGGCTATAAAAGAGTTAGAATTTTGTTTAAATTGAAAAGGCCTTTTACAGTTACAAAACTTTATTTAATATGATATAATAAACACAATATTTGAATAAATAAAAATAAACAAATAAATATTTTTTTTTGAGGTTATGTAATGCATGTAATATAGCAGAATAAAAAATTCAAAATTCCAGAGTAACTGCGTCTCTGATTGGAGAATTTTATTTCGAATGTTATTTTTAGTATTATTACTGTCATATGATTTATTGTACTCCCATAAAGCTTTATAGGGATATCCTCTAAGCCTACTTGGCCTAACAAACTTCAACAGTCTGCTCTATAATTTCTCGTCTAGCACTTAATATGCAGCCTATGTATATATGCAGCCTATGTATTAATGCCTCACTAATATCCATTACCAGAGAAACTACACGTTAGATTTGAAAAAAGTACTATCCTGAATAAGTGGGTCTACAGAGCCCCCTTAAAATGACCGATTAAGAACCTCAGATTATCACTGAATAGTATTTTACATGACCTAATCAGACCCCCCTAATTTCAATTTTGCAACAAAAGTTTATCCATTTTATATCTATATATCTAATAGGCCATAAAATATACCAAGCAGTCACTGACTTCATCTACATTCTACGGCTTTTTCGATACTAAAATAGGTTTTTTTACATACAAACACTTTTTCTAAAAAAACATGTTTATTAATTATCAAATTTTATGATACAAGATTCCAATAATAGTTTCTCCCATGCCCCATCAATTTATATAAAACCTCGAACCGAAATAGCCACAAAGTAACTGTCATTTGTCAAGTCATTTGCGAAATCAAGCAGCGTGAGCGTCAGTTAATGATGTAAATATCTAAAGACACAATTTTTGATTGAAATTATTTTATTTTTAAGGCAAGTTTAAAACTTTAGAGATACAAAAGCAGCAATGCGTACATGACCAACACTTATCAAGTATGTATATTTATCTCTGACATCAAAGAATCCTCAACACATGGATTGATTTTAATGTTATTCAGACGTATTCTGCCTTTACTATACACAAACAAAATCTATTTAAACTTTTCGTATCAATAACGATAACTATTCTCGGTTATGGCATCCTTAATCAGCTTGATAAACGTTTAAGATTCAGAAACTCATGAAGTAAACTGTATGTAGTTTTCTGAATTTCCTGAGTTTTCTGAACCTTCATAAATTAAAAAAAAAAATAATTCAAATCTTAAATTGTTTATTAAAAAATTGGATTTAAAATTAAATCGTAATTTTGAAAAACAAGGACAGCATTATTGTAATAAAAAATTAGAATGTGAGCTTAATACAGCCTGGACAAATGTTTTGTATCTGAAAATAGAAATCATTTAATGAGTATCTGTTTTCCATTACATTTTATGCTTAATTGAATATTTTCTTTCGTTCACCTCAGATAACAAATACAAATTTGAATAAATTTGCATATTTTTTAATAAAATCTAAAACAACTTCCCTAATACAAAGGAAATCCTTAAAATAGCGCAAACAATTTTTTTTCAGCTGAAGGATTAAAGGACTTAAATTGTTTTTGGAGGAAAATAAGAAAGAAGTAAAGAAAATTGCAAGAATTATTATTAATTTAATAATATTCGAAAATGAAAGGTGTAGTAAATTGAAATTAAAGAAACAAATTACAACAATAACAACACCTACACCAAAGAAACCAAAGCAGTCCCTAAGACAGAATTCACCCATGTTGTTCGGACAAAATATTTGTTAGATAAATATCCTAATTAAGAGTCTGGACGTTGGCGAGTCTATCATAGCAATAGTAGACCCAAGTAGATCGATCTTGCTGTGATTCACAGATGGAAATTCGACCACGATATATGTATTGTGTGTTAACTTGTGTGGCTACAAAAACTTATCTTGTTTTAAACGATTTTCAGAACAATGTTTAGCTCCTGGTCAAATGAAATATTGCTTATATGGCAGTCTAACTCTACAATTACCATTATTTTGTCAATATTAATATTTTCATACTTCCAGATCGCTTCATATCGTAATTGTTTCAACTAATTTCGCCGTAGTCTAGTAGGTAGTATGTTGGCTTATTAGACGAAGGCCAGGGTTCGAATCCCCGGTCAGACATCAAAAATGAAATATGAAAAAAATATTTCTTCGGCGACTTCCTCTCAGCAGATTTCTGGCAAAAACTCTGAGAGTAAATAAAATTGCCATGATACGTTTCTCGAAAAAAACTGTCGTTCGGAGTCGACTTTAAAACTGTAGGTCCCGCCACTCATGTATAAAATTAGCAACACAACATAAGTGGTGTAAGAAGCTAGGCCGTATCCTGACTGAAGGGTTGTAATGGCCAATTATGTATGTTATGTAATTTGCATTTTTGTCTTTATTGAAGAAAGTATGGCATTTAATCCAATACCAAACTGAGGGGCAATAAAGTCTGTTTAGTGCAAAACCGTATCGTGGCACTTTTATATAGCATGATCTACAAATGACTAAAGCTATGTATTGAACACATAATAGATTCCTTTTTACTACTACTATTTTTATTTTATCTTAACTGGAAATTTCAATAATATTCCTCTATTAATATTGTCAGCATTTTATGGCGTTGGTAGAACACTAGTTTACAGTAGCAAACCACTTTTCTTTTACATTTTATAGCACTTTCTAAGAGGTGACAACTGACATAATATATGATTATACAGTGTATTACTGTTGTTATTATTGTAAATTATTCAAATTAAGAAAGAAGAAAAGAGCAGAATAAAAGAAAATGATTTTCCTTTCGCCATATAATGGACAAAAAATAATACATTAGTTAAATGAAATTATTGTTTCAAGTTTATAGAAATAAGCCAACGTCATAAATAAGCAATAAATAAAAATAGTTATAAATCATAAGAGTCCTTATTAATGCGAAAGAGATGATCAATTGCACTTAGAGGTGGAAAGCCAACTACAAAATAAGTCTGCACTGTCAGTAATGAAAAGGAAATGAATAGATGCTAATTGAATACGGCAAGACTTAAGAGTTAAATCATCATCATTAAATGAAATAAAATTTCTTAGTGGTATACATATGTATGTTGCTTGAAATCTAGCAAAAGTATAAATAACAATATCTGTCAGATGAATTAAAACAATATTGCAACGAAATTCAAAACTGAAAGACCTTACATAAGTTCTTAATGAAATGAAAATTTATAAATTGTTCATGTGAACCTATTTAACGTACTTGAAAAAAGACCTTTGGAAACAAATATTCCCATAACCATAGTTCTTCTTCTTGCATATAATCTCTTAATACTATAAAAATTCACTTATTTTGCGTCCGATTACTCTATTTGTTTTATTTAAATCATTTTGTAACATAAACGTTATTATTATTGATGGCATAACACCAGATGTCATAACATGAAATATGATTTATTTTAAATATTTACAACCGTTTTTAAATAGATTTTAAAATTGACAACCGAAGACATAACATACTTACTTACTTTTGAATGCCTTCTTGATTACAATATTTTTAAGGCATAAATTTAGCTCATCGTAATTTGACGTTTTAACGCTTTTATTTTATTTTATTATTATTTTTTTTTTTTTTGTTTTGCTGACACGCAGAACGATTTTATTTGATGTTCTTTGCGAGGACAAAAATGATTATACGTTTTTATTCAAACAAACAATACAACGAAATACAACAACAAATGTACAATACTGAATATCTAAAATAATATCATAATATCATCTGCACATTTATTTATTTTTTTTTTTTCGTTGTTTCTTTCACTTCATATATACTTGACGACAATTTGTCAACGCCATTTAATTTTTAATCAATAAGGACAGGCAGAAATGTTGCAAAAAAAAAAGAGAAAATGAATACAAAAACGTAAACAATTCCACACCCATTGGAATTGACCAGCGTAATGCGCGCCATAATCATACAAATATTCCATATACGACACTTATACAGTGAGACTAATTTCGTAAAACAAAGCAAAATTTCATTGTAAGATATAGTCGTACATACATACATGTGAAAGAAAAAAGGATCTTCTCTTCTCTTTCATGAATCTTTCATGTTTTGGTACCAAGATTATGCATCATGTGTTGCCCTTATGGAAAATATTCTACCAAGTATCGATCAAATACGTTCACATTAAAAGATTAGGTGATCCTTTTCGATGTGGCCTGACTTTGTACCAGTTTTAAAAATTCCACTTTCTCCGTTTGGAGTTGTCATAAGTGAGACGGTTTTCATAACATACCACCGTGCGATTTTCTGTGTTTTGATCAACGACCAATGGTTGGAAAATTATTATTGCTGGACTATCGACACAATACTTACATGATAGTCAGACTCCACAATTTTTTGTATTTTTTTTTTTTTGGCATCTCCCACAATTGGAACTTGCTTCTATCTGGTGTCCATTTTTGGAACACTAACTCAAGCAATAATAAAACAATGAAATCTAGTTTTTTTAAATCCTTAAACAATTCCTTTTTACATGCCAATTTTTAAAACAATCTATAAAGGCATATAATCACAAAACGAAATTTAAAATATCAATCAAAGCATTCAAAAATTGCCGCACTAGATTTGTTTACTGAATAACCAATTAATCATAAAAAGTTCAATGAACCATTACAATTTCACAATTCAAGTCTATTATAAACAACAATATGAATCATTTAACGTTTAATACAAATATGACATTGTTAGTATGGGCAATTAGATACGAATGTAAGACACATACATACAATTCATTTACATTTCCATAGAAATCTAATTTACTCATTACTAAACAAAAAAAGTTTAAAAAAGCTTCTCGTATGTAGCCTGTATGTATAAGGTGTGATGTTTATTAAATGAAAATAATGAAAATAAGTTTCCCTTCTTACTCTTTATTTAACAGCAAACGCTAATATGAGTTCACACTGTCTTTATATGTCACCAGCAATGATCATATGAATCGAATAAAAATTAATTTCTTGGCAATAATTTTCTCAGTGTATGTACACTTCTTTTACTCTTTACAACTAGTAAACCCCACACATACACACACACATACTTTCGCAGATATCCATATACCACATATGCTTTTATAATCATTATTATTGTGTTGTGTTGTATCCTCTCTATCTGAATTGCTAGTTGTTGAATACTACAATAATACGAATGGCTTTGTTTAGTTCGTAAGTGTAGTATGTACGATTAAAGAGCAAAGACAACAAACCAATAACATTAGCAATAATACTCTGTCTCACTCTTAAATAAAAACACACATATAAATTCTTAACCTACACACATACACACACACATACACACACTTAGCTAAAATAAAATAAACCTTTATCTGTTGGAGACACTTCGTTAGTAGGAACTAGAGATCATACTCATCAATATGTCATTCATTTTAGACATTATTTACATACACTCAGACATACATACATACATACATATGTACATATATGCATGTACTCACTGTCATTTATTTACGAGTATTATAACTGTAATCATTGTATGTAAAACGTACAGACCTCGTCGTTTAGTTCATGTCAATAAGCAAAGATTACTAGCATTTAATTGATATTGTTAAGCTTTTTTATTTCACTTCATTTCATTTCGTTTCGATTTCCTTTTTTTATTAATGAAATTGTTTTAAGAAAATAAATTAATTACAATGACAACTATAACAACAATAATTTAATTAATATTGCTTGAACTAAAAAATAAATAAACACGTTTTCATTTACTATTATCATGAAAAACAAACTGAGCCTTAAGCTGTTTCATTACATGATTTAGCCTAAAACCGGAATCAGTGCCATAAATTTTTTGTAAGTTGTTGCACAATCAAATTTGATGACAGATTTGTTTTTTGTACACAGGACAAACGCTTACAAATATTTTATATGCTGAAGGCTTTACATATCGAGCATACAATGGATCACTATAACCACTGGGTATTGTACATGTCCTTATAACAAGTAAACATCCTCAAACCCAGCCTAACATAGTGATCATTAATGTCAAGTACTTAGATCAGATTTTGAAACACATAGGCGAGTATATGCAGGACTTCAAATGTCAAAAGTGACAGCACATGAGTTCTTAATTAGTTACGTTAATGCTCCTTTTCTATAATTGAAAACGATTTTCTGCTTTGGTTTCCATACAGATAAACAAACTACACCTACCGAATGACTACTGGATTGTAGGATTCGTTAAAAGCCTAGGGTATACTGCGTTAGTCTATCAGTGTAAGGACTGCAGGCTCGATTTTACACATAATAATTACAATTAATTTCCAGAATAATAAACACACTACAAATTAAATATCGCACAATGTTTCTGCTAGCCAATAGCAACATTATCTAAGATTTCGAACAAAGTAACAGCATCCAAGTAATTGACAATTGCGAAAGTTTTCTTAAACAAACGCTCACATACAACGTTCAATGATTTAACAATTATTATTTTAGAAATAAACAATGAAAAAAACAACAACATCTTCATCATCATCGTCAACGGCAAAGCAAAAAGATAAAACGAATAAAGCGAATGAAACTCATAGTAAATGCAACAATACAATGGCAACAAATGTTAAAATCGCCATTATGAATAATTGCAAGGACGTTGTACAAAATGAACTGAAGACAACAACAACAACAACAGGTGTAATATTAACAGATCCATCAACAACAACATCGGCACGTAATCACTATCATCATACTCAATATTATCATCATCACCATAATCAGCATCATGTACAATTACCACCAGAGCAACATCAGCCGAATCATCATCCACATTCGCTATCGCAGCAACAGCTACAGTCCACAAATCAATTGGACAAAATGTCGATCCATTCGATTAGTTCGGAAGATATATCGACAACAGTGGGTGGCAAATGTTGCAGTGCTGCGGCACGTAACCCAGCAATAAAAACTGGACGACGTATACAATTAATGCAGGTCAGTGCGACTATTACGATAAAAACTATGTATTTCTTGTAATTCGGAGTGAAAAAAGATTAAAAATCAGTTATGCGTGAATAATTTATTTTATATTAATTGATGTTTACTCGGCTTCACTTCATTTTAGATGATAATATTACCGTTTATACCTATATTGGCTTTAATTGTCCAAACATCGGTAATACTTCAGGAAATACTTGACTATAGAGCCGAAGTTGCTGATATTGAAACACAGGTATGATAAGCAATTTCGTATAAGTCGTTACCCTTTATTTAAATGCTTTATCTAAGAATTTGAAAAACAACAAAGGAATTTATAGAAAATATCGTTATTGACCCCATTAACCAATTGTTTTCTCTTTTTGTATTGTATACTGACATTGCATTTATTCTTTGTTGCCAAGTGTACATGTTATAAATTTAAATCAATATTTAATAAGAAACATGATACAAAATCTATCACCAACATTTATTTGCGAAGCCCCATAATGTTATTGACCTCTTTCTTTATCAAGATACCGAATAAATTCAATAATATTGTGTATTTGATTGTTTTATTAAGTCACTTAAAGCATTAAGGATTACAACAAAAATTCTTTAAAGTTTTAACTAATTTAAAAGCAAGTGGTATGGTTTTAAAACTTTTCTTAAATTTTATTATTCAATTTTTTTTTTCTTTTTTGTTTCAGAAGAATAATCAAATTGTTGATTTAATCTTTAACTTTTCCATAATATGTTATATTTCTCTTGTTTATCTTTGTTTTTTTTTTTCAAATAAATTGTAGTTGTTGTTGCTATTGTTTTTGTACAACACCTCTGATATACTATAAGTATTGTATGGATAGCCCTGCTGTGCTTTATGGTACAAACGTATTAAAATTGTTGTGATTTCTTATGTTTTTCCCCTTTGAAAGATGCTTTAAAAATTTCTTCCAAACATTGTTTAAGTAGAGAGAGAAAAAAAAAAGAAAATAAAAGAGTGCCGTGTGTCAATTGTTATGTGTAAATATTTAAAATCACTTTATAAAGTTTTACACACTTGCTCTATATACACACACACATATTTACCAAACGAAGGAAGGCGTTAGGAAGAAAAACTAAAACTCACACAAAAAGGAACATGTTCAGAGGTCTAGTGTGACCAAGCCAGCCATCCTACAATAAAAGAAAATATATTAAGTCTTAAAATAAAAGAAAAGCAGAAAAGGAGAATAAAAACACACACAAAAAGTGTTAAAGAATCTATTACACTGAACTTTATGCTATTGACAACAGAGACATAAGGACAGACGTATGATTGAATTGCTACGGTAAATTTTAATTACCAACTAACAGTCATAGTATAATAACGACAACAGATACACTGTAACTGTGTGACAGTAACAATACCAATACCAATAATATGCCAGCTGGTATATTTTATACCACTTTCTCGATACTATGCTTGGAAAGCACAAGGAGAAAGAAGTGTGAAAAGACAGTTTAAGATTTAAGCGGGCATAAAAGTGTGACCACAAATATTGAAAAAGTTAGAATTGTGATATGTGTTGCTGGTGTATGTACTAAGTGAGAACAATTACTGTGTAAACAGACATAATCAAACATTTGTTGTTATTGGCTTTTACATACAAAAACAACAATGTTGCACACATTGATAAGATATTAAAATTTAATTTGGAATTAAAATTCAAATAAATTAAGAATTCTTAAGAAAAACATTGTTGTATGGTGAAGTAAAATGATTATGCACGAAACTAGTGGCTTTCATTAGCAAATTTAAAATTAAAACTATTCAGGAACCCGGAGTTGCAACCGATGTATGTATAACCCGGCATTGTGTCAATAGAACATAATTCCTCTTCTACCATCTAGCAAGACTAAATGCTTACTTCAGATGGTCTAATTGTTAACAGCATAGAATCAAATTAAGAACTCCTTATAGAAAATAAATGCCTGCCAAGCACAATATCATATGTTGTTGTGGGATATCCGATAGTTTAGATGCGTACTTTTATACTTTTTACTCACTTTTTTTAAACTTCGCCCAATAAAACTGACCTTTTCAAAATTTATCGTATAATCCACATATACATACATATATAGACCAATAATTTAACTAGTTTGACCGTTGGCTATTATTCAGAATTAGTCACGTGTTCGTTCGACTTTCATTTTAGCTTTATTATTGTTGTTAAGCGAAGTGACAAAATTGTAAATACAACATCTTGAAAGGCTTTAACTAGCAACAACTATAACAATAATAACAATAATAATAAAATTCAGACAGACAGTAACAAAAATACCCACCGGCATAAATTATTATTAAAAATTTATTATTAAAATAGAAATTAGAAAGAGATTAGAATAGTACAATAACTAATTAAAATTGTATTTTTAGGTTGCAATGGTGGCAGATTTGGGCAAAGTTGTAACACGTTTACAATTGGAACGTTCTGAGGTGGCATTTTATATATTCACAAATGGCAGTAAAGAACGGTAAGTTTTCTCTTTCTTTTTGAATTTATATGCAAATGAGTCGATAAATAAATAGATCTTATAAAGAAGAAAGTCCTTATATTGGATTAAGGACATCAGATACTCCCAATGAGCTATTGAAACCAGAAATTCATTAATTCTAGTCGCTATAGTCTAAGGAAAAGAGTGTTAGGTTACAAGACAAGAACTTCGAATTATAAGAGTAAAACTGAGAAGACATTTCTCAGTAAAAAAAACGGTTAAGGTTGAATCGTGATGTGCTGGTTTAAACAGCGACTAATCCAAGATTGAGATTCAGCAAGGTTTTGTTATATGTTTAATACGATTGACAGAGAACCATTCGTGATGCTGGCTTATAGAAACGAAACAAATCGTTCACAAAGAAAAGAGAGCAACGACAGGCTACCATAATTATTTAAAGGCCGCAGAGTTTTGTGAAGAGACATTTAAGGTTGATTCGAATCTGCAAACAATTTATGACCAGCCATTCCCGTCTATCGTTTTACAATTGATTGTTCTAGTTTTTCACCAATAAAAACAAGAGCTTCTACAAAACGAAAAATATAAAAAGTCTAGAACTTGTTCAAACTAGCCAATCTGAAGCTACACTTTGCCAGTCCATTTGTGAGTTATAAAACCGTCAATGCAATCACAAAGAAAAAGTGTCCGAAATAATACGACCAAATGTAATATTGTGTTAGTATACTAATTAAATAACAAATAAAAATGTTCCAGTCGATAAAGTTTACTTATATGATACTTTCAAGAATAATTCAGTGCCAGGTTATCACATTCAAACTTTGTCTATTCAAATGTTCCTTAAGGTAGCTTACTTAATGATGAAAAACTGATTATAGTTTTTCGAAACCATTTACGTAGCAACATAATAGACTATTATGGACGAATATTATCACTATCATAATTCGATTAATATCCGTTTAGGTAGCAGATTAAAAATTTCTCTTCGTTTTTAAATGTGCTCAGTGAATTTAATTTTTTTTAAAAAGAGAGAAACTATTTTCAGTTCTTTAATTTATATCGCAATAAATAGACATTTTTTATTCGGAATTCTAGCACACGTACGTACACACAGCACATTTTTTCACATAATTTTAAAATAACATCTTTTTAATCATATTAAATGAAGCATATTTGCATTAACAGCTCAAATTTGACTTTACGTTTTGCTGTAACCGATCAGGCATTAAATAACATGACCACCTGGAGTGAAGTCAGCGTACCCACATCACCCGATGACGACGATTACGAGGTATTATTAAATCGCACTGAATTTCAAAGTCGTCTTAATGAATTTAGGTAAATCCCTTTCTATTTAATGCCATCATACCCACACTAGTTACATGCTTATGGTGTCATATGCATAACAAATTATTTAAATTGTCATTTAACCAAAGCCATTAACAATTAATAGCGTATGCATGGAATACATTGAGTAAAAATTTTAATTAAAATGCAAATTTGTTTTAATTTCTTTTGGGATTGATTTAAAAAAAGAGATAGAATACGTACCGAACCAGAGGATAATTCCATTACCAACGTAATGAATTGGTATACATCGGTTAATAAAGCATTGCTGCAGCATTTATCGGAACAAATTAAAGAGGCCGACAATAGTGGAGTATGGAGGTGAGCTGTAATTGAAGAAATTTTTTCATAAGAATTTTAAATATTAAAATTTTAATTTTTCATAGATATTTAGTGGGCTTTAAAAATCTTTTGAAGAGCATTGAATGTCAAAATATTGCCTCCTCGTTTGGTATTAAATATTACGGTCGCGGCTATTTAAGTTCTGATGGCTTTGTCTCCTACATACGTTATGAGTTTTTGGCACGAGAACTTATCAATTCCACTCTAAATTATGTGCCAAGACTGACATTAATGTATAAAAATATTACAAAGACCGCCACCTATAAAAAAATGAAAAGAATGTAAGTTGATAAGAAATTCTTCTGTGACAAGATTCAGTAGTGGGTAAAATAAATAAATGCAACTGGATACACCTCCACCGAAGTCGTTGTTGTCTAGACTACTACTATACTAGGACCTACTGCAATAAACTGACTAATCACCTGCTTGGCCATTACAACCCTTCAATCAGGATTACGGTATAGCTTCTCGCACCACTCATATTGTGTGTGTTAATTTTATACATGAGTGACAGGATCTATATTTTAAAGTCGACTCCGAAAGACAGATTTTTGAGAAACTTTTCATGGCAATTTTATTTACTCTCAGAGTTTTTGACAGAAATCTGCTGACAGGAAGTCGCCGAATAAATATTTTTTTTTCATATTTCGTTTTCATGTCTGACCTGGGGTTGTTTGAACCGTGGCCTTATGTCTAATAAGCCAACGCACTACATACTAGACTACGGCAACTTGCTTAGCTTAAAAAGTATGGCTAAAAGTAAAGTTAAGAAAATATATGAACGGCACTGTTATTTCAACGAACGAAACTCTATTGACCCAATAATATTAGATTCGATTCCCACCAGAAACTCTAATATGTTACACTATACTGAACTTATAGTCGTTATAGTCGTTAGTCATTCCGCTTGTATTAATTGGAAAATGCTAAAGTTTAAAATTGTATTATAATTTAAAAAACTAAACTAAAATGTTATTCATGTTTTACCCTCTGCTGTAATAGTCTTAAAATGAAATGAAATAAAATCTTAATTAGAATTTATGTTCCTAAAAATGTCCTTAGGAGTGCTATAATTTTAAAGAATAAACCCAATGTATCTGATGAACGCAGCGCCATTGAATATTACGATTCCATGCACAATTACACAGACGATCTAAGAATTTTACAAAAAGATTTAAGACGTAAAATTAAGTGAGTGTTTACACAATAAAATAAAATATAAAAATTAAGAATAAGTACGTAAAACAATTAAATAAAATAAATTTCAATTATCTTAATTATTGTACGTATGTACGTAGGGAATATGTAGATGAACAATTAAGAGATGCTGCTAAGAAAGAGGCTGTGGGTATTGGTATATTGGTGGTGGTCTTGTGTGTCTCACCCATTATTATTATATTGGTAAAAAATGCTGCAGCGACAATACAGGTTTGATTATTTTCTTTGTAAATTATAAATTTGAGCCTTTTTCGTTCAATGAAATATTTGTTTTTTATAATTTTAAGATGTATGCTGTTAACTTGGCCCAAAAGGCAAAGGAACTTAAGCGTGAGAAACGTAAAAGTGATTCTCTCCTCTTTCAAATGCTGCCCCCTAGTGTTGCCATGCAATTGAAACAAACGCAACAGGTACGGTCAATTACCTTTTATTTAAAAATACATTTTTGCCAAGTCCCATTCAGGATATGTGATTGATTGATAGATTGATTGATTGCTGTGTGTAATAAAACTTAAATAATTAATATTTATTCGAAATATTCATTAATTATTTATTGGCTCTGTTTCCTTAGGTGCCAGCTGAACTTTATGAATCGGTTACGGTGTATTTCAGTGATATTGTGGGTTTTACTGAAATTGCTGCTCGTTGTACCCCTTTGGAGGTGTGTATGATACGATCTGTGTATGTGTTTTATTTTTCCCGTTTTTATTTTCAAATACCTGTGTTTATATAGGTCATCATTTTATTTGTAAACATACCACACTCACACATACATGCGCACACACATACACAAAATAAAACCATCTTTACATTAGAAAATTATCAACACCTTTCAATAGTTTCAGCTTTCTCTCTCTCTTGTTATTTATTCTTATACACCTTCTCTCACGCACTCATACATAGACATTTTCACACACATACTGCATATAAATAACACAAAGCGGAAATTAACATTAAATTGATGAGAAAAAAAATCATAGAAAATTAAAGTGAAGAGAAAAAGAGAGAAAGAGTGAGAAGGAGAGAGAGAGAGGTAGGAAAAGAGCAACAAATTTTAATAAAAACAAATTATTTTTCTATGTTTGCGTGCGTGCTTCAATTTTACTCATGCACTTATCTGCCTCGCATACATACTATTTACCTTCAATGGATGGTGGGTTGGCTGCTGCTTGATTTGTATGGCGTTGTTTCAATGCATGAATGAATACATCAATGGTTGACGACTGACTGAATTGCTGGTTCGATAAATCGTTGAATGATTGGATTTTGAATTGAAAAGGTGGTTACATTTTTGAATTCAATTTATCGTGTATTCGATGAACGCATCGAATGTTATGATGTTTACAAAGTCGAAACTATTGGTGACTCTTATATGGTTGCATCAGGTTTACCGGTTAAAAACGGTAAGTTCCAAGGACATTTAAAATTTATTTAACACTTGCGTAGAAAACAAAAAACCCTAATATAATACTAAGACAGTTTTTTAATGATTTAAACAAAAATTTGTTAGAGCTTCCCCCTCATTTTACGAATTTGAAGGTCGTGCAAGGTATTTTTATTAACCAAGCATTTCAAACGGGAATTTAATAAAAAAAATGGAAATTTGACGAAAATTCCTGCAATATCAAAAACTTATTTTACTTTTACTTTAAAGAGCTACTTTCGAAATGTATCGGTTTTAGTCTCGTTAGAAGTCGACTGCTCCTGTGGTTTGCATGCTCACGTTTATTAGTAATATCAAGTGTTTCTTGATATTTTTTTTTTTCACCTACTCATTCGTATTTGGGAGACCGGAATCATCTAAGTGTGTAGAAAATATTGAAGGTGTTAGTCACTTTGTTCTCTTATATAAATTTTTCATTTTTCACCTGTCAACAGCTGAAGAATCTAATTTATATAATCTAAATAGTAGAGTAGAAAATATAAATAAACACTAGAGATTAGTTTAGTTGTATGGAGTGGAATATTTTATGGAATTTATCGTGAAATTTTTAATGAAATTTTTTATAACATCTACATCTGCATCTGCATATATATTCAACACTCTGTTTTTTTCCTTTCTAAGGCAACAAACATATTAGTGAGATTGCAACAATGGCACTTGATTTGCTCGATGCTTCGTCCTTTTTCAAAATACCACGTTCCATAGAAACTTTACAGATACGTTGTGGTGTCCATACTGGTCCCGTAGTTGCTGGTATTGTTGGTACAAAAATGCCTCGTTATTGTTTGTTTGGCGACACGGTAAATACAGCATCACGAATGGAATCAACGGGTGAAGCACACAAAATACACATTACCGAAGAAATGAACCAGGCTCTAATGAAAGTGGGTGGTTTTAAAACTGAACATCGTGGTCTAATTGATGTTAAGGTATGTTATAGGAGTCACGTAAATTAAAATTAGAAACAAATAACACATTTTTGTTTGTTTGTGTATTCATTATAGGGCAAAGGTCTAATGAGCACTTACTGGCTGACCTGTAAAGATGGCCCAGTTAAAATACGCGAAGAAATATCATGGTTTGCTGATATGCAACCTGTTTTCCTTGAGAATCTCAAACAGGAACCAGCCTATAAGAGTAGCAAACAGAAAAAATGAAATTCTCTTACATCAGGCACAATCAAATGACAAGTTTAAGCAACAACAAAAAATTCCAAAATTAAGATTTTTATGTTGCAATTAAATATAAACTAAAAATAATATATTTAACTAATCAACTGTATACGTATGCATGTGTGCAAGTACAAATTAATGCGTTTATATATTAGTATGGTCAACATATTTAACGCCATCATAAACTAACGCCATCTGTCTAATGATTAGTTTATTCACTTGCAAGACTATATAAGCATGTGTGTAGGTATTTTTTTTTTAATAAATATAACTATTTAATACAAACTCTAGTAACACATATACATACATATATATACACAATATACATATGTATGTGATAGAAAAAGTATGTACTTACCGTACTGTAGGTTGTCACTGTATTGTAATTGACTGCAGCCATACGAGGAGTATAAATTATTTGCTGACAGAAAGAAATGAACGACCTTCGGTTACATATGTATATACGTATGATAATGATTATCATAAAAAATATCAGTATATTACTATTCACTAAAAAGAAAAAATAAAAAAGAGAATAAATATAAAGAAGAAATGAAACAACTTGTATCACACTTAAAAATGTACAATTGTAAACATACTTACATACTACATTCACATACATACATACATACATACATATATGTATACATGTATAGGTATATCTACATTAAAATTAAATTTATTGTTTTTTTCGCTTGAAAATAGGAAATCTTTACACAATTTAGTTTTTGTTTTGATTAAAATACCAAGAAAATTTAAAAGAGATTTCTGTTTAAGATAATCGGATTTGAATACTGAAATTAGTTTACCAAAGCACTTCTAGAAATAAATTAATGGTACAAGTATTAGTAAATATTGTATTAGAAATTCAATAATTATAATCAAATAAATTATTTATGTTTAAAGTTTATATTATATACATACATATTAATGCATACGTACATATATAGGCTTTAAATAAGGTTTAAGGAGATTATGTTAGCTGATGCTGATGTTCATTCATATATAAGTTTAAACATTTAATATAAATAAATAAATAAAAAAAAAAATATAACAATATTTATTTTAAAAATATAGGAATATAAAATAAAGTAATTAAAATCGAAAAATACAAAAAAAAACATAAAAAATTATCAAATAAATTATAATAAGTATCTTTTATTTTATTTAAGCTGGGATGGGTTCAATTTCTACACTACATTTGTCCACTACGTTTTTTATATATATTCAAATTTCGAAATTTAAACCCATGTATTTAGTTGAGAAAACAAATTGAAGAAATAATTTTAAGAACTGCGAAAAAAAAAAACACAATATAATAAAATGAAATAAGAAAATTTGCAAGCTTAATTATCGAAAACAAAAAATAAAAAAGAAAAAAAAAGAAAAAAAAAAAAAAAAAAAAAATATAAGAGAGAAAAAAGAAAGAACAAAAACAAAAAAAAAAAAAAAAAAAAAAGAAAAGAAGAAAAAAAAAAAAAAAAATAAAAAAAAAAAAAAAGAAGATAAAAAGAAAAAAAAAAAAAAAAAAAAAAAAAAAAAAAAAAAAAAAAAAAAAAAAAAAAAAAAAAAAAAAAAAAAAAAAAAAGAAAAAAAAAAAAAAAAAAAAAAAAAAAAAAAGAAAAAAAAAAAAAAGAAAAAGAGAGAGAAAAAAAGAAAAAAAAAAAAAAAAAAAAAAAAGAAAAAAAATAAAAAGAAAAAAAAGAAAGAAGAAAGAGAAGAATAAAAAGGAAAAAAACCTAAAAAGACCATATAGAAAAAGATTCAGCTCTTAATGTGATTGAAAGGAAGATATACAAGAAATGTTACGGTATAATATAGCTAAATAAATTAGATAAATGCAATGAAAAAAATAAATAAAAAATACAAGATATTAAATAAAAATATTGAGGACAAAAATCGAATAAAATAAATCTTCTTGAGTTTTCGTGTTGAATCTGAAAATAAAATAATATTCTTTACCTCTGAGTCTGCATTACATTTTCATTTATCTCTGGATATAAAAAAAATTCCGACTCTTCTTTATATATTCACTTACTAGTTACTTCAACCTTTTTTGTAATAATTTTTTTTATTTTTCATTATCAAATATAATTAAATATTCCCATATATACATATATATTTTATTTCAATATATATGTACATATATTCATTTTTTTTGTTTTGTTTTTTGCTTTACTTAACATACATAATTGAGAAAAAATTCTGTTAACAATAATAATATTATATAGACGATATTTGTTTATCTTTTTTTTTTACAAAATGTATACATTATTTAAATTATCATAATTATATCATTATTATCATCTATAACAAATTCGAATGCACTACATTATTGTGGTGTGTTATAAATTCTAAAATATATATTTATTTATATAATATGGATAGACTTAACTTATAAAGATAAATGAAGAACAAAATGTGTATAAAAATGAATATTGGTGTCCGTTTTTTTTTCTAAATATACATAATAAACGTGAACATAATAAACATAATAAAAAAAATAAAATCATAATAATAATCATAAAGAAAATTATAATAAAATATATAATAGTTACAAAATTACAATTAATTAATTAATTAATATATATATATATAGTATATATTTATATGTGTTATGGTGTTATTAATTTATTGTTTATGTTTAGTAAATAAAAACAAAACAAATTGAAAACATTCTCAACCAAATTCACTGGCTTTTTACTTAACTTTTAACTAATTTTTTTCTTTATATTTACTTATTTAAAATATTTTTTTTTTTCATATATATTAAAATTATATGTACAACTGTCCTGTACATAAAACATATGTATGTATTAAAAATATAATTTATTTTTATTATATGGATGGTAATAATGTTAGTGCATTAACTAAACAAAATATATATATATATATAGTACATATATATATATGTATATAAATTGGTTGCAATTATTTATACACTACAATGATTGTGTTTAATTTATATATATATTTATATACTTTTTCTATATCTGTTAACAATAATAATATTATATAGACGATATTTGTTTATCTTTTTTTTTTACAAATGTATACATTATTTAAATTATCATAATTATATCATTATTATCATCTATAACAAATTCGAATGCACTACATTATTGTGGTGTGTTATAAATTCTAAAATATATATTTATTTATATAATATGGATAGACTTAACTTATAAAGATAAATGAAGAACAAAATGTGTATAAAAATGAATATTGGTGTCCGTTTTTTT
The DNA here is from genome assembly GCA_005959815.1 of Sarcophaga bullata. Classification (NCBI taxonomy): domain Eukaryota; kingdom Metazoa; phylum Arthropoda; class Insecta; order Diptera; family Sarcophagidae; genus Sarcophaga; species Sarcophaga bullata. Next base: position 532,164 of record QOCX01000060.1, read on the forward strand.
TTCTAAATATACATAATAACGTGAACATAATAAACTAATAAAAAATAATAACATAATATAATCATAAGAAAATTATATAAAAATAATAATAGTTACAAAATTAAATTAATTAATTAATTAATAATATATATATAGTATATATTTATATGTGTTATGGTGTGTATTATTTATTGTTTATGTTTAGTAAATAAAACAAAAACAAATTGAAAACATTCTCAACCAAATTCACTGCTTTTTACTTAACTTTTACTAATCTTTTTTCTTTAATATTTACTTATTTAAAATATTTTTTTTTTCACTTATATATTAAAATTATATGTACAACTTGTCCTGTACATAAAACATATGTATGTATTAAAAATATAATTTATTTTTATTATATGGTATGGTAATAATGTAGTGCATTAACTAAACAAATATATATATAATATAGTACATATATATAAATGTATATAAATTGGTTGCAATTATTTATACACTACAATGATTGTGTTTTAATTTATTATATATTTATATACTTTTTTCTTAATAAGAGATATTAACTAAAAAAGAAGAAATAAATGTTAAAAATTTCAGTGAATTAAAATTTTTAATTCATCCATTTTCGACAATTGGGAGCACCACACATACACGGTATTTTGCTACCTTCATCTTCCAGGTCAAATTTATAATCATAAGAAAGCTATTTATATAAGAAAATGTTCTCATCATTAGCAATCCTAAATATTAAATGAATTTTAATGTAAGCTCACCTCTTCACCACGATTAATTCGACGTTTAGCAAAGATTATTATTCGAAGTTCTCGGTCGACTTCGACAATTTCTGTTACACAGTTTGGATTGCACGAATGATTTATATAACGGGCCAAGCCACCAGATAATGTTGCATCAACCACACGATCTTCGTCCAAACGAAACATATATATGCCACGATTCTAATTATCAAAAAAATAAAAAAAATTAATAAATAAATAAATAAAAAATAAAATAAATAAATTATTTTAATGGAATGAATATAACGATAATATATTCTTACCCTTGCTTCGTATTGTTTTTCACGGATTTCAGAAACTTCTGAACGTATTACTTCACCAATATATTCAATAATCATGGTATGACGTTCCATATCACGTGCAGCATACAGACCTAGACCTTGAATTTTCGATCTAACCGTATTACAGGCAAATACGAAGAACAATTTATTTTAATTTGCAATTACAAATGTTTACAGATTTTTATACTTACCTGGCCAGATATACATTATTTCGCCACTCTTGCTTCATTTTCTTATATTGTGAACTTTTAGAGTGTACAAACTGCTTGCTGTACGGACATGAAACTTCACCCGCTGCTGTTATCGAAGACAATGTGCCTTGGTGACCTAATGAGTTAACATTGCTGCAAGTTCTTTGCGGATGATGTTTCTTCCAACCCATAAGTTGTCTAAGCTTTGGTTCTGTACGAGCTGCCCCAGAGGGATTTAAGGCTAAGGGTAAATCTAATAAGGGATTACGACCATATTTGAAGCGATAGTTTGTCAAGGTCTCCACACCGGGTAGACTTTCAATAATGCGTACAATGGAGGGTTCTGTTAGACCAAACAAATCTTCACCGCTAATAAACTCTGGATACAATTTAACCAGATTGTGTGCCTTACGTATTTCGGCTACGGATACTAAAACACGCTGCCACACCGCTTTTGGTGTTGTATCACGCAATTCTGTATCAGCTTTCATAGGCTCTTGAACAACAATACGAAACTCTGGACGACCCGATACTTCAGCAATGGAACATATATATCGGCAACGTTTATTCGGTCGATGCATAGACCAATAGAAACGTATCTTTTGTTAAAAAGGAAGAAAAAGTTTTAAATAAAATATTATTTATGGTTAAAAATTATAACAGGCAATATATACTTACAATTTTGTAACCAATGGGATAAATGTAATTTGGTGTATGAAATGCTTCCAATTGATGGGGCAAAAGCTGACCGACGTTCAGAAATATCAAACTGCCCACACGCATTAAATTCGTCATTTCCGAATGATGCATTATAGCAGCAACTTGGCGGTTTTCATCTCTTTCTACAAAAACTCTGCGGGGTGCTGAAAGCGTCATTAACTCCTTGTCCTTGTCATTACGAGATGCATGTGCATGACAATGCATAGTCTTGTTTTGGTAGAATATACACTGATCTCTAATGGCACATGGCAGATGAAAGACAGCTCCACAACGAGTCTTATAACATTTGACAGTAGCACCCAATTGTTGGCAAGTGTTGCAACTCTGATTGAGACCATTTTGTAAAGCTAATTGGAAATTTACTAAACCGCCACTAATAGTTTCATACACTTCCGTGGACCACAGTGCACAATTTAGATGCACCCATTTATCAACATCGTAGTTAAGCAAACGTGAAGGCCCATCCGCCACTCCATCACCTAATTGACTGCACAAAACACATTGTCGTCGATCTTCAATCGGATGATGAGTACCCGGTTCACCCATATTGCTATGAAGCGTGGTGACCGACATTGTTATATCCATTTTAAACAATAGATCGCGTATTTCTTTCTCTGACATGCGTTTAACAGGTGTGCTAGTTTGAAAGCATTTCGGTGTGAAATGTCGATATGGTATCTTTCTCACTTTTGTCACAGATTCGGCCGATGCTGATGCTGATGATGGCGCTGACGCTGACGTTTTCTCATCGGTTGGTTTCAATGCAACAGATGTTGTGCATTTTTCCTTTTGTTCTATCGTATCCAACAAAGATTTCAAACTATTTTTATCACTATCCTTTACTAAAACCCCAGCATCTCCCGTTGTAATTGCCGCTGATCCGGCCATAACTATTGAATTGTCCTTAGAGTCTAATACTGATTTTAATTCCGCCGATGAAGACGATTTCCTTTCAATTGACCAACGGAATTGAACATAACAGGTTTTGTTACAAAAGTATCTTGGCTTTGTAGGATAGACAAGACTATCGTGAAAACGTGTTTTTGTAAAGTCATCATTACTTTTTATACAACGATCTCTAATGGCTTTACCACAATGTCGACACATTTTCACGGATCCATTCAATATGTTTTGAATGGATGCATATTTTAAGGCAATTTCTCGATCGGCAGGTGTAAGAGATGAACTTTGCTGTTTTTGGTCTGCTTCAGCCTCAACGTCGTTGTTGTTCTCTACAATCTTATAGGGAATTGGCGAAGATAACTGCAAGAGACTGGCTAAATGTTTTAATACATCCAGTAAACGTTCAGCTGACGATGTAGGTAATGATAAAACTACATTCTGATTATTTAAACTGTTTTTAACGCTAAATTCGATGAGAAATAGAAATTAAACAGTAAATTTAAAATTTTTTTTAAAATTAAAAAATCTTGCAATACTTACCCGGTTTTGTTATCTAACAAATCATCTTCTATGTCTTTGATGAATAAACCATTGGCTGCAGTATCATTTTCCAAAGGTTTAAGAGGACATTTCTTTCGCTTCGTTATCAAAGCCATCGAACTAACAAACGGTATCACAGGCGACATGCGACCCATTTTCTGCTGAGTGCTGCTCATTAAAATAAGACCAGGAAACGTTTCCTGCTGCAACATCTTAAGACGCATCGTTTTCACAGGGTCTATGGGCATTAGTAGTTTATTGCTAACAACTTCCGGTGAATCAACAGCTCTTTCTCTGTACGCTTTGACCCAACTAGATATTTTTTCAGGTTCCGTTTTATATGTGAATGATGTAAACTCCTGATCGTAATAGTTATTTTGCATGGTAGTCGTATTTGAATCGTCTTTTGTCTTGAGGTCCATAAAACTATTTGAATCGTAAAAAGGCACTTTATTAGGCAAATATGCAGCCCCAAATTCACCTTCCAGTTCTTGTTCGAATAAGTTCGAACGATCGCTTTGACGACTTTCTTTAACAGGCGATGTAGAATTTGAATTACGCCAGCCGTAAATGTTGCAAGCACCATAATTAACATTGAGTTGAGGTTCTAAAACTTGTAAAGGTTGCATTTGGCGCATATGCGATAGCAGATTGTCAATGAAACTGTCATAATCTTCCTCGAGTTTAAGCGCTTTTCTTGAACGTTTTTTGGCACTAGCAGTAGAGTTCGATGTATTGACCAATGAGGGTGAACTCACTGTCGCTGTATCTTTGGTAGTGCCCACTATTTGCTTTCGTTGTTTTTGTTGGTCACGTTTACGTTTCTTGCGTTCGGCGTCTTTATTGGCAGAATTTGCAGCAGTTGTTGGTGCTGATGTGGTGACAGCATTTAAAGCAGTTGTTATTGCTTGATTCGTGTGTGATACATGTTGTTGTTGTTGTTGTTGTTGCTGCTGATGTTGTTGAATTTGATGTAGTTGCTGCTGCGTCGACTGTTGCAACTGTTGCTGTGATGTATGCATTTGTTGCTGTTGTATCAGTTGTGTTTGTTGATGCTGTTGTTTGCTGCTCATACTCATGTGAACAGACACCTCATTGGTTGATGTTGTCGGTATAGAATTTGTGGACGTAGTTGCAATAGAACTGCTTAAAGCATTTTGTATTGACGATGATGTTCTAAATGTTTGCGGTTGCTGTTGCTGCTGTTGCGCCTGCATTTGTTGTTTATGTTGCAGATGTTGTTGCTGTTGCAACTGGCCTTGTTGCATTTGTTGAAAATGTGGATTTTCATCAATTTCCATTTTAATGACTTGTTTTGTTGAATCATTTTGTTGTATTTGCTGATGCTGTTGTTGCTGATGAAGCTGATGTTGTTGTTGTTGTTGCTGTTGTTGTTGTTGATGTTGTTGTTGATGCTGTTGCTGCTGTTGCTGCTGTTGTTGCTGCTGCTGCTGTTGCTGTTGTTGTTGTTGTTGTTGTTGTTGTTGTTGTTGTTGTTGTTGTTGATGCTGATGATGTTGCTGTTGTTGCTGTTGTTGTTGTAGCTGCTGCTGATGTTGCTGCTGCATTTGTTGCATAAGAATTTGATTCTGTTTTTGTTGTTGCTGTTGATGTGTAATTTGCTGTTGCTGTTGAAGTGCTATTTGTGGCTGCTGTAAGGGCGTTTGTGTAATAGCTGATACCTGACTGTCTATTACTTTGGTTTGATTATTGTTCTCAGTTAATGTTCCTTGCTGTATCGTCCCCACATATTGTTGCTGTTGACTTTGGGTGACTGTTATACCAACATTACTGACATTAGTGCCTGTATTGGATGCCAATGGTGCACCTACTTTATGTTGACTTGCATGTGTGTTAATAATTACATTGCCACTGACCCTAAGGATAGAGAGTAAAGAAATTGAAATTATGTTTTCTTTATTGGATAATAAACTAGAAAATAAAAAGAAATATTAAACAACAGCTGAGAAATCTTTGCTACAAGTTTATGTTAATTATTATTAAATTTAAAAAAAGTTTTTTAATGCTTTTTTTTTTAATAAAATTAAAACAAATTTTACTTACTGTTCTTTGTTCAAAATTGGAATATTTGTTATGTTGGTTGTTCCTGAACTGAATGATCGGTTAAGAGTTGTTAATTGTTGATTTTGCTGTTGCTGATGTTGCTGTTGCTGCTGATTTTGTTGTTGAAATTGTTGTTGTATCTGTTGTTGTTGTTGTTCTGCAGCCACTTTCTTAACATCTTGAACATATTTGTTTATATTGGTTTGTTTTGTTGTTGGAGGGCCTTGAGTTGTATTTGCTTGTAGAAATTGTTTAAATGATTGCTGGCTACCAACCCCGCTGCTGCTGTTATTGCCACTAACACTTATTTGACCAGTTACCGTTACTACTGATGAAGACGACAAGGTCTCATTTTGCTGGTGTTGCTGCTGTTGATGATGTTGTTGTTGTTGTGGTTGCTGTTGTTGGTGCGGTTGCTGTTGTTGGTGTGGTTGCTGTTGTGGTTGTTGTTGTGTTTGTTGTTGTTTTTGCTGTTGCATTTTCTCGTTTTTCATGAAAACATCATTGCTTTGTAAGGATTGTAAAGAAAATATTTCAATGTTTTGATTCTGTTCCGTTTGTTGTTGTTTCTGATGGTGTTGCTGTTGTTGTTGTTGTTGTTGTTGCTGTTGCTGCTGCTGTTGTTGTTGTTGTTGTTCTTTATTTATTGTTGATGTCGATAGTGGTAAAGATGGTTTGGAAACAAACGAAGTCTCCTTAGATATTAAAGGAGATGAAGATGATTTTGGTTTATCTAGATGCTGAGCTAAATTGGATTTAGTTGTTGTTATAATTAATGATGAAGGAGTATTACTACAACTGATATTACTGATATTGCTATTGTTAGTGGAAGAAACACTTGTATTGGACTGTGTTGGCGGTGTTGGAGCTGGCGATACTCCTCGTTGTTGATTTAACGATTTTATATTGTCATTTATTAATTTCATGGATTGTGATGTATTGGTGGGAGGAGTTTGCGAAACCGATACTGGTGTTGAAGAAGATTCACTAGCAGGTACTGGTGGTATGACAGGTCTTGCCAGTTGGGCTTCCAAGGAGCTAACTAAACCCAAGCTGGGGGCACGTACGTTGATGACTTTACGAGCTGGCAAAACAGCAGGAGTTGAAGGCGACGTGGATGATGTCGAAGATGAGACACTACAACGTGTATTATTGCTTGGATTTTGATTGTTTGGTGTTGTATTAGAATTTTGCAGCAGCTGTTTCAGTAGAACATTATTACTTTCCTCAGCTTTTGGTGGAGGCTGCTGTTGTTGTGATTGTTGTTGTTGTTGTTGTTGTTGATCAATATTTGAATTTGTTTGTGGAGTAGTGGTATGAGTACTAGAATTGGTTGCAATGTGATTTGTAAAATGAGATGATTGCACTTGATTTAGGGAGAATTTTGTTGCACTTGGCGTTGAAGGTGTTGGTGTTGACATTTGTGTTGCTGTTACTGTCGCCGTTGCTGTTGCCGTTGCCGTAATAGTATCCATAGGATGATTTTCTGTAGATGTTGTGTTGGAACTATTACCAGAATCATGTGATTGCTGTTGCTGCTGCTGTTGCTGATGATGGTTTAATAATTGTTGTTGCTGTTGTTGTTGCTGCTGCTGTTGTTGTTGTTGTTTTTGTAATTGTTGTATCTGTTGCTTATGTAATAACTGCTGCCTGTGATGTAATTGCTGCCTTACATTTTGTATTTGCTGTATATGTATCTGTTGTGTTTGATTTTGTTGTTGTTGCTGTATCTGCATATGAATTTGTTGTTGTTGTGTATGTTGTTGAACATGATTTTGTTGCTGGTTCTGTTGCAGCTGTTGCTGAATTTGTAAACTAATTTGTTGAGTTTGTGGCTGTTGGATTTGCTGTATTGGCGGCTGTTGCTGTTGCAGCTTTTGGTGTTGCTGTTGCTGTTGTTGTTGATCATGTACATCAGATTTCTTTTTTTCATCATCCTCCTGCACTGTCTTTGTTTTAGTTATTTGTACAATACTTCCACCACTACTGCTGTATAAGCCCGGCAATACTTGTATTATTTTACGATTTGAAGTTATATGGGCAGTTTGATGCTGTTGTGGCTGAGACTGTTGTTGCTGTTGTACATGTACAGTTTTATTACTAGAATCTGTAGATCCACCATCCGACGTCGTTCCTACAGTGGAATCAGTTTCACTTTGGGCATTCGTCGCCACTACAGTTGTCGGGTTAACCACATTCGGCTGAATATTGAGATTAAGTCGAGTTCCCCCTGTTATTTTGTTATTTCCCGCTGAAGTGGTAACACAAAGAGCATTCTTAGATCCTGATGTGGTGAATACTTGTTGAGAGGCAGAACTTTTAGCCAACATTAGGGAGATATTACGGGGAAAATTTGTAGTCATTGTATTACCCCCACCCATAGACGTAGAGACATTTGCAGCACTTACATTGGCAAATTGCGATTTGGTTAGTATAAGTTTTTGTTGGCCACTAACAGCATCAGCCATACTGAGAGAAACAGTTGATACATTTCCCGATGTGGTTACTAACTGAGGTGAATTTTGTCTTACAATGCTTATCGTGGGGCATATATTAATTCTTTGCTGTTGTGGTTGCTGTTGCTGCTGTAAAGCAGCATTATTACTTTGTTCCAAGCTTTCAAGTTGCGTTGTTAGCGTACTACGTAGGTTGGAAGCATTTAAATGCTGTTGCGCCGAAGACGTGTGAACCACCTTAACGCTAGCCGGCAAGTATTCAGTTGCTATAATTGAGGATGCATTAGCAGAATCTCCACCTGTATTCGTTTTAACTAATTGTGACGATTTTTCTATTATTTTTATTGTAGAATCACTCATTATTTTTGCCGCTGTTGTAGTCTGTTCGCTTGCAGTATTGGAATTATTAGTTGAAATCGTGTTAGAGTCTTCAATATTGGCAGTAGACGTGGTTTTTATTATAGCCCCTGTAGGTATTTCTTTAACGAAACTTAATTGTTGTTTCTTTTGTGGAGATGGCAAAATATGATGCTGCTGCTGTAGATTATGAGGATCTGCCTTAGTAGATGTAATAGTAACAACACCTGATGTTTGCTGCAATAATGTCTGTTTATTGGTTTGTACCGCCTGTATTTGTAACGGTATCTTTTTGCTCACCACTTTGGCCTGTACAATTTTCGCCGACGAAACTGGTTTAATTTGTAGCTGAGAAAATGACACGTACGTCGGTTGAGTTACCTTCTGGCCCCTTTTAATGTTTAAAATTTTACTAAGTTGTGTCTGGGAGGCTTGGTTACCTCCCGTTTGTATAGCATGTATTACACTTTTTGAACCGTCTACATTACCAGCTTGACCAGAATTTCCGCTTCCGGTTTGTATAATTTGAGTTGAACTTAAAGGCTTTAATAAAGGCACTGATATGGTTGTATTGCCTATTGACACTTTGGCCGTAGTTTGTGTAACCTCGGGTAATAATTTCTTCGATGAGACCATTAACGACTGGTTTTTAACAGCTCCTTGGAGACTTTTGAGGTTGACCGAATCTACTGGTTGGACACGACTATAGGTAAAAGTATTTTGAGGATTTATACTGGTATTAGAAGCCGATATAAGAATTTGTTCGGGTTTTTTGTCTGCATTCATTACAGAGATTTTATTCCCACTTTGTCCTTCATTTGTTGTAATTAACTTCAGGTCTATACCCTCACCCAGTGATTTCTTAGCATCCGCCATTCCTATTTGTAAACGCTTGGGGGGAGGTTTGGTACTCATTGAAGTTATATACGATGTAGCAGAATTCCCACTAGGATCGCCCTCAATATGAATAATGCGTTCCTCTATGCAACCTTCACTACTTAGATTTCCGCCACTCCCACTGTCACCTTTATTACCCGATATATGTTTCCGGATGAACATCAATTCGCCATCGCTTCCAGTTGTTGTAAACGTTTTACCACTAGATTCATTGCTTTCTTCACATACTGTCCCCGTAGCTGTTGCATCTTCAACTATTAACGAGTAACCTGCCGCAGCTGATGATGATGCTGTTGTTGTCGCTATCATCGTTGCACTTGTATCGTTCACTTTTATTCGCGACTTTATCTTTTTGCTGTTCAAGTCGGCGGTCGCAGCCGCCATCACACTGTTACTTACTATTAAATGTGTTGCCTGTTGGGTCGCCACAGGATTAGCAGCACATGCAGAGTTTGCCAAAACACTCCCACTCTTTTCCAATTTCAGCTTTTTACTGTCATCATCGTGGCTTTCATTGGATGTTCGTTTCACAGTTTGTCCTGTTGTTATTTTATATGTGGTAAATTTCTCAAAGTCTGTTGTTGTGGGTTGATGCGACATTCTTAATGATTAGATTTTTTGTATTAAATGTAATAAATCTTTTTGTACAAAATAAATTTGAAAAGAAAATTATAAAAAAATTATAATTTTTTCTCTTTTTTTTTCTCCTCAACACAAAATTGTACGCATACTTAGCTTCTTATTAACTTTTACCACTCACTGAAAACCGATAGCTCCAACAGAGACGTACAACATTAATATCTATGACATCTGGTGTTGGGTAGTTTTTGAGAATTCCAATCTCAAATTTGGCAGCACAGTTCAGATAAATATGAGATGTTAACCCTGAGTCTTCAAAATGCAAAGAGGAGAAAAATAATTACAGCTTTAATAAAAATAAGCATTTTATATTTCGTAAGAAATAAAGTTCGAAGCTAAGAGAATAGTAAACAGATTGTTATTACAATATAACATTTCAAAACACCTTTTGTGTGAAAGTAGTAATAATAAAAATAATAAAGATTGATAATTTGTCATCGATATTTTAGGGTTAACTAAATATAGCGTAAAAGTAATGCCAAGTTACAAGATTTAAAGTTGATTTCTAAGTAGAAGAATTTTGTTTTGTTTTAACAATTGCATTTAACAAAGGAATCTAGTACCGCTTGATGAGACTGCGGGCAACGCAAAATTTATGGAAATAATTGACCTTAGCTCTTTTCAAAATCGCATCGGAGTGGGTTGTTTTAAATCATTGTGGAATATATTCAGTATTAGAACTCCAACTTCCAAACTATGTATATAATAAAATATGAACTGAAAGAAACCAGGATTTATAATATAAAAGTAATGAGAAAAAATTTAAAGAAATCAAAGAATCCGGGAGGTGAACATCAACTAACTTACCATTGAGTGCTTCCATACTGACTGACAATATACTTCCTGACTTATCGATTACTATTTGTCTATTCACTTTCTAGATATATTTAGCGCTTAAATTCCTCATATAGAAACAGATCGAGAATTTTATATGAGGTGCAGAGATTTTAGTTCCAATTGCTCTAGGAACTATTTACTCACGGCTTAGCCCCTTAACCACTTTTACGATAATTTGTTGCACTTTAGTGAAGTGAACCAACAAATTTGGTGCAACAAATAAATGTTGAGACGATTTGGATGTAATTTTAAAATCTTTTTTAAATAATCATACATGAGGGATTTTAATTTTAAAATATATTTACATCAACTTTTAACTTTTCAACAACTGTTAATTTTTTCAGTAAAAAGACAAAATTATTACATTTTTTGTTCATTTAAAAATTTATTTCATGTTTTTTTTATTTGGTTTCTCTTAATAAACGTTTACTCCGAAAAAATACTTCTTATTTAAATATACGTTAAAATAAATTACAATTGTTTATATTATTGGTTGATTGGTTTATGAATTGGTTGTTTGTTTTGTTCTTTATCCAAAGGATTTAATTTTTTCATTTGGTATAACAATTACCATGGAATTAAAATGCTAAATAATAAAAAACTACAAGAATTTAGTCTCCTTTCAGACGTTTTATGAACTCCACTTGTTGCATTTCTTTCCATTCTTTTTTGGGTTTCATACGTTTCAATTGGCCGTCCCACACCAAATCCACCAAACCACCCTGTTTGGCAATGACACTTTTAACACGATTCGCAAAATCAATAGCTGATTCACCCTGTTGTCTGTACATGGGCGGTAAATACCAAACATCACAGACTATGGCCCAAGAAGTCATCATCATGTAAAGATATTGAAGCATAGAATATTTCGAGCTATTCCAGAAAGCATCACCGAAGCGGGGATCATATCTAGAGAAAAGATAGAATAGAAATGAGTGACTGAATACTTGACATATCGATTATTAAGAGATTGTTATTTACTTAATCGCTACTGGGTAGATAACGCCGCCTACTTCAAAACTGCCTTTCTTAAATTGCATTACGGAAGTATTGTTGATACAGGTTCCTTCAGGAAAGATTAGAATAGGTGGATTGTTAGGGTCTGACACATGCTGTTTTAAACGTTCAGCTACTGCATGTCTATCCTTAGCTTCACCTCTTTCGAACCAAATGTGTGGTGACGCTCTGGCTAGGGCTCTTTGTAAAATGCCTAGGAAACCGCCATGGCGTTGACCAATCTATTTATTATATTAGTATTATCAAATTAAATTATGCTATTTATAGGAGAATTTTTAAATCATAAATGCCTATCTGATGTTCTACAAATGTCTTAATATAAAAAATATATATTTTTTAATGAAAGTTTTCAAATTATACAATTTACATATAAATAAATAAAAAATCTATACAAAGTTTTACTACTGGAAGGAAAATTGAATAAGACTTGATTAAATAATATATAAGTAGTACTACAAAAATAATAATGAAAACAATTTGAATTATGCATTTAAATTGCATAATGTGATAAAGATTGGTTATCTTCATTTCAAAAACGTAGAAAAAATTTCATAAGACATTTAGTAAAACAAAAGATCAGCATAGTTTCCAAATAATTTTCAAATTTATCAAACATATGTAAAATTTGTTTTCCTTGATTATTTTGTTTGGCACAAAACACATAAAGCCAATTTTAATGGAAATTAATGCTTCCATAAACCCGCATGCATTTTACTTACCAGTGAATAAGTTGTGTCGCACATCAGCACCAGCACATCAATAGGACTGGTGTGATTGGCCACACAAATACCCGTTGTTGGACGATTTTCTTCGTTATGATAATTAATAACAGCCGATATGGCACTGGACAGTACTGAGAAACAATGTCTAAGGATATTATTGACCACATGACGTTTACGTTCACCCTCTGGCATGTAGCCAACCACTGCCGTGCATACAGTAAGCCATACTACCTAATATAATAACGTAATGATGAGGGGATAGACATGGAATGGAAACACAAAAAAAAATGATTCACATAAGATGATGGACATACAAACATAACACACAATCAAAAATGAATGAATGAAAAATACATTCATCTGAAACAATGTTGCAAACAAGACTTATAATTCAACAAAACAACATTATGCAAAATTATATTGAAATTCCCATGAAATATAAGAAATCAATCCTTTTACTGTCCTTTAAATGAGCAATTATACCACTTTATAGAAAGTAGGGCCAGCCATTTGACTCAATTTTTTGAATGAACATTTTTAAAAACACTGCACACAAGCCAACAACAATATTTGTTTTAATTTTAGTTTTACACTCTGTTGGAATTTATAAAGGATTCTCACCAGCGAAAAAGTACAATCCGTAGATAAAATGGCCACATCTAGTGGTGATGTGTGATTAGCTACACAAAAACCAGTAGCCTTAGGTTTGTACTGAGTATTATGGAAATTAATTACTGCCGACAAAGAGCAGACAATCAAACGAAATGTTAATTTAAATACAATATCAGCAAAAAAGTGGCGTATGAATTTAATCGGTATCAGTGCCACTAAACTATTTGAACTTACAGCAAATGCTACCTATTAAATAAAAATTCGAAATTTTATATTATATGTAAGCTACTACTAAACGTTCGCGCTTGTGTTTGCTCCGTTTAATAGATTGTAACAAGGTTAGCGAAATGCTTCATTCCTTCCTGCTCATATCAAATTTCATACTTACACCTATAAAACAAACGAGTACACGCAACGGCATTAGGATTGTGTAGCGTACTATAAAACCTCCAACCCAGATTAGGGTTATTCTCCAATTAATAAATTCATACTGACGATTTGTGCGCGTTAAAAGATTCCAACTTTTTAATTGTTCAGCCTCAAAACGTGACGTTACTTCATCCTCAATAATAGCCTCTACACCAGCTTTAATGTAGTCTAAACATCCTTCGAAATGAAAACTTATATTTTCCTGTAAAACAAAAGCAGAAAATGGAAAATAGTTAACATAACTACTATAATAATTTTTATTAAACAATAAGCAAAAACAAAAAAGGAAAAAAATTATAGTCTATTCAACTCGATCAAAGAATACGTACTCTACACCGTAAACTATTTTTATTTGTATATTTTAGTTGCCTTATGTATACCATAAACTACATGTTTTTTGTTTTAAATTGAATACTTTTCGATAACATTTCCTTAAATGATGGAAAAGCTGAGTCTCCTTAGGCAATAATGAACATACAGATAAATATGTATACATATTTGGCACGTAGTTCATCTTCGCTTACGTTTGGTGGCAATAGGGTGTAAAAATAATATGCATATACCATATACGTTAGGTACCTGCAATATATCTAATCTTAAATTGTTCATTGATACAATTAGCTAAGGTATCGTTTATCTAACATAATTGAATTAATAATACAATTTTATTTCTGTTGTATTATCAATAAAAAAAAATATAATAATAATAATTAAGTTTATGATAAACGACAAGTTCACAGGGGTCTTTGTCATGTATAAATTATAATTATATAAAATTATTATTCAATTGGATACAACAAGAATTACTTTTATTTTCTGTTTGAATTCTAGGCATATGTTAGTTTCGATATATCTATAGGTATTGGAGAAATATTAATATTTTAAACCTGGATTTATCAATTGTTTCAAATAAAAACAAAATCTCAGTAATTTGGAATTTGATTTAATCCCCAAAATACCTTTAGCAGAGGTTATTACTTAACAACAGATAAACAAGTAAACAAACATCAATTTGTTGTTATAATATTACATACAAAAATCCCAATGAACTTTGAACTGCAGTTTAAAAATTGTAAAACATTTAAAATAAGTCCCTTTAAAAAATTAAAATTTACTTACTACTAATGTGAACATGTATAATGTGGTCAGTATGCATATTTGCCAATTAAAAAAATTGTATTTAATTGTCTTACAAAAGTTTACATGCGCTTGAAACTTTTTTAAGTTTTTAAATAATAATTCTTCAATTTTTCAGTTTTAGCCTATTTTATACATTAACGTTGCGTATAAATTAATTTAAAAAATTAAGGATTTCTAGTTTTAAATTTAAATAATAAAGGCAAGTAAGATATAAGAAAATTGATACTTTGAGGAGAAATAGAAATTTATTAAATCATATGTAAACTTTTGTAAGACGGTATATATTAATTTGTTAAGTACTCATTTATGAGATGTGCTTCATTGTAGAAGTAGTCTCTGTGACTGAAAACAAAACAATTAAATGCAAACACATATTTACGTGGGCTATAATGGAAGCTAAAAGGTAGCAAAAAAAAATATAAAACAAAATCATTTTTATAAATTTCATTTACGAAGTATTTACTAAATCCAAAAAGATTCCGAATAAAAAACTATTTAGCTTGTTTTTTATGAGTAATTTTAACTATTTTTATCATTTTAAGTCTATGCGCCATGACTATTGACAAATTTATTAGACTTATTGCAAGTTGTTAGCTGTTTATACGTATGTATGTATGTATGTATGTTTATTTTTTTTTTATAATTCAATATCACTAAGATAACACATACACACGAATACATGTCGAAGTAATGATATATTGCGATGTTTTATAAACATTGTTAAAATATACATATGTATACACACTCGTACATACATAATTATATTTTGACCATTGATCGCCCAACAACGATTGGTGGAACACATGAGATTAAATGTTAATAAACTGTTTATATTTTTTTGGAGAATTTTTCAATTGTTTTTAAAGTTTGTATTCATTTTCCGTTTTTTTATCTCAACTTTATTTAGGAGCTAGCAGAATTATTTTCTTATGGTTTAAAATCATTAATATTGTTAGTATAGTAAAACGCAATCTTAAAAATTAATGTCTTTTTTTATCGCGATTATTTTTTTATGAGATTTCATTATGGGTTCTGTTACCATGAGCAACACGTTCTACTTAAAAAAAAAAAAAAAGAAAATTAAAAAATAACCAAAGCAATGGCAAGGCCTTCTTGTATTGAAATGCAATTGTATCTGGCAGATGATTATTAGATTTTTATAAACTAGCAAATAAATGTCTCAATCGAGAAATCTCTTGGGCCGTATAGATATCAACTCAATTCTGAAGCATTTGCCAGCTAGTAATTAATATTGGGACCCGATACATAAAGTCAAAATAGTGTCTATTTTAATTATTTATTTATTTATTCTTACTGAAATATTTAGTAAGATTTAATTGACTTCTTCCATCTCCCTTCAATAGAAAATGTTAAGGAAAAACTATATTTGGTTAAAAAAAAATCGTTATCTTTCATATATAAATTTATAAATGTTTTCGTATTATGCACGAAATAATCATAATATTTTAGTGATAATTTAACAAGAACTAAATTAATATGTAGAACAATAACAAACACTAGCCAACAAAATATCAAAATCCGATTTTATATATAAAAGAAAGAACTCGTGCATTAAGGTAAAATTTTGTTATTGAATTTTTTTTTTTGGGGCAAAATAATGTTTTAAATCTTTATTCAATATAGATATTAAAATTCCTAATAATTGACTTGTTAACATTTATTTCAGTTTATCATTTTAAAATGTTCTTATCACTAAACAAAAAAATTTTCCTCTGACGTAATGTAAAAACACCTTAAGAAACCCACCTTTGGAATTATTATTTTTGCAATTTGTTTTTAAACTAAGGACTATAGATTTAATTTGGAAAAAGGAATTACAAATTCTAAGGGGATAGAAGATCAATCATACATAGTAAATGATACTGAAAGACACCTGTTGAACAATTTAAAAATTAAAACGTTAAAAGTAATGTAAAACTATTGTTAAATATTTTAGTTACGAATTTAAAAATTCTTAATGAATTATGTAAATGGTCATGCATTTCTTATATAGGCAAAGATTGAAACGCCTACACGCAGGACATTTTATTTATAAATCCATAAGCACTGCCGCAAAGCGATAAGTTTCGTTTTTAATTGGGACCTTTTGGGATTTTTTCTATAGAAACATTTCAATAACAATGTACCATGTATGCCAGCTGTAACTGATTTTCGCCGGAGTAAAAGATCTCTGTCCAAGAACATTAATGAATTCTACAAACTTAAATACTGTACTGACAAAAACGTAAAAATGCTAAAGCCATTATTCGTTGAAAACTAGCTGCTTATATACGTAATAAAATTAAATGTAAACTCTTCCACATGTAACTCTCTGTATTTGGGTTAGTGAATGATTTATTGTTGCATTCTTAATACTTACATCTTTAATGTTTTCTTTCAATTTATCCTTATTATAGCTCGTATCATTAGTGGTGGGTAGCAAGACATTATCCCTGTCAATTAATGTGTTGCCATTGGCAGATATGACTTTGTCTGTTTCTTCATCTTCCTTAACACTTTCTTCGTTACCTTGCGGTTCTACCGTACTAGTTGGACTAGTTGTATCACATGGCGGTTTCATAGCATCTCCGGCAGCTGACAGACACTTTTGTTTTAGTTCTTCAAATTCGTCTTTTCTTACAGAACCGTGGCGTTCCTTGTTGGCTGTTTCGATACTGACACGACCATACTTTTACAGAAACAAAACAAAACAGTGTAAATTAATATATTTTGTAAAGTTAACAAAAATTAATAATAGCAACCACAAAAACAAAAATCTAAAAGACCCTTTTCTTTTAGCCAAACTGACTAATGTTAACTGTTTTTTATGGAATTTTTGAATTTCTTTTTTTTTTATCACTTTCAAGACATTTCGCAATTTGTATGAGAAGCGCAAATACACAAACATTAACACATACGCATGTACATATATCGTAACACTGTCACTGTTAGCTGTTATTTACCTCAAATATCCTTAACAATAGTTGTACATAGAAACGTCGCACTCCGATTGACTTGTTGATGGCTGACAAAAGTATTAAAAAGACAATAAATAGACCAGAGCAAATCCAGACTGTGTCAATAATCGATATGAAAACCATTTTACAACGATATCTTTTACTTTTTCACTGCCTTTTTTTAATATATTCTATTTTATTTTTGTAAACAATTTTCCTATTAAAATTTTGAGTGGGAATGTCGGACACACTCTACACAGCCCTTCTTTAATAGTTTTAATTTCGTTTTATAAATTTCTTTCTTTTGGATTTGTTTTCACGTAACTGGCAATAAAAAATTTGGAAACGTATTTGTGGTACGCGTTGGCCGCTTAAATAACTTTAAAGTTTTTCAATCTTGTTAAAAACATCTTTTGCCTTGAAGACGTCCACTGCAAATGCTATTTTTTCTAGTTAAACTGAAGTGTGAGTAAAAAAACCACAAACCTTTGAGCTGTTAGTGATCATACAGAAGGGATAACAATGAGCAGTTAGTGACGTGTATACCGACGATAAAATATGCCGATACGTTATGCAAAATATTCCATTCAGAGTTGTATTTCGACTAGCCAATTGTTGATAAGAAATACTTTAAACGTATACTTTAAGCATAAAAAAATTCCATTAGTCTGGGTTAACATTCTGAAACTTTTATTTCAGAAAGTTTACGTATATTGTTGTGAGGACAAATTCAAGTGAAATTTAGTATACATTAGTGTTAACCTAAATTTTTAAAAATAAATAATGGATATTTCTGATAGAAAACTGGAACAGAAACAAAATTATTAAAATGAATTAATTAAAAAATTATTAAAATTAATTGGAATATCGCTGAGAAATCGGATTCTTGAATTATAGGACACGGAATTGGATTAGGGAAACCTAGTGATAATTCTATCACTGTTATTATGTGTGTTCTTTGAATACCAAATACTTTATAAAAAGAAATGATGGCGACATTGCAATTTCTAACAATCTGTATTAAATAGACAGAAAAAAACTGTTCAGTGTTTATAATAGAGATTTAACTTTACCAACTTCTAAGTGTTTGGGTCTATCGGTAAATTATATACTCCAAATATGCCTGAACGAAAAAGAAGAGTGAACTAAACAAAGTCATAGGAATATCCAAATCCAAGGAAACTAAAAGAAATAATTACTTTGGAGATACGTTCAATATATCAGTCAGTATTAATAATTACCTATTAGCGTGGAGCTAGGCAGTACCTCTGTGGTGACCGAAGCACACAGTTGTAACGTATCCGAGATCCTGGATGTACATATCTATCATATATACATCACTGACAGGACCTACAGTTTAGAGTCGATTCTTGAGAAACATTTTCATGACAATTCTATATCAGTCTCTGAGTTTTCGTCAGAAATCTGCTGAGACAGAGTCCGAAAAAATTTTATCATATTTCGTTTTGTTGGAGATGTCTGAACGACTCAGAACTCAACATACTACCTACTAGACTACTGCGGCCATAAATCAATATGGCATGAAAGATGTTATAATACCAAAACGTATATTTTCAGGAATTTTTTTAAAATAATTAAAAATAATAATGAAGACGACTGGCAACTCTTTATTTGTTTACAAATACAACACTGCAGCTGTAAACAAACATGTGCTTGAATAATATGCTTGAATATGATACATGTTTAAACGGATATATTTTTTTTATAGCAGGGTCTTTTTGTTTCGCCTCTTTTTTGGTTACGACAACCTTAAAATCACATGTGAGTATTTTAAGACAATTTTTGAGAAAATTACTAAAAAACAACATAAAATTAAAGGTGAAAATAACAAAAAATACAAAATATAAATAGAATGTTACAAATGTGGAGTGGAAAAATGTGAAAATTGTTAAAGTGCATCGAAAAAACGGGGTAACAAGAGAAGAAAATGTGTGTACGGAAAGAAGCATTTTTAATAGCCGCTGTGGGGAGACAACGAAGATAGTTTTTTTTCGCAAACATGCATGATTCAGTTGTATTTAATGTGAATGATTGTAATACCGCTTTACATTTCTTTCATTTTTTTGCTGATGCATAAGAACTATTAAGAAAAAGGTTGTGGTAGCGATTTTACACATTGCAAGTTTTGCCTTGACGTTGGCAACGCAAACCAAAGAAAAAAAAATTAAATATTAATTTTTATTAATAATTGTATAAACGCTATTTTTGTTCGTGTAGTAGTGGCATACATTGACACAAAGAAAGGTAAAGCAGAGCAGGAAAAAAATTGTATTGGAATGACAGTGAAAAAAAAAGCAAACTTGTTCTTTTTTTTTTTTTTGCTTAACAAAAAAAGAAATGAAAAACTGAATTAAAGTATTAAAAAACAGGCCTTAAAGTTTTTATTAGATTTTTTTGTTGTTGATTATTAAGGGGCTATGACGTTGTCGGTCGGTGGGTTTGTCTTGAATTTTTTTTTTCATTCTTTTGTCTGTTTTAAGCACAATTCTGTATCCGTATTTGTTGTTGTAGTAGTAGTATTGGTGGTGCGGTAGTACTTTTGCACTGTTATACGAACGTCGTGTATAAGGAGACAACAACAACTGTATAAAGCGTGTGTGTGAAATATTTCGCGTTGTATATAATGCTGCTGTATTATGAAAGTGTGTGTGCGTGTTTGTTGATTACAAAGAATCGAAAATATGTCGCAAAAAATTTAAAAGAATAAGAAGGAAGGAAAGTGGCATAAGAAAATAAAATATAAAATCATAATTCAGAAAAAAGTCACAAAAACATAAAAGGTTCCTTCTCTTTAACAAATTTTGCGAGAAACTTAAAAATCAGGCGTGGCATTCTTAATTAACTTTCACAATTGCTTTAATATTAAAAAAAAAATTAAAATAAAATGATAAACTAATAACTTCGTTTTCTTTATTTTTAGATATATTCCTTATCCAGGGTCTTAACTTGATCGTTAATTAAAAAATAAAAAGAAAAAATGGCTGATATTGATGATCATCATTTCGAAACCGGAGATTCTGGTGCTTCACAAACTTATCCTATGCAATGTTCTGCATTGCGTAAAAATGGTTTTGTTATGCTCAAGGGTAGACCCTGTAAGATTGTCGAAATGTCAACATCCAAAACTGGCAAGCACGGTCACGCCAAAGTTCACATGGTCGGCATCGATATATTCTCAAATAAGAAGTAAGTCTTTACATACCGAATATATTTTTAAATACTCACATATTATATTCATTAATTCTAATAGAAATATTTAGTCTATAAACTGTATTCATATTTAGTCAGTCAGTAGGTCAATTGATGACTCACTCATTAAAAAAAAAAAGACGAAATCCTTTAAACAGAACAGCACAGTGTATTGATTTTGTAGAAAAGATATTACCTACCGTATTATAGATTCACGTTTAGGAACTAAATTATGCTGTATTAAAGATTAGAAGATTCAATAGGAAAATAAAGTTAACTTGTTACATTCAGAAAGAATACAAAATGTACATCAGATCTATAGGAATGATTACAATTTACTGGCTAGATCTAAAATTGAGGTTCTTTTCATTCGATTAACTTCATAAGAATTATCTGAAAGTAACAAATATGTCAAGAATTAAGTGCTTGCTCCTAAATGATTAAACAAATCCTTTCAATTGGAGAGAAGTCTGTAATATTTTTTAATTGTCCATTCCTATCGTGAATAAATTCTTTTTGAAGTTCTTTATAAATATAACTAAAGGTTAGAAAAATTAGTTTAAATGGTTTCTTTTAGTTACCAATATGAATTCTCTTCGTCTACATTTTTGAAATTAATACCACTACGATTCAATCACCTGATCGAACAGAAATAATCGATTTTTT
Source organism: Sarcophaga bullata (assembly GCA_005959815.1). Taxonomy (NCBI): domain Eukaryota; kingdom Metazoa; phylum Arthropoda; class Insecta; order Diptera; family Sarcophagidae; genus Sarcophaga; species Sarcophaga bullata. Next base: position 553,575 of record QOCX01000060.1, read on the forward strand.
AATTCCTTTTTGTTTGATGCTTAAGCTAAAATAAAGGCCTCAACCAACTGGCGGTTTCGTTGATCCAATCGCTTTCTTACGTGCTATTCTTTTCTCCTCTTACAGTCAATTGTATAGGTCTATCCACAATTGACAGTTTATAGATGTGATTCCGTCCCTGCAGTGCGAACTTAATTATGCATCTAGCATTAATCAAATAGCTTTTTTTATATATATAACTGCCAGACTGTTATTTTTTATTTGTTGATATTAATTGCATTACAAAATCCTATCAAGACTAAGACCGTTGAATGTGTATATTTATGTGTTTAGAAAATACGAATGGTTAGATCGCTTAATGAAACATGACCACTCAATTTTATTTGAGTGGTCATGTTAGCTCTTAGCTTTATGGTTCTAAAACCTTAGCATTTTTTTTAATGCAATATTTATGCTGTAAAATAATTATATTGCCTTTATAAATGAATAGTATTATTAAACAAACATTTCCTATCTTTCTTTCTGTTTGTAGATATGAAGATATCTGTCCATCTACTCACAACATGGATGTACCCCATGTTAAGAGAGAAGATTATCAATTGACCGACATCAGTGATGACGGCTACTTGACTTTGATGTCCGACAATGGTGACATCAGAGAGGATCTTAAATTGCCAGAAGGCGATTTGGGTATCTCTTTGAGAAACGATTTCGATAACGGCAAAGAACTTTTGGTAAGTTTTTTACTTTTTCTTGTACATTTTATAAGCAATCAAAATTTAATTTTTGACTCTTCTTTCTCCTTCCTTTATAGTGTACAGTACTCAAGTCTTGCGGCGAAGAATGCGTTATTGCTACTAAGACCAATACTGCTCTTGACAAGTAGAGTGGTGTTATTAGCGTGTCTTAAGATAAAGTTCTTTTTTTACCATTAAAGAAAAAATTAAAAAATAAATTATGTTGTGTTTTTTACCATCTATACAACAACAGCTATATACAATAACAACCAACAAATATAATACATTATTCAAATTAGAATATTGAAGAGATAGAAAAAGGACTTGTTATAATAATAAAAAAAGAAAAACTCTAGTTGCTGCAAATTTCTTTTGCATTTAAATGTAATACAAACAAAAAAACAAAAACAATTTGAAGTATATTTTTAAAATAGTCTGTTTTTTTTTTATAAAAAAAGAAAACTTTATAATATAATATGATCATCATATGTAATATAAAGCAATGGAGTTGTCGTCTTTAGTTTTTTCCCAACTACTATCACACAAACAACAACAACATACACGCTTTAACAAGCCAACTATTATTATAATAATAACAGTCTTTGTTGTCGTCAATATTGTTTCAACTTAATTTTTTTTTTATTTTAATATATAATATAAATCAATCCTACACAAAAAATATACTTCGTATAGAATTTATTTTAATAAAATTAAAAAGCAAGATAATTTGGATTCTCAATATTTAAATGCAAAATAAAAATCATCATCTAG